>OU503049.1:6907930-6936862 GCA_912172775.2 Fraxinus pennsylvanica
CTCTAGGCCTAGGAGCCCAATATTTTTGTGCCTTCCCAATCCATTCCAAGGCCCATTGTAAAAAAATTGCTTAAAGCCCTTCAAATTTCCATAAAAAAAAAAATTAGGGAAGAGTTCACAAATCGGGTTTTAAGTTTCACACATGCAAAAATCAGGTTTCAAGTTTTAAAAATGCAATACTTAGGTATTTAGTTAATTAATTAAAAATAATTATTATTTAAATATAATAAATTCATAATTATACAAGTAATGGTCACATATACATAATTATAGATCACAATTTATTCATTGGTCACATATTACCACCAATACTTGGTCACAAATCGACCAAATAGTTAGTCACGAACACTCTTCGTCTCGTCCCATCCCTGCCTCCGCCGTCGCCGCAGCTACCTCCACCTCCACCGCCACAACCACCACCAACAATAACACCAAAAACATACCATCATCCAAACCACCATCGTCGTCCCCTACACAACACCACCAACATCGTCGCCCCCGTCACAACACCACCACAACCACAACCACAACCACAATAATAACAAAAAACAACCACCTCTATCGCCGTCAACCAATAAAAAAAGACCACCACCACACGAACCACCATTATCTCACAGACCACCACCACCACACGGACCGCAAGCACAGGTCCACTATGGCACGGACCACCATCACTACCACACGGACAGCCAGCGCAGATCCATCGTACCCCCGTTAAACACCACCACCAACCACTTTACCACGTACCGCACCGCACTGCACCATCGTCGCTGTCATAGCAACGATTGCAAACCACACGAAAACCTCCGCCATCGACCACCACGAATCACAACTCTACATATCTGTGTGAAGAAATTAAACTAAGAAAAAAAATTGATTCCCACCGCCTCTGCCTCACACCAGCACTACCACCACTTCTATTCTCCTACTCGATCTGCAGCTCTGACAACGACGGGAGCTTATGGTATGGTGTTGGTCAGAGCAGCTCCTTCATCGCCAGTTGCCGAGGTTTGAAGGGAAAGAGGAGGGTTATTAATTAGGGTTTTAATATAGTACCTGATTTTTAAATAAATAAACTTTAGACTTGATTTTTAAAAATCAATCTTTAAACACCTGAATTTTTGTAATTTCCACAAAAAATTACCCCATTTTTTCAGCAAAAGGATCCATGTGGTTCCATTATTTCAAGAAACAGGAGCCTAATACTTGCCTAAGCCATGTGGTTCCATTATTTCAAGAAACAGGAGCCTAATACTTGCCCAAGCCGCCCTAAGTAGTCTAGAATTCCAGTACATAGCCCAACCTTTTCCATCCCACTTCATTATCAGTCTAGTGTCCCTACCCTAACATTCTTGGATCGAGCCTCCTTTATGGCAATTACATAAATCCAGGTATTTAAAAATTGGTTTTTAAAAATCAGGTCAACAATTTTTTTATTCAAAAATCAGGTAATATATTAAAACCCTAAAAACCTAATTTATCTCTCCACTCCACTCCACTCCCTTTCCCTTTCTCTCTCACATCCCTCCACTTCCCTATTCTTTTCCTCTCTGTCAAATGCAAAGGTGGCGCCTCCCTCATTCCTCTTACTTTCCTTCTCCTCCCTCCTTCCGCTCCCCTTCTCTCCTTCGCCTATCCTTCTTATCCTCTCTCATTTTCTTCTCCTTCCTCCTCCGCCTCATTTCTCCTTCAGAATTCGAGTAATGCGAACTACCCGACTCCGACTCTGACTCCGAATCACTAAATCATCATAATCAGACGACGAAGTGTAGGAATTACTATCTCTTGACCGTTTTCTCTTGGAATTGGAGGTTCGAGTTTTATTCTTCTTCTTCTTCATTCGTTTTCTCCTACCCTCGGATTTTCTAGATTCTGAGTCAGAATCTGAATCTGGTTCTGAATCGTAGTTGAGGCGGTCACGTTTATTAGATTGAAACACTCCATTTTTGCCTTCCCAGTTCCGCTTCTATTCTACCCTCAATTTCTACCGTGTTCACATGGTAGTCCTGGTCCTGCTGGAGTTGGGGACTCTTTTCAAATCGATGATGGTGTTTGGAGGGTAGAAGATGGTGGAGGCGGCGGTCGACGGTGGTGTGGCTGTTGGGCATGGTGTTATGTACAGTGTTGGTGGTGGAGGTGGTTGGGTGCGGTTCTGGTGTTGGTGGTGTTTTGGTGTTGATGANGTGACCTAAAAATTTGACAACATGTGACTGAAAAATAATCTGTGACCAACAAATTTGAAAATATGTGACCAATGAAATTAACCATTTTTTTATGTGTGACCTAAAAATTATATAATCTGTGGCCGTAAAAAATCTGTGACCAACTAATTTGGAAATCTGTGATCGTGTGACATATAAATTTTGATCTGTGACTAACTAATTTTGAAATTTGTGACCAACGAATTAAATGTGACATGTAAAATTTTTGAACTGTAACCATAAAATAATCTGTGACGTATAAAAATTATTATTTGTGACTGAAAATAATATATGACTAATTAAATTATAAATCTGTGACCTGAATGATTGTCGCAATAGTCGTCGGAGAATAGTGGTCGCCGAAGAAGAGTGGTGGTCGGAATGGTCGCCGGAATAGTTTTTGGAACGGTAGGGATGGTGCATGTGGAGTGGATTTATTATATTATATTATATTAGAATTAAAAAAAAAACCTGATTTTTGAATTTTCAAACTGTAAACAGGATTTTTGAATTGGTGTAAGCTAAACATCTTATTTATGAATTTTTCCCCTCCTTTTGCCCTCATTTGAGGGACGGAATTAGAATTAAATGTTATAATGGGCTTAAATTAAGCTTGATAAGATGAACTAGGGCCGTGCTACTTAAACAGGTTCACATAGGCCCTTTTCAAGAAGCTTTTTTGGATGGACTATCTATCTTCTCAACAAATTTTATGAAGTGGAAACTACATTAATCCCTAGTTTAAGTATTCAACATTCTAAAATCAGGTGTGAAATTTAACCTTTCAAAAATCAAATGTTTTATTTTAGTGGAAATTACACTAATCCCTAGTTTAAGTATTCAACATTCTAAAATCAAGTGTGAAGTTTAACCTTTCAAAAATCAGATGTTTTATTTTAATTAATATTTTTATAAAATAAATATTTTTACTACCCTAATTCATTCCCCAAAAAAAATTTTATTTGCTTTCTTTCTCTACTCGTCCCTCCTTCATCTCCTCTCGTTCTCCTCCCCCTCCCCTTCTGCTGTAAGTTTAATCTTTCAAAAATCAGATGTTTTATTTTAATTAATATTTTTATAAAATAAATATTTTTACTAAATATATATACACCAAACTCTAATTAATTCCCTGAAAGTGAACCCTACCTCCCTCCACCCCTACCTCATTTTCCCCCAAACCTATTCTCTCTCTACCTTCATTCTCTCTCTCCCTTCATTACCCATCGGGAGTCGCGACGATGATGCACCTGGCGAGAGTCGTCGCTGCAGCCACAACGAGCAACCATGGGCCATTTTTTCACTGAATAATGTGTTGTTACCGGAGGAATTGTTCAAGTTAGCTCCTACGCCTGCACCAGCACCAGCTCGAGCTCCTGAGGCTGATGCTGACTCTCCGGCCCCTTCCAAGAAAAAGCATAGGTCTCCATCGACGCCGGCTGCTCTGACTCACCGGCTGATGCACCTGACGGGTATGTAGCGGATCAGACTGCGGACAATAACAGAGTCGTTGGATATAATGGGGGAAGATTTGTGGTGGTAATTTTCGCTCTCTGGTTTGTATTTTTACAGTAGTAAGTTCATTGAATTTTTTTTTCCTTTTTGGTGATTCTCGTTTCTTCCTATGTGAAATAAGCTAGCCCTGTTTGATCTTTTATTTATTTATTTTTAATTGGTAATCATGTTTGTGAGAAGATTTCTATTTTAAGGTTTTTTTTAATATCGAATAGCTTTCTCCTTTTGCTTTACTTTTGTCCTATTCCCTGTGTTTTCTATTTGATAATGTGGTAATCCTGTAACGTTAAGAATTCTAGAAGGCAATTATTTCTCGGTGCTTTGGTGGATTTATTCTTTTGGCACTTGTTCTTATTTCACCTGAGAATAAATTTTGAGTTACATTTTTTACTTTTGCCCTTTGGCAAGCAAGGGAGGCACTTCCATTAACTGTACATCACATCCCTATAGCAATAACCTTTGCATTTATTGGTGATGAGAATACAGTGGTAGGTACATTTGTTTTTGTTGTGGGTGGTGGTGGAGGCACCATTGGTGTTGATGGTGGTGGCACCGCGTGGTGGGGATGTGGGATGGTGGAGTATGGGTTACGCTGTGTTGGCGGCGACGATAACGGTTGTGGTGAGTTCTGGTTGTGTTGGCGACGTTGGTGATATTGGTTGTGGTGCGTTGTCGGCTATGGTAGTGGCTGGAAAATAGGGTTAGGGTATGTGAGACAGTGATGGTGGTGAGGTGGTGTTATACCGTCTTTGTGACCAATAAATTAGTTAATTGTGACCATAAAATACATTGTGACTTGCAAAATTTGTGGTTTGTAACTGAAAAATAATATGTGATCTATTATTTTAATAAGTTGTGACTTATAAAATATGTGATTTGTGACAAAAAATAATGCGTGATCAATTAATTGAGAATGTCACCAATAAAATAAATGAGTTGTGACCAATAAAATTTTCAATTCTATGTGACTTAAAAATTGTGATGTGACTCACAATTTATTAAGTCGTAATCGAGTTGTGATTAATAAAAAATTTGATTTTGTGATTGATGAATAATCCGTGACCTACAAAATTTTTGATTTGTGACCAATAAAAAAATCGTGACTTATAAATTTTNGCAACCAACATGTACAATATCGACTAAATTGTCGTTTTCTTTGAGGTTGGTGAAAGGACCACAAAAGAACTTCCACACACACGAAAAGACAATAAGTGAAAGAGAAGATGATTGGCTTCACTGTAGATTCGACACGTTGGAATGGTGGGGCTTTCTACCATTTGACTTCTTTTTCAACATTCATTGTGCTCAATAAAGCTCAATAAAAGTAAGGTTTGCAGTTTATATAATTGATCTCTTGTCCTCACTGGACAATATAAAAACTTTTCAATACTAATGTAACAAGATAACATTAGGGCCCTGTTTGATATTCCCAATTTTTCATAAAACTTGAAAATTATTTTTCATTTTTTATCTTTTACATTGTTTCATAGACAAAAATTTTCTTGGAATTGGTTCCCCCCACCCTGCCCCCACCCCACGTGACCCCATTTTCTTGATTTTCATTAAATTGGTTCTCCCAACAAATTATATCCCTTTAATAGACAATTTTTATGTAAAATAAAGTCAAACGAATACCAAAAAATCCAAAATTTCAATATTTTCCACATGAAAATTTACACTAATCAAACACAATTAATTGAACAATTCTCAGGAAAACAATTTTAGACAATTCAATTCCCTAGAATTCATTTTCTTTCCACCCAAATTTCACTCTTGTAATCAAACAGACCCTTAGTTATGATTCTCTGAATTTATAACCGTTTTAGAGAACCATTACTATGGTTCTCTTGTCACGTCGCCCACTGAGATTGGAGATCAGGATTGTTGCAGTTTAGTATAATTGTGAACAACTTACAAGATATCGATAACTAGTAATCTAAACGTTTAAATTGTTTACATTTTACACGTAAAGAGAGAGTAACTTATTTGAATATATATTTTTATTTTTAATAAAACATCTCCCCCTTGAAATAATACAAAATGAAATTTTCGCATGTTGTCAAATGTCCTTGGTATTAAAGAGAGACAAAGTAGGGACTTTGAGAATTACAATTCTCTTCTCATTTTGTAGATAGATAAAGAGGTAGAATTTTTTTGAAATCGTGCTTTTTGGTGGATTTATCAAGTCATGGCTCAACAAAAAATCTTGTTCCCTGCAAATCTTGAATTGCATACACAAATCAATTCATAATTAGATTTGTCAAATATTCAAATCAATTAGATACTCAGCATTGCAGTAAATAACGATAAATATTTCTATTCTTGCACCTATATTTTAAATTAGGGATTGCGAATCGAAAGTTGTCATAACCAAAAGAAAGAGTAGACTTGGGACTATTCATACTATCTTTTTCAAGCCTATGAAGGACAAAACATGAAAAGAAGGAAGAGAGAACAAAGCAAATTATAGCTAATCTTTTTGACAATAGAGTCTAACCTAATTCCATCATCAACATAGTAGAGACGAGCAAAATTAAGAACTATATATTGCGGTAAAGGAGGACTGAGTGGTCAAATCATAAAAAGTCTTGGAACAATGATGAATAGTTAATTTTTCAAATGGAATCTCCTTGAGGTTTAGTCAATTGCAAGCCATTATAAAGCACCAAAAGCTAATTTATGTTTTTCTTTTCTTTTCAAATAGTTCCTTTTCATTCCAAATCGTCCTAATTTCAGCTTTGTAGATAGAGATTACAAAAACCACAAAATCTCCCCCATTCGCTATCGGATTTTAGCCACAATCACATGGGCGACAGAGGCAGCACCATCACCACATATGAAAAATTAATTTAGAAAAATATAAAAAAATCGATACTGTAGATACAAAATCACCACCGACATTGGACAATTCACCAACAATACATGCCAAACAGGCCATAAATATTTTTATATATATATGATTCGACCACTTACATTCTTATACGTAGTTACTTAATTCGCTTAATTTCATTAAATTTATAGCAAACAAGAATCTACAACGAAAATGAAAGAGGAAAGAGATGGAATAGAAACTTCATTTATTAGTTTTTTTCCATCATAATTTATTTTTTTAAATATTAACATGAAAAGCAGCATCATCCTAACCAATTAATTCCTGTCTGCTAGGTGTCAATTATTAAAAAACTAAATTTAGATATATGATTCTCTCTTTAATAATGGTCATTAAAATATCTAAAATAATTGTTGAAGAGCATAAGATTCTTGACTGACACGATGACGTTTCAAGAGAGAACTTTTCAATCTCCAATTCACATTTCAACTTCTCCACATTCTTTTAAAAAAATAATCGCTTTTCAATATTGTATGATTTATATTTTTTCATCATTATGTTCAGCACATTAATAATTGAAAATTTAAATGCTTAGATCTTAACCATTACAAAACGTCGAGTTAGTTTTAGTTTTCCTTTCTTTCTTCTAAAGATAATATTTTACGTCGTTCAAATATAATAAAAATAATCAACATATAAAACCTAAATTATTTGTGATAATATCGAACTTTTGACACGAAACACTATGATATCAAATGTTGATAAAATTGAAGTTAAAGTCAGCAATTAATTTTAGGTCTTGTTTGATCCACATTCTTGAAAAAAATACTCATTTTCGACCACACAATTTTCAATAAAATAATATTACACGTAAATTCAAAACTTTTCATTTTTTTTAACCATATATTTTCCATCACATCACTATTTAAAATGCATTATTCGTTAAAAATGTGGATCAAACAGAGTTTAATCACACATTTCATGAATCCAACAATCTATATCAACTTTTCTACTACACATCTAGTTGACTTTTAATAATCCGATTTTCAACGAAATAAACCAAAGGCTAGATGAGCAATTCTGCCATTTTAAAATTTAAATGAATAATCAAATTTCAAAATTAATTCCACCCATAAACGCCTTTTTCTATTTGATCTAGTGGGATTACACAAGAATCTTTTTAAATCTTGTCATATCCGAAAAATTAGTTTTTTTTTTTTTTTCAGGGTGCAATGATAGGACATTTAATTAGTAAATAATATAAGTTGTCCAACACTGGGGTGGTCAAAAGTGATCAATTGGAATCAATAGCAGTTGATTTGCTTATGATAAATAAGCAATTATTTTGCATTCTGAGTTAAGTGCATTTGGATGATTGGTTCTTTTTCTTATTCTCTAAAAAAAATATTTATAGGTACATAGATGGCACTAGAATAGGTGCACATATTAAGACGATGGAGAATTAGAATCTAGATAAGTTTAGGTTTTCTAACCACTCACTCATCGAGTCAAACGAACCTGGTTGACAAGCGACTCACCGCGTTTGTCACCCCTACTTCTTGAAAATGCTCATTTATTTAGCATATTCTACCAATATGTTCCTTTCTCGGTGTCAATTGGAGAAAGAAAAAATGTTTGCCAATATGCTTTCCCAGATAAAATGATCTCAAATTTTAAGGGGTAAAAAAAAAGCTGCTAAGAATCTAGTCAAGAATAAGTCCCAACTCCAAACTTTTATTGGTAAAGCTCTTCCAAGATGCTCAAATTTGTAAATGTATTATGTAAGTTAGAAGATGCTCAAGTTTGTAAATGTACTAGTCTTTCACCTGTGCGATGCACGGTGCGATGCATAAATTTATATTAAGTGATAAACAATTCTAATATGAGCAACATATGGTAATTGATTTTCCAATCAATAGCAGTTGATTTGCTTATGATAAATTAAATAAGCAATTATTTTGCATTCTGAGTCAAGTGCATTTGGATGATTGGTTCTTTTTCTTATTCTCAAAAAAAATTATTTATAGGTACATAGATGGCACTAGAATAGGTGCACATATTAAGATGATGGAGAATTAGAATCTAGATAAGTTTAGTTTTTTTCTAATCACTCACGCATCGAGTTAAACGAACCTGGTTGACAAGCGACTCACCGCGTTTGTCACCCCTACTTCTTGAAAATGCTCATTTCTTTAACATATTCTACCAATATGTTCCTTTCTAGGTGTCAATTGGAGAAAGAAAAAATGTTTGCCAATATGCTTTCCCAGATAAAATGATCTCAACTTTTAAGGGGTAAAAAAAAAGCTGCTAAGAATCTAGTCAAGAATAAGTCCAACTCCAAACTTTTATTGGTAAAGCTCTTCCAAGATGCTCAAATTTGTATTATATAGTTTTTAAAGACAGAGCATATTAATTTATATAAATTTGTGGATTTTGTTATATTATTTTGCTTTATATAATTAGTATATGAAAGTATATTTGAAACTGTCGAACAACTTCATTTAAAAGTTTAGGGGCTGTTCTCTTTGTATTTCAATTTTGTGTTTTTAGTTTTGAATTCATTATGGGTTTTGTGTTTTGAGTGTTCATTTTGATATTGTTGAAAATGTATTTTTTCTTTTAGAATTTTAAAAAATTGTTTTGATAACAAGCAAAACGCGTTTTGAAAATTTTGACTTAATTATAACTGAAAACACCTAAAATGACAAATTGTCGTTCTGGATCTTCTTTGTAAATTTTTAATTTGTTTTCAAAAACGCGTTTTCACTGTTTTGGAAAATTGAAAACAGAAAACGGTTTGACGAACCTTTAAATTTTTAAGAAGAGAACTTATTAATTTATATAAATTTTTGCCATCAATATAGTTCTAGTTACAATTCAAGATTGAGTAGAAGAGGGTGAGAAGATGTTAAAAGTAAACATCGAATTAATAATCAACATAAGGGTTTAATTATTCCTATTACTAATTTTAACGTTTTAAGATTGAATTACAAAATTCAATATGATATCAGAGCTCAAAAAACTCAAATCGGTGAGAGCACGAGTTTTTGATCGTTGCATGTTGACAATCACATGAATATTTTGTTTCGCTACAACAAGTTTCATAAATATTTAGTGTAAAAATGAAGTTTTTATTTATTGAAATTTGCGAACATATACAGATCGAACTATAATTTCGAAAGAAAAACAAGTGCATATTGCCTAAATCCTTAAATCCTCAAAACAACTGCTAACTTATTGAAATAAGCCTTCTGCTTTTCTTTTTGCTTCCAAAAGGCTTAATGGTGAACTGATCATCTTCTAAAAATGTTCTGTGAGCAACTTCAGTATCGAAAGCTATGTTGAATCGAATTTGTCGAGAAACGAGCCTCCCCCGATAATTCCTTCATCTTCTTCTTCAAGAAATCCATCAAGCTACAATCACATTTCAATTTGTATTTTTTAGTTAAGCAGTCGGAGCAAGTAAAAATAAAATTGCACCATCGGTCATTAACCCATTGCACGAGTAGCAAGTTGGTCCCACCAACCTCTAAAGAAGAATAAGTTGGTCATCAACCTTTCATTATAGTTATACAATGAGTTCTTTTCAAAGTAACCGACTTACTACTCGAACAATAAATTAAAAACAGGCCGTGTAATTTTCCCTTAAAACAATGCTCGACCGAAAACCCAACCCTATACCTAAAATCTAGTTCGAACCTCAAAAGGAACAAAAAACGTTTATAATGTAGTATCTTTTCACTAGACAAAGATCAAAGGTGCCCAATTTACAACATTATGATTATCAATTGAATATAACAAAGTTGTGAAAAGTAAAGGAATATTACCCAAAGATCATCGTCATCTTCATATGATCTATTAAACATTGATGCTTTAGAAATCTCTCCACAATCGTCATTCCTCGTAAATCTGCCACGTACCCTTGGTCGATTATCTGCTAGTATCTTACGACAAGCATACTTGTATCGTCACCCAAGAAACAAAAGAAAAAAACACAGTTTAACCTAATGAAATGTAAATATGACTTGTATAGTCGACCCAAATTTATTGAGAATACAATTCATTGTGCTAACAATACCTTAATTGTCTTATTGAAGTTTCTTTGTGTCCTCTTTGCCCTGTACCTATGAATTCTCTCTTTTCTCTCTTCTGCACTGTATCTCCCAACTTTAAAATTTGGTTCCTCCATGAATGACCTCTCTGTGGACAATGGACTTGAGGACAACACATTTCTTGTTTGCATGTCTGTTTTCATCTTCTGAAATAAATTGGACAAAATTAATAAACAACATTGTTGAAAAACAAAACTTACATAGATAATTACACGTGCAAACGTTGATCAACTCATCTAAATAATTATATTCTTAACCCATACCGTCTAAAAATCCAAGTGCATGTAAGGTTAAGTTTTTCGTGAAAGAAAGTGTGACGTAATTTTTCACAAACCATTGATCATGTTGATGACCTATTTGGAACTTCATATTTGAGCAAGCAATGGTTTTTTTTAAGTCTCATAGCCACTCCTTTATAAAAATTTCATGCTTTTGATATGGAAAAGTGATCCCAACCTAAAAGTGTCGCACTTTTTTAAATGAAGTAGTTTACCAAATTCACGCCTTCAAAATCAAGAAAAAGAGAAACCAAAAAGAGCTAATCCAATGCACTAAAAGCAACCTTATGCATACAAGATTCGTCTTTTGTGAAAGAAGTGGTGCGTGGGCATTTTCAAAAATAGGTGACGACGTTGACAAGACTTAAATCTTGTGAAGTTAACTTGGTATTTGAGCAAGCAAAGGCTGTGTCACACTTTTGATATGAAAAAGAATGATCCCAACTTGAATGTGTATCAAGTTCTTAGATGAAATATTCAAGAAGTTGATAAATACCCTCAAAATCAAGAAAATGCAAACAAAAAGGGCTAAATTTGGATAATCGAAGTAATGAACTGACTTGTAAATCTCCAGTGCTGCAAACCCTTCTGATTTGACTATAAGAAAAGCCACTTTCTGGTGTCAAAGCTTGTTTTTGCAAACTTCGACTCTCCATGCCATCAAATCCAGGAGGGTAAAACGGTAAATTCGGATTCCCATCAAAAGATTTACTGCCATAACTCCTTTGCATGAACTCCTCCTCATAACTCTGTGCCATAAGGCCCATAACTGAATTTCCGAAACTGTCCACCAAAGGGATAGGGCACTCCTCTATCTTCACAGAGTAC
This sequence comes from Fraxinus pennsylvanica, assembly GCA_912172775.2. NCBI lineage: Eukaryota > Viridiplantae > Streptophyta > Magnoliopsida > Lamiales > Oleaceae > Fraxinus > Fraxinus pennsylvanica. The sequence continues at coordinate 6,919,695 of OU503049.1, forward strand.
TCCCCATTTCCCAAATGGGATAGTGAAAGATTCTCAAGATTAACAGTACTTGAAGGAGAAGAAGAAAGAAGGGTAGGGGAAATTTGGTCTAAACTATTGGTTTCATAAAATAGTAGGCTATTTTCTTGCATCAAAATGTTGGGATTTTCTTGAAGAATTTCATGGTTATCGGGGTAAATGGGAGAATCTGTTAATGGGGAAAATGACTCGCAGAAAAATGAGTTATCAAATACAAATAATTCAGAAGACATTTAAAATTTCTGGTTACAACAAAATCAAGAAAATGGGCTCAAATCCAAGAATGACACCTAGGCCCCCTGATGAACTGTGTCCGTAACTATAACAGTTAAAAAGGTTACGAAATTCCTTGTCGGGTGAGTTCCGGTATGAGGTTTGATGAAAACTGAGCCCAGAAAAAACCCAAATGAAGACACTTGAGGTTGAGTAGCAAGGTTTTTTCTTATATCAGAAACTCTTGTCCTCAGCAGAGGAAGATGACAAGAATTCCTTTTTAATCAGTTGATTTTAGACGTGGGGCATAAACTGAACACTCAAATGACAGAACAGGTTGAAGGACCAGTGCACTTCTGGTATATAAAGATGGGGGCATTTTCTCATATGCCCTCTACTTTTCTATATCTTACAAATAGACCTCGACCTTTTTCTATTGTTCGATAATAATTTGTGAATTCTTTAATAGTTTTTAAATTTTGTTACTTTCATTGGTCAAAAAGCCTATGTGCTAAAATATACAATTTAAAGTAAAAAGGCAATTTAAACATTAAAAGGCATAAATACAATCGAATCAAATCAATGCAAATTGTGCTTGTCTACAATATAATATTTAATTTCAAATGATGTTTCAGCTTACAAATATGAAGGGTACTTAAAAGCGTTTTCTTGAATTGTTACCTTTCAGACTTTTAAAAAATATGTACTAATCTCTCCTAAATGTATAGGCGAGCCAAGTAAATATAGCATGAGCAACTTAAATTAAAAATTTGTTAAAAATAAATAGAAAACAGGCCTTGAGCTAAGGCTGTAAAGAAAGTGAAGTTGGGTCATTTTCTTTTTCATCTGATCACCGCCAGCCATTGCCTTCCACAGATGTAGAACAGATGGTTGAATGAATTGAAGAAGAATTGGACCGAAAATGAAAAAAAGGTAATAGTGCAGGTATGGCAATCGAGTTTCGGTTTGAGCTCATAATACCATTCTAGAATGATCAACCTTGCAATAAGGAAATCAACAATGAATTGATTGCTGAATTAGTAGTTTGAAGAGAAAATAATAGGAGATTTGTAGTAGAAGATAGCGAATCAAAATTAGAAGAGGAGTTTGAAGCGCTGTCGTGTAACCCTGATCATCAAAATCGAAATACCTTTGATGATTATTGTATTAAAGTAGATATTCCTCCTTTCTTCGGTAATATGAAGATTGAGGAATTCTGGGTTGGTTGGTAGGTAAAGGTTGAACGATTTTCTGAAATTATAGATATTTCAGAGGACCGAGTGGTTAAGATGGTGGCATTCCGTTTGAAATTTGCAGCAGCGATATGTTAGGATCAATTACAACATGCTCATAGGAGATAGGGAAAAGGTCGGATTCAGACTTGGAGAAAGATGAAGCTGTCTATGATGGATTGATTTTTACCCGCAGATTATGAGCAGATTTTGTATCTCATATACCTGGGATGCATGCAAGGTAATCATATAGTATCAGACTATACCAATGAATTTATGCGATTGATCGAAGGGAACAACCTATGAGAGTGTGAAAATCAAAGGGTAGCCAGGTATACTAGTGGTTAAAGGTGGTTATTCAAGACATAATTGGGTTACATAATATTTGGACACTACAGTAAGCCATTAACATGGCGATGAAGGTTGAGATGATGGAATCTAATAAGAGGACAATTTTTTTATAGGAGAGTTTCCCCATCTCCCAAACCATCATCATTCGATCCTTTGGACAAAAGGGAAGACCCCACTACAAATCGCAGCCAACTCTAATAGGAGCAATATTGACAATAGTGGTCGGTTTGGAAACAAAGGTCAAACTTGAGGCACATCTCAAAATGTAAATCTGTATACTAGGCCAACATGAGATATTCGTTATAGATGCTACAAGCCTTGGTATCATTCCCATAACTGCACGAAAAGAAAATAAGTCAATTTGGTGGAGTCGGGGATAGTGGATGAGGTGGATCCTTTTGTCGCCTAAGGAGGAAGGGCATCTCACTACATTTTTTGGTCCTTTGTTATATCAACAATAAGGTGTGTGAAGTGATTGTGAACAACGAAAGATGTGAGAATTCTGTGTCGAAGAGTTTTGGTGAATTTTTAGAAGTTACCTGCTGAGAACCATCCTAAACCTCATTCACTTGGTTGGGTAAAGAATGGTCTTTTTGTTCATGCTGCTGAAACTTGTAAAGTACCTATTTCCATTGGTAAGCATTATAAGGATGAGATTATGTGTGATGTCATATACATGGATGCTTGCCATATCCTACTAGGTCGTCCATGGTAGTTTGATGTGGATTCAACTCTCAAAGGGCGTGATAATGTGGTACTCCTTTCATGAGGCAGTTATAAGATTGTTATAGTTCATCTCAAACAGCCGAAGAAGTCTACCCAACAACTAATCGAGAGTTTCCTTACCCTTACAAATAATGAGAAAGTGATTGTTGATTCTGTAAAGGTTTCTGATTGCTTTTATCTAGTGGTGGTTAAATGGTTTTTTACGACAAATAAAGTAGAATAAAGTGTTTCGCCGGAGGAACAAGAAATATTGATAGAATTTTAAGATTTGGTTTTCGATGAACTGTCAAGTAAGTTAGCTCCTATGAGGAATATTTGACACCATATTTATTTGGTACATGGGTCTAGCCTTATAAATTTGCCTTTTTACCGAATGGATCCGAAGAAGAATGAGATATTGAGTGAACTAATTGAGGAACCGTTGAGGAAATGATTCATAAGGAAGAGTAAGAGTCTGTGTATAGTATATGTCCTCTTAGTGCCAAAGAAGGATAGAAAGTGGCGTATGTGTGTTGATAATAGTGCCATCAACAAGATAACATTAAAGAACATGTTTCCCATTCCATGATTAGAAGACATGTTAGATATGTTTGGGGGTTCTAAGGTCTTTTCGAAAATAGACCTTCGTAGTGGCTACCACCAGATCCGCATTAAACCTTGGGATAAATAGAAGACTGTCTTCAAGAGTAAAGATGGACTTTATGAATGGTTGGTGTTGCCATTTGCGCTCTCAAATGCCCCCAAGTACTTTTATGAGATTGATGAACTGGGTTCTTCATCTTTTTATTGAGTCTTTTGATGTGCTTTATTTCAATGATATACTCATTTACAACAAGTTCAAAGAAGATTACTTGATTCAATTGAGGCAAGTTCTAGATGTTCTGAAAAAAATTAGCTTTACATAAACTTGAAGAAGTACACTTTTTGTACGCCTAAGCTGTTGTTTCTAGGCTCTATGGTTGGTGAAGATGGTCAACAGGTAGATGAAGAGAAGATGAGCAATCCGGGATTGGCCAACACCAAAATAGTTTTTGAAGTAAGGAGTTTTCATGGTTTGACAACTTCTATAGGCGATTTATCAAGCATTTTAGCAATATTGTGGCACCCTTAGAATGTTTGAAGAAGAGGAGATTCAGTTGAGAAGATGACCAAGATAAGAGTTTTGTTTTCATCAAAGAAAAGTTGTACCTAGCTCCAATATTTTGAAAAGATATTTAAGGTATAGCATGATGCTAGTCGTTTAGGTATTGGGGCTATGTGGCTTTCTTTTTCAAAAAGGTTGTGTGATGCTAAACAGAAGTGGAGTACTTATGAACATGAATTATATGTAGTTGTGAGTGCTTTGAAGCAATGAGAACACTACTTTGTACAAAATAAGTTTGTGTTGTTTGCTGATCACCAAGCCCTAAAGTTTATTCATAGTCAGAAACATATTAACAGAATGCATGCTCGGTGGGTGACTTCCATCTAGAAATTTTCTTTTGCTATTAAACATAAATCTAGAAGTATGAATAGAGTTGCAGATGCCCTTAGTTGGAGTGCCTCTTTGCTGGTCAAGCTGTTACAAGAAATTGCTGGGTTTAACTGCCTGAAGGAAATGTATGCAAATGATCCTAACTTTAAGAAGATTTGGAGCAAGTGTGTGAATCATGAATCGGTGGTGGATTTCTATATTAGTGATGAATGTTTGTTCAAAGGCTACTAGCTTTGCATCGTTTCATCTTTATGTGAAAAATTGATTCGAGATCTGCATGTTGGAGGTCTAAGTGGGCACTTGAGGCATGACAAGACAATAGCCAGTTTGGAAGGTAGGTATTATTGGCCACAGTTGAAGCAAAATGTTGGATTTATAGTTAGAAAATATTATACTTGTGAGGTGTTAAAGGGTTAAGTATATAATATTGGGTTGTACACGCCACTTCCTGCCCCTCAGGGCATATGGCAAGATTGGGCTATGGATTTCGTTCTGGTAACATCTCGTACTCAAAGAAGCGTAGATTCTGTTTTTGTGGTGGTTGGCAGATTCTCCAAGATGGCTCATTTTAGCTTGTCGGAAGACTTCAAATGTATCAAGTATTGCCAAATTGTTTTTCAAAGAGGTTGTTAGATTGCATGGAGTTCGCAAGTCCATGACTTCAGATCGGGATTCAAAGTTCTTAGGGCACTTTAGAATTACCTTGTGGAAGTTGTTGGGAACAAATTTGAATATAGCATTGCCCATCCACAAACTAATGGACAGACCGAGGTCACTAACCATACCTTTGGAAATATGGTTCAAAATTTTTGTAGAGATAAGCCTAAATAGTGGGATCTTGCACTATCTCAAGTGGAGTTTGCATACAATAGCGCAGTTCATATTGCTACATATAGGTCCCCGTTTGCTATTGTGTATATAGAGGTTCCCTATCATGTAGTTGATTTGGTGAAGCTATCAAATTGCAATATAGTAAGAGTGTTGCTGCTGAACATTTGGTAGAACGGGCGCTAACAGTCAGTGATAAAGTACAACAGAAGTTGGAGAAGATTAATGCAAAGTATAAGGCAGCGACATATTTAAATCAATGGGATAAACAATTTGAGGAAGGAGATTCAGTGATAGTGTTTTTGAAAAATGAGAGCTTTCCTGTTAGTACTTATAACAAGTTGAAATCGAGAAATATGAGCCTTTCAAAGTGCTTAAACAAATCAACAAAAATGCTTACATTATTGATTTGCCAGCTTATATAGGTATCTCTAGTAGATTGAACGTAGGAGAATTGTACGAGTTCCATGAAAATGATGAACCTTTCTATCAAAATTATAACTCGGGGTTGAGTTCTTTGGAGGTGGAAGGGACTGATATAGAACGGATGACTAAATGAATTGAAGAAGAATTGGACCTAAAAGGAAAAAATGTAATGGTGCATGTGTGACATTCGAGCTCCCATTTGGGTCCACAATACCATTCCGAAAAGAGAACGATGAGACGATGGATTTTGGTTATCCGAGTTCGTTTAGAACTCGAAAATTGCATTTAAAGTTTTAGTGCTACTTTTGTCAATAGTTTATTTTGAATTCTTTTCAATTTTAGTTTGTTTAAACTAGGTTTTCTTGTAAATAAATAAATGGTTAATTCATCTTTTTCATCTTCTTCAACTAATAAAATTCGTGAGTTTATTTTTTTCATAATTTGGTGGATTTCAAATTTTGTGTTCTTAAGATTTTTGTTTGAATTCATTGTTTCGCGCTGTGTTATCCATGAGCCACGAATCATTTTTTGCGTGTTTAGCTGACCAGGGTGACTCATAATTCAGACCTTTTCGACACGACATAACAAACACCTCCACTCCAATATCCAAAACCTCAGATGAACTACGACTCTCCAGGGGCCTAAACATCTACAAATGTGAACACATGACAATTCCAATTTTGTTGAAAAAAGATCTTTAGAGGGCCCTACAAAATAGTGGTGAATAAAAAATGGGCAATTTTTTTTTAGTAGAAGTCAGTCAGGTCACTCTAGACCACCTCAATCGGATGTACCATTTGAGAACGATCGTCCATTTTAACAATTACCATCAATCAACAATGGCTAGGCTGTTAATCACGCCTTGATCTAAAAGTCTTGGTTCGTCTGCCATACTTGATTTTCGGTCACCTTATCTTAAGAACTCAAAGATACATAGGTATGAGCCTATAGAACAGATCTGTATAAGTAATATCATATCAATAAGTTGTAGTGTATGCTTTTTAAAATTGGGAATTTTCATGTTCTTGTTTCAATGCGGGATGGGCAGCCTGTATCTTTTGCGGTGGAGTGGATCAATTCATTTGGAATAAACAGTAGCTGGTCTTTTTTTATAATTTTTGGAATGTGGGTTAATTTTGGCGCTGTGGCCCAAAAACTGTCATTTAGAGAATGTTTGATTAAAAGGTAAGAAATGTTGTAATTCGACTTGTAAAATTATTGAGAGAATATGATTGGAAATTAGTTTGAGGAAAAAATGGTTTTCAAATAAGATTAGCCAAACGAATGCTAAGTTGGCAACCGTTTCATAAGTGGTGCGCAGGAAATAATAAGGATAAATCGTGTGTATTTATTTGTTTTTGATGCCAACTCAATCAACTTGTGTCAATTATATGACACACTATTAGATTACATGGTAAGTTAAATTAAAAATAATTAGAAAAGAGAAAAAATCGATATATAATAACTTCTTGTGTTGTTTTTGAAATAATGTATGCTGATCGGGATAGAATAAACAAGATGGATGTAAAAACTCAGCATACATTCTTTGAAAAGATGGTTTAGATTTGGTTATAGATGCCGTCAAATGAGAATTTGGCTAATCTGTCTTAAGAATAAATGAATTTCATACGAATAAATTTTTTTTCATCGATTAAAGCTAAAAATAAATAAGTTATTTCTTTAGTAAAGTTAAAATTATTTACCAAAATGTAAATTTTATTGAAGAGGTAAAACACATAAGTTATCTAAATAAGTTTAATTACATAGAGAAGTGATAAAAAAAATGTTTAATTATCAAGAGAATTGACAATATCCTTACAATAATTTGTATCCCAAGGAACGAAGATTCTATTTATTAGAATAGGAAAATGTGATAGTATAATGAAGGGTAATGGCACAAATTGTCTTCTTTGTATTCATCGTGCAAATTGTTCTTATTATTTTATTTTTGGTATTTGAATCTTCATATCAACCATTATTTGCGCAAATCACCCATGCTATCTCGTGCGGTCCATTTGTTTTGTCAAATGTTCGTGTCTAATCCACTCATGATTTGGATAATGCCATTTTGGACAAGACACTAAAATATTAAAGCGTAGAGGACGTTTTTGTTTTGAATGAAATTGGTACAAGAAGGATCACATTATCAAGAAACCTAAAAAAGTAAAAAATAAAAATCCCAATTGCCCCTCCTTGTAGGTGAAAAATCAGAGATGAGCCATTACAGGGTGCTACACTTTGGATTATGCCTCTAAGTTAGTTCTAGATATCCAATATTTTTTTTACTCTTCATCAAATATTTTGGCTTCTTGTTGTGGCACTACTAAAAAACAGCTTTTAACCAACGGGAAATTACCAACGGATTAAATCCGTTTAATCCGTTGATAATCAGAAATGGATTATCCGTTTACTATAATCAGAAATAGATTATCCGTTAGTAAAAGTAATCCATTTTTAATTACGGTAATCAGCAATATCTACACACACATGGTGAGATGTTTTGACCTCAAATCACAAGTAAAATGACAAAAAAAGAGAACCAGATTATGAAGAAAATCAAGTTAAACAGCTGTTATGAGAGGGCTGGAATATTTTATGAATTTCATGCATGATTAGTAAGTAATGCACTGAAGTTGATGCATATTGATGTCTGAGACTCAAACAGCTATGACATAAGGATTAGTATTTAGAGAAACAGAGAGAGGAAGCTGTTGTATCTTACACTCGCAATGTTTTTCATTAGAATTGCTACTATTAGAAGATTTTATACAAATGAGGTTCATTTTCCATGTACTCATCAACACATATGTAAATTCGTCATATCTTATTTTGATTGTTTGACCAACAATGTGCTTTATATTGCCCTCTTCCTTTTAGAAGTTGTATTATTATTTTTTTTTCTTTGATTTCAATTATTGCAACTTCTTGTTAAAGATGATAACATTTATTAGATTTGTGTTTAAAGATGTCATGTTTCTTATTTGGTTGTGTAACTTCTCGAATTTTTCCTTATCATGTTTTTTTTGTTATTTGTACATTTTTGGTAAACTTTTGTACCCTGTCATATCACCGCAACCATGAAAACATATTTTGATGTTCCATACCTCACACTTTGCTCGATGCCACAACCTATAAGAGATGGTTTATGAGATCGATTTATGGTAGTTATTATTTATTATATTTGTTAGTTTTTGATATTCATTAGGTCTATAAATTGATTTTTTATTTAGGATAAATATGTATGGCTAACTGCGAATACTATCAATATGTATGACACATGGAAGGTCATGAAAAAGGATGGATATAAAGATATGATGAATGATGCTCGTGAGAAAGCAAAGCGTACAAGTCAGATAATCCTGCTAATTGGAAAGGACATGGCTTGCGTTGGATAAGGGCAGTGCATTGGGATAATCTTGTAAATTATTGGAATTCCAAGAAATGGAAAAGAAATGCGAAGATTGCCAAGGAAAATCATCTTGCACAAGGACGGGATGGTGAAATGAAAAAGCATACTGCCTGTTTAGTCTCCTTTGTGATTACTAAGAAGAGATTGATATTTTTTTTTTTCATATTATTTAAATTTTAAAGTTCATGTATATTTTTAATTTGTTGTGATTAATGAGTTACGTATTTTAGGAGAAGGATATGGACCGTCCAATATCCCAATTAGAGTTTTTCATTCACGTTCACAGGAAAAATCACGGACTTGGGGATTTTGTTGATAAAAAATCCAAGCGAGTTCATGTAAGTACAATTAGAGTTTATGTATTCCATAATTGTTCATATAGTTATTAAGAATTATTTTTTTGTTTTTCACAAGATATTTATAAGGCTTCAATCGGGTCCAAGTATGGTACCGCTAGGGATGATCAACCTGAGTTTGATCCTGATTCATGGATCGATGCTATCAACGGTCCATCTACGGGTCGTGTTTATGGGTTTTCTTCTAGACAACCTTCTTCATATGTTCTTGGTACACCTAATTCATCTAGAAGTTCAATATTTGCATGTAATGAAGAGGTGAATAATTTGAAGTCAGAGGTAGCTATTGCACGAAATACAATAGATGAGAATGAAAGGATTAATGATCTTACTTTATGTCTTGAATGAGTTAAAAAAGATTCAGGGTTGAGATCCAAGAAATAATGTGAAGCATGCTTAGGGAACTAAATATTCCTAATTTTCAATTTCATTCTAGCTCAGGATCATGAAATGAAGCTTTAGTGTGTTTTGACGATTTTGATTATTTAGTGCATTTTGAAATTAATGATTATAAGTTAGTGGGTTGTATTGTTAGTTTTATTAGAAAATAATAAATTAAGATTCACCATTGGATTTTACGTTGGTATTGAAGCATTATTAGAAAATAATTTCAACAACGATTAGTAAAATATAATATTTTTACCAAAAGATATTCCATTGGTAATACCTATATTTTTACCAATGATGACAATGTTTTTACCAACGGAATTTCCATTGGTAATGAAGAGTTTTTAGCAACGAGAATTTCGTTGGTAATAAAAGGGTTTTAGCAACAACATTTCCATTGGAAATGACAAGGTTTATACCAATGAAAATTCCGTTGGTAATGGAAAGACGTTTACCAACAGAAATTCAATTGGTAAATGTAATACATTATCAAGTACCCTCAAATTAGCAACGGATATTTAGTCGGTCCTTTTCCATTGGTGAATACTAGTAGCGATGGATATTGTGGCTTCAAGTACGGAAAATCTGTTCCTGAAGAATTCAAACCTTGTTATGGGCTTAGATTAGGAAGTATAGTAAAGAATTAAAACAATTGAATCTACCCTTCGGAACAAGTGGACAATGTATACCATCGAATTTATTTAGAATGGCATGGAGGAACCATGCTGAGGAGAAAAGAATGTGCCAGAAATTTTTGAGGGATGCCTGTAACTCGAATTCGATCCATCTAGCACTGATGGGATCCTCATTATCAACATAAATTTTGTGTACGGAAGTTTTTTTTTTAAAAAAGGGTACGAAAGCTTTACTAACGTTATAAACTCTTTTGGTCTACCAACTATATTGATTCATTCATATTGAGTTTTGTTGTGACTTGACCCAAATTCTAGTGAGTATTGAATTCTAAAATTGGAGTGATTTTGAAAAAATCAAAATTATGGACCATAGGAAAAAGTGGCCTCATTTTCGTTAGCCTGGCGCTGCTGGATGCTCGAGCGAATCCAGTAGAAAATAACTCGAGACTTGGTCACTCGCCCGGTACCCGCCCTGTGCTCGAGCTACGTGTCTTTCGCTCGCCTATCGTCCGCCTGTCACTCGAGCGACATGATTATCTGGCCTAGGCTCGTTATCATTTTTTTGATGCGATTTTGGACTCCTATTTTTCTGCAACTTGTTCTCTAAGGTTTATATATATATGGTATGACTTGTATAGAAACCAACAAGATTTATAGAACATTTTGAGAGCTTTATATTTCAATTGAGTGCGTTGAAATCTTGTAACCACAATTGGTTTTGATTATAGTAGATTTTTCCTCATCTGCCCATGATTTTTTTCCCGTACTGGGTTTCCATGTAAATCTTGGTGTTTATTTTCTTCTTGTTTATTTTATTATCGTCATTATCTTGCGATCTAAATTCATAATAAGTGGTATTAGATCGAGTTTGATTGTTTTGTATGGCGATAATGATGTATGATATCCCGTTGTTGGATAGAAATACAAGATTTACCTTATGGTAAGTGAAAATGCGAGCGGTTCTAGCACAAATGGATTTGAAAGAAGCCTTGCTTAGCTTTGATAAGATGTCTGCTACATGGACGCAGGATGAAAAGCAACATAAAGATCGGAAACCCCAATCTCAAATTCATCTACGTCTTTCAAATTAAATTCTTCAAGATGTTCTAAAGGAGAGAAGTGTCGTCGCATTGTGGTTGAAGTTGGAACGACTTTGCAGGACAAAGAGATTGACCAACAAGCTACACTTGAAACATCACTTGCATTCTCATCGGATGATCACTTAACTATGTTCAAAGAAATCGTGGCTGATTTGGAGACACTGGAAGTTAAGTATGACGAGGAGGACTTGGCATTGATGTTGTTGTGTTTTCTGCCACCGTCATATGTGACTTTTAAATATACTATTCTCTATAGTCGGGATACTCTTACTGTGGAAGATGTCTATGATACTTTACTATCTAAGTTGAAGATGAGGTATCTTATTGGAGGATCTGAGAATCATGCTGAAGGCTTAGTTGTGTTGTGAGAAATCAAGATAATCTTGACAGAAATATGAAGAGCAGATCAAAATCTAGACATGTTGAGAAGACATGTCACTATTGTAAGAAGAATAATCATATTATATTTGATTGCTATGTCTTGAAGTACATAAATAAAGCTGATGGTGCTACAAAGAAAGGGAAACAACATATTAATATAGCAAATACTGATATGTGGAAGATGGGCAAAGCTGAGTAGAAGGGGATTTTTTGATGGACATAAGACCATCAAAATAAATTTTTGTGAGCATTGTGTCTTTGGAAAATAGAAAAGAGCCAGATTCACGAAAGGAATACACAACACGAAGGGAACACTTGAATATATTCATTCAAATCTTTAGGGACCGGTCAAGGTACCATCAAAATGAGGACATTATTACTTTTTGACAGTGATTGAGTATTTTTCTTAAAGCAGAAGAGTGATATGTTTAGGACCTTTAAGGAGTGGAAAATATTGGTAGAAAAGCAAACTGGTAAGCAGGTGAAATGTCTATGACATATAATGGGTTGGAGTTTTATTCAGATGAATTCAATAGCTTCTACAGGGTTGAAGGTATCTTAAGATACTTGATAGTGCATGGAACTCCTCAACAGAATGGTATGACAAAACGGTTGAATAGAACTTTGATGGAAAAATGTTTGTTGTATGCTTTCAAATTCTGGGCTGCCTAAGAATTTTTGGGCTAAAACTGCTACCACAGCTTGTTTTCTGATTAATCACTTACCCTTAGTTGCTAATGATAAAAAGAAAATAGAAGAGGTATGATCTGATAAACCTTCTTATTATTCTAATTTGAAGATTTTTTGGTGTCCTACTTATACGCATGTGGTTAATGGAAAGTTGGAGCCTAGATCTAGAAAGAGCATCTTTCTTAGGTATAAATCAGGTGTGAAGTGGTATAAATTGTGGTGTCCTGAGATAAGAATGGTGGTTGTTAGTAGGGATACAATATTTGATGAACTTGCTATGTTTCGTGGTTTACCTCTAGGGATTTTGATAAAATTAAGGAGTAGAATCATTCAACTCAGGTGGAATTGGAAATTGGTTAAGAGGAACAATCAAAGGTTGCAAAACAGTTTCTACAGCTCAGTCCAATTCGAGGGGTTGACAAACAGCAATATCTTGCCTACTTTGCATACACCACCAGTACCACAGTATTTAATAGCTAATGATAGATCTCGCAGACAGATTAGACCTCCACAGAAGTATGGAGAAGTAGAAAGGATCTTGCTACATATTCAGAAGTAGTTAGTTGCAGTGATTCTAGCAGATGGATGATTGCTATACAGGATGATATGAAGTCATTTAGCAAAAATAACACTTGAGATTTGGTGAAATTACCTGAGGTGAAAATGTTGTTCATTGCAAATGAGTGTTTAAAAGAAAGGAAGACATATCAGAGATTAAAGATGCTAGATACAAGTCTAAATTGGTGGCAAAGGGCTACAGTCAGATTTCAGGTGTTGACTTTATAGATGTGTTCTCACCAGCTGTGAAATATAGTTCCATCTAGGCTACTTTGAGTGGTGGCTAAAAATAGCTTGGAGCTTGACCAGATGGATGTCAAGATAGCATTCTTACATGAAAAACTTGAGGAGAGCATCTACATGCAACAACCAGAGGGGATCACAGTATCTGGGAAAGAAGACCCGGTGTGCTTGTTGAAGAAGTCCTTGTATGGACTAAAGCAGTCACTGAGGCAATGGTATAAGAGGTTTGATTCATTTAGACTGCTTATGGTTTCTTCAAATATAATTATGATAGTTGTGTGTACTTCAGAAATGAAGATAGTGGATCAACTACATATTTATTATTATATGTTGATGATATGCTCACATCAGCCAAAGATAAAGCAGATGTCAGAAAAGTGAAGTTTCAACTTAGCAAGGAGTTTGATATGAAGGAATTGGGTGCAGCAAAGAAGATTTTTGGTATGGAAATCATTAGGGATAAAAAGACAGGCAGATTGTATTTGAATCGGAATGGGTATATTAAGAATGCACTTGAAAGATTCAATATGGTGAATGTGAAGGCTATCAGTACTCCATTGGCTGTTCACTTTAAATTATCATCTAACTTGTGTCCTTGGTCATATGAAAATATTGATTACATATCTCGAGTTCCTTATTCCAGTGCATTTGGTTCACTTATGTATACTATGGCTTGTACAAGACTTGATTTGACACATGCAGTTAGTAGATACATGACAAATTCTGGCAATGAACATTTGAAAGCAATGGAGTGGATCTTCGAGATACTTAAGGGGCTCTTCTAATGTTTGTTTGCATGTTGGTAGAAATTTAGATGGATTCATAGGTATGTGGATTCAAATTATATAGGGGATCTTGGCATGTGTTTATCCTTGGAGGCTATGTTATTAGGTGGAAAGTTACTTTGCAAATACAGTAACTTTGTCTACAACAGAAGCAAAATACATAGCCACTACAGAGGCATGTAAGGAGGCTGTGTGGGTAAGAGGATTGATTGGTGAAATCAGTAAGGACTTGTAGATGTCTATAGTATTCTACGATAGTCAGAGTTCAATTTTCTTGACTAAGGTTTAGATGTTTCACTAAAAGACTAAGCAAATTGATATGATGTATCCTTTTGTGCGTGATGTGATTGTTCATGGTAATATTGTAGTGGGCAAAGTTGGTACCAAGGATAATTATGCTGATATGACGACAAAATTAGTTCCCATTGCTAAGTCTGAACATTGCTTGAACTTAACAAGTGTTTGTCATTGATTTAGTTCATTGGCACTTGTTCGGAAGAAGAAGGGTGGTGTTTATTGATAGAGTTATGACTTGGAATTTCTTATGTTGGAATTTGGTTGAGATTTGATGTGGTTTGACCCAAATTCTAGTGGGTATTGGAGTTTAATTTGGATTGGTCTTGAAGAGAACAAAATTATGAATCGTAGGAAAAATTCGTCGCATTTTTGCTAACTGGACGCTCGAGCGAGCTTGATGGAAAACAACCCGAGACTTGGTTGCTCGTCTGGGGCTTCCCTATTGCTCGAGTGATGGGATTGTCGCTCGCCATTGCTCGATCGACAGGCCCGTTTTCATTTTTTTTTCGCAATTTTGAACTCCTATTCTTCTACAACTTGTTTTCACAAAAATAATATGATTCACAAAGAAAATAATTTAAAAAAAAAAAATCAAATGGCCACTTTATTCCCTCATGAAAGGGATAAAGCGACATATGACATTACTCACTTCAAGAGAAAGTAGCAACCTCTCTTGTAAGTTCTTGTCTTCACAAAAGGCACCATGTCTCTCGATCAAGTGAACCATATGTGAAGCTCTCTATGGTAGAAGCATCCTCCATTATACTTGAAAGGATTTGTTTGGCATAATGATGCAATACCCATGGGCTGAAAGTGTTGGCAAAACTGGAAATTGAAGCCCCAGCTACACATCTGTTATGTTTTTACTTGGTGCAAGAAACGTGTTATGAAAATGCACTCGATCTTAACACTATGACTCTTACCTGAGCTGCACTTCATGTTTTTTTTAAACCCTAATAAGGGGATTTGGTGAGATCCTTTCAATTTTAAGTTTTCAATTGAAAATCAAGTTTGATACTCGCTTAAATTTTCTGCCTTGTCTCATTTTGAAAACCTGATTCTTGGCTCCTTTTAATTTCCTTGTCCAGAAACCCTAAGAGTTGTCTGGAATCTGAGGGTTACTTGGATTACAGTAAAAAATCTTGATAATCTTGATTTCTGAAACTCTTTCTACAGTATTACATAAACTTGATTGATTATTGTATATAATTTACCTCTGATTCAATACTGTGATTGTATTGCTGTGGATAAATTGTGTACATTGTGATATAATTTTGAAGCGCTTGCTCTCTATAATTGCAATTTGTGTACTCTGTTGTGTCTCTTGAGTGGTGGTACTTGTCTGATTCTGCATTGCAGTTACTGTTTGGTGTTTGATTGATCTGCATATATCCATTTCATTCAAACTTTTCAAAATGACTTCTTTAAAGTTCGAAATGGAAGTTTTTAATGGCAAATGAGACTTTAGTCTCTGGCGCCAGAAAATGAAAGTCCTTTTACTAAAACAAAAATGTACTAAGGCTATTGATGAGTCATGGCTTGCTGATCTTGAATTTAGCAAAGCGACTGAATAAGATGAAACTGCATGGAGTACTTTTTTTTTTGCCTTTGTCTAACAATATGATTAAAGAAATTGGTGAGACTAAGACTACTACTGAACTTTGCAAAAAATTGGAAACCACTTAATTGAATAAAGCCTTGCCTAATAAGATGTATCTTTTAAAATAATTCTTTTAAATTGGACCATTCACTTAACCTTGAAACCAACATTGAGACTATCCCGTGACCTTTCCAACTGTAACGAGAAACTCTCAAGTGTCAGTTGGTTGTGGTTTTATTGAATTCAATTGGTGATAAATGTAAAGATGTTAAAAGTGCACTTGAATATGGGAGGACACTCTAACCACTGAAGTGATCATTAATGTTTTAACGTCTAAAGAGTAAGAGTTAAAATTTGATAAGAAAGAGTTTGTTAGTGGCATTAATCTGATGATGAAGTCCAAGTTTAATCCCAAGAATGGTAATTTTAATAAGAAACTTGGACATAAGAAAAATGGCTAAGGACAAAATAAAATGAAGACAAAAGGGAAAAAAAGTGTTTCTATTGTCTAGAAGAATGTCATTTTATTAACGAGTGTCCTAAAAGGCTTTATGACTCTAAAAATAAGTCTAAAAATGATGGTGGGGATGTTTTGGCTTATAATGACTCTAATATTGATGAAGTTTATGTGCTGTTAGCTGTCCACCTTATCAAGAGTGGATTCTTGACTCTGGTTGCACCTACCATATGTGTCTTAATAAGGAATGGTTCACTGATTTTGAAAATGTATTTGGAGGTAAGGTTTTAATAGGTAATCACATGACATGTTAAGTAAAAGGTGTAGGAACTATCACATTAAATGTAAAGGGAAATAATAAGTTGTTTCTTGGAAATACTAGATATGTTCCTGACTTGCAAAGAAATCTGATTTCCTTAGGGGTTTTAGACGCCCTTAACTTTGACATTATGATCAATAAAGAATACATTAAATTTAGATGACCTTAACTATGACATTGTGACCAATAAGGGATACATTAAAATCTTAAGGGGCTCTCACCTGATTATTGAAGCTCCTAAGCGATATGGCCTATACATTTTACAAACTGAAAATTTTTTGGATTCCACTTCAATAGTAATCTCAGTCCCAAATGACATATCACAAATATGGCACAAAAGATTGGGCCATATTAGTGATAAAGGTTTTCAGATTTTGAAAAAACAGGGTGCCATTGGTAAAGATAACATTGAAAAACTAAGTTTTTGTGACTATTGCATTTTAGGAAAGCATAACAGATTGCCTTTTCTACCTAGAATGCATAAATAACTCCATACTTGAATATTTGCATAATGATCTTTGGGGGCCAGCATCCGTGAGCACCAATTTTGGTTTTAAATATTATTTGCTGGTTATTGATTTTTTTTCCTAGAAAAAACTAGACTTTTCTTCTAAAATCAAAATCTAACACTTTTAATGTTTTTAAGGAATGGAAAGTTTTAATTGAGAACCAAACTGATAAGA
>OU503049.1:6940970-6951343 GCA_912172775.2 Fraxinus pennsylvanica
AACTAATTGCAATCATAGTCCTAATTTTTTTTTTTTGAAAAACGTAAATGAGTTTCAAATGAATTATTAAAATAGTAATTAGTATATAATATCCCTATCTTTGACCTTTAGTACGAAAAGCGTCCCTACGGTTCATTTTTATTTTTATTTTTTGGCATTTTTACCCTTAATTACACATTTGATTGTGCAAATCATTATTTACATCCATTTTCATCCAATTTCTCAATAAAGAACTGTAAAATAATGAATATACACTCATATTTAACTAAAAATATATTTTTTAAATTTCTAATTCTTTAATAATTTATTTGGAATTCCTTTGCATTTTTTAATTTTTTAAATAAATTAATTGGGACTTGTTTGCACGTTTCATTAAAAAATTAATTCTTTTAGAGCATGTTTGGAAAAGCTTAAAATCCAATTAAAATTGAAAATATAGCCGTTGTTGGGTCCCACTCGTCTAATAAAAGTCAACAATAACGGCTGATTTTTCAATTTTAATCCGATTTTAATCTCTACCGAACACGCCCTTAATAATTTATTGAGGACTCGTTTGCACTTTTTAAAAAAATTAGGACTATGATTGCAATTAATTCTTTTGCATTTTTATTTAAATGTGAGGGTATATTCGTTATCCAACTGTTTTTTTATTGAGAAATTGGATGAACGTAAATAGAAATAATGGTTTGCGCTATCAAATTATAATTAAAGGAGAAAATGCCAAAAAAAAAAGGTATGGACGTTTTTCACAGTAATAGTGAAAGGTATTGACATTATATGATAATGATCCTTTTAATAATTTATTTGGAACTCATTTGCGCTTTTCAAAAAATTTGGGACTATGTTTGCAATTAATTTTTTTCTTTTTCCTTTTGTTTTATTAGGGGAGGGTATTTTCATTATTTCATAATTTTTAATTGAGAAAATAGATAAAAATAACCTTTTGCGCAATGAAATGTGGAAATAAGGGTGAAAATGCCAAAAAATGAAAGTATGGATCCAAATTTATTTATAGGTCACAAATCATAAATTTTATAAGTCATAACTTATTAAACAGTCACAAATTAACAAATTTTTAGGTAACATATTATTTATTGGTCACAATTTATCTACTTCATTGGTTGCACATTAATCAATTTGTTTGTTACAATTAACCAAATAATTTGTAACTACCACCACCCACACCTTTTTGCAAGTAATGACATCATCTTTAGAACAAAAGATGGAATGTTAAAGTTAGTCATCATTTTTATATTCACAAATATGTGCACGTGAACGAGAAGACTTTGATTAGGATTATTAAAGCCATAGTTCGACAGGAGACTTTTACAGAACCAACGATCAATCTGTTTCAACCTAGTAGTACAAACATTGAATTATTGAAATGATAATACATTAGTTTTTTTTCCTTGGTAGATCATTAATCAGACCCAGATGCAATCTCGATGTTAAACACACCAGTAAGCCTTTTTAATATGCGCTTGTTATATCTAATTTGCCCGCCTCCACTACCGTTGCCACCACCACTACCGTTGCCACCACCACCAACACCACAACCACCATTTTGAATCACTACCACAACCACCACCACTCATTCACAGACCATCAATAACAAACCACCATGGTCTCAACAAACTACTAGTACGAAAGCCAATAGCAAACCACCACATCCTCATCAACAAACCACAAGTAACAAACAACCATTTGACCGCGGCAATCTGTAACGATTCGCACATATCTCACCAGTGGCGGAGCCATGATTCAATGGTACCAGGGGCTACTGCATTGGACAGTAGAAAAAAATAGACTATAACCATTTTTTTTAACAAAATTTAGCTTGGGCTGGAGTGGGCTGTAGCCCACCCCTATCTTCGCCCCTGGATCTCACATATCTGCTTTGCAACGCCTTAGCCGATGTATCGTGCAATGCTCATGCACAGTTGAGTGCAGTGGCATGCATCGGCATCGTTGCTGTGCCACTGCGATCTATACACAGCACCATCGTTGCTACTGCACCGCGCAACGACTTGCATGTGACTACGTACATTGGTCACCAACTAATGAAGATAGTGTTGTGGGTGTTGGTGTTCCAGAAGAGTAGACAGTGGAGAGAGAGTAATTTGTGATAAATTAAGGTTGAGTGTAGAAGTATATTAGATATAATATAATAGAGAGAGAAAGTGGATCATTATTTATTAAATATGTTAAATAATTAATTAGAACGTTAAATAATTAGTTATAATTTGAATTGTGAAAGATCGAACTTAAAATCTTGTATATGAAATGAAAACTTAAAAAATACCCTGTGTGTAATTTCCACTTAAATTAATTAGTTATCAAATTTATTTAGAAAAAAATAAAATAATTTAACTTATTTAAGAAAAAAATTAGGGATATTTGATTCTTATTCGATTCTTTGTCTAGAATCGAGAATCGAATCAAATTCGTTGATTCTCGATTTAGATACCCGTTTGAATATTTAATTTAAGAAGAACCGCTTGATTTGGATCTGATTTGGACAGTTCAGAAATTTTGTCCAATCCTACATGTACGGTGTACCCATGCTAACTCTTTTTGATATAAGTGTTGAATATTTTATTGTGTGAATGTTATTGAAAGTGAATATGTATCAAATCATAAAATAAATTAAAAAGTGTCAAACCGACACTAAATCATACTTAAAAATAAAAATAATACTAAAAATAAATAAAATGGAATATTTTAACCGCCATCAAGAGGGTAAAAGAATCAAGTAAAAACTAACCTCCATTTGGCCCTCATTATTTGAGGTTTTAATTTTTAGAATAATATTTTTTTGACAAAACGTATAGTTAAAAAAATAATAATAAGTTTGTAATTTGCGTATAATATTATTTTATTAAAAATTATATGTTTAAATAGAACTGAAAAATATGTATTTAAATTTTCTTCAATAAAATAATATTATACGTAAATAAAAAAATACCTTTATCTTTATCACACATTCTAAAAAAAATTACCGCTCATTGTAATGTGAAAAAAATGGAGGGCTAAACAGGCACTTATACAAGAATTTAAAAGGCATAAAAACTTGTACATCCAGGACAATTAGCTTTTTAAAAGACTAATTGCCCTAAAAAAAAGTGCTTTCGGCATGTTTTAACTTGTAGATCAAAATGGACAATACAATATTTCTAGTAAAAACTCGAAGCCAAAGCTAAGTGCTCAATAAACGTAGACCAGTAGAATTTAGCCAACAAATTGTTTAAAAAAAACCTAATATTGGAAAAGAACATTATAAGTCAGCAATATCATTTCATTAAAAAGTGGACAAGTAACAAATTATCTTTTGCCACCACCACCTCCAAGCTTAGGACCCTTCGGTATAGCACCCTTGGGCACGTTACCCTTAGAAGTCTTAGTCTTGGACATCATTTCTGCCTTCTTTGCCTTCTTCTCGTCCTTCGTTTTCTTGATTCTCTCCTTAATCTCACTGAGAAAACATATCACAAGTCAACATTGGTTCTAGACTCAATTTCTTAACAAGATCATTAATTATGACCAAACATTTGAGCTCTCAACATACCGTAAAGCAGCTTCACGTGCAGCATCTCTGACTTCTGGCTTCTCAGCTCTCTTCTTTTGAATCACTTCCAAGGTAGCACCAACAATTGACCTCGAGTAAGGCTTCTTGGTGGTTCGACGCCTCTTCCTCACAGTTTCCGCAGCTATATCCTATGCATCAGTAAAAAAACCAGTTAAAAAGATCATAGTCCTCAACGAAAATCAATGCATCAAAAGGGAAAAACATTAAAAGCCAATAAAAGTGAGAGGCATTATTGAGCTTGCTTCACCTTTTTATGTTGTTTCCTGTACACAGCAGTCCATGTAAGCTTTGCAGGCCTCAGGCGGTTGTGGAAATACCTCTTGCATTTTGAGTTGGCAAAGAGGAAGACCTTGAGCAGGTAAAAAAAACACTCTGCTGTGTTAGCGTGAATATAACTAGACAGTACAGTGAGAGATTTTAACATCTTTTTGTTTCTTTATACCATCTAACTATATTTGCTGAGGGAACTGCTTCGAAAGTGATGGACGACGTGAGATGTAAACAGCATAAAAATGTATAGATTTGCAAGAATGAAACATAACATCAATATCAAGAATTAACCATGAAAATAGACAAATAAAAGTTTGCAACCACAGCCATATTAGCTGACCTGGGAGTCTGCGCGAATAAATCTGATACCCTTCCCTGGGTATATCTTGGCACCACTGAAGCGACAAAGCTCTGTCCTGATTAATAGTAAGGCAATTTGTTGAATTAAAATATAACTCAGGAATCAAACATGATGTAAGTAGAAGGCAGGTAAGTTACTGGAGCAGCGGCAGCGGTGGCGGCGGCACAATTCCATTAAAACAAGGCAAAAAGGTTTTGGGTTATCAATGTTAGTCCATACATTTTAGAGGAATCATTTCTCTTAAGACCGACATAAAAGTTAACTTGCATACAAAACGAGTTGCAGGCATTATCACGAACATTACATGAACTCTTCAAATACCGTCTCAAGTAACGCTTGAAAAAGTATCCAATCATTTTTATTAGCTATTCATTCTGGTACTCAGAAAAATAAAAAATTAACTTCAAGTTCACCCAGAGTTTCATGCAAAATTTCGACTTTCCATCCAGGCATCAGCATTCATTCAAATACTGTAAGCTCTCTAGAACCCCAATAGAAACTAAGGGTCTATTTGATAAGCAAAGGTAGAAAGGAATTCAAATTTCATATTAGTTGGAAAATAAAAACCCACCAACCCATAGGAATTTGTTTTCATAAAAACAAAGAAAATACAGCTTAAAGTGGTTGTACGTTGCAATCAAATGGCTAAAGTGAAATTCTTTTTCTCGGATGTGTGACGATCAAAGAGGGCCCATACAAAACAACCAAGACACCACGAAAACTATCCATCTTAAAAATAGGTGTTTTACCCAAGTACAACCGTTTAAAAATTTAACAATCATGGTTTACTACATGTAGGTCTTCGTTGAAAGATTATCATTTCCACTACAGCTATGAATATAGCAGAAATTCTACAACTTCAATAAAAACAGAAACAAACTCGACCCAGATCCTAAATTCAACGCAGAACAGTTAAATTGTAGAACATATTAAAAATTTAAAATAACAGGTGTCTCTTTGCAACTTCGACTATAATCAAAATATCTCGGAAAAGTCAATTACCATAAGATAATCAATGAAAATCCATATTAGATCATTAAATCACGCATGCATCTCATTACTGTGTGGAAGTGAGAGAAAGCAATACAATATAACACACATATACATTCTAACATACAGGTGTATAGGGAGAGAGGAGAGAAAATTACTTGAGAACCATTGTTGTTGCAGTCGCAAACTTCGCCGCGCTTGCTTCGTTTACACATGAAATGGTCAAAACCCTAAGCCTTATATAGGGATCAATTTCTTACATTGATACGGCGTCGTTGATATTAGGGCCTTTCCTAGAAAGGATCCATGTAATTTTTGTGGGCCTCTAATGTTATTATAAAAGGGCCTAAAGATTGGGCCCCTTGATGGTCTTGTAGTAGCATAAGTTTTGACCCAAAACTGATTTCTCGGACATGGGCATACTCAATTTCTCATTTCGAATAGAAATCCACGTGGGTATTTTTTTCCTACCAAAATTGTCCTTCCCTCCAAATTGTATTACCCAGTTTGTCCCTTTCCTCGTAAACACTTGCTAAAATAGATAATTAAAGTTGAGATCTCTTAACATTTTATGCGGTAGGTTATGGGTCCTCAGTTTATTCCTAAGGCTCTAAGTGCTTAACCTTTTTAAATATAGATAATGTGGACGTTAAATCACACTCGATTTTTACGTGACTTGAAACTTGAGTGTAAAATTGTCAAATTATATAACATTTCTCTTCAGTTCAACTGAAAGTTGCGTGTAATCTTGATGATCATATTAATGGTTTCAATCGCATGAGAATTTAGATTCACAAATTGAAGTAAGTCGGGGATCTAAAAATCCACTTTTCAAGATTGAGTTTAATGAAAACTTATAATCACACCACGTTGAAAGTTTAATAAGCTCAATCTTAATTATCTTTCTAAAAGTCCCATCTCTTCTCTTATATTACGAAAGCCAAAATCCACACGAATTGGATTGTTTGATTAGTTGCATCAGAGTTTGGTTGGATCAAATTGATAATTCTATGATTTCCATCTAAGATGATCAATCCATTTGGAATTTGGTAGCTAGATATCTGTTCGGATAATCTTTTCTCCTTGTCCGACTGTCGTCTTATGTTCATTTCGAAAATAAAATCATGTAGGCAACTCTTTTTACTTCCTAGATACCCTTCACCTTAAAACATAATACCCAAACTGTCCCTTTCTTTTAAAAACCATTTCAAGAAAATCCCCCTCTCTAGTCTGTTTGTTTCTCTCTCGTCGATCTTGCCTTCTACAAGTGCCACTGAAGTTTTTCTTACACTCTCGGTGTGTGAAATTCTTGGGGGGAAAAAGATACAACTACAAGCACTTTTGTAATCGCATGGATCAATTTTCTTACAATGGTATATGCTTTTCTTTTGTATTATTTATTTATAGAGTATGTGAGCTAATTTTTGCTATTTCATTGTTGATTTGACTTTTTTTTTATTGTTTTAGTAATTTTCTGTTTCTTGTTAACTATTAATTTTGTAAGATGAATCCCTTAGGAATCTTGAATCTGGCTCAGTTATTCAATCAAACCAACACATATTGAAGATGCTCTACCCACAACTATTTCACACTTAGTTGCCACAAGCTATTTCACCTCACAAAGGAAGACACTATGGTGGTTATTGCAGCCACAAAGGGAGGAGAAAACAAAGAGGTAGCAATGGTAGATCTCAAACCAAGACTGCTCCTCACTGTGTATTTCTCTCTGCAATTACACACAAGAAGAAAACGGCTAGGAGAAAAATAGATGGATATATATAATGGATAATTCACCAATTTGTACTCCACTTTAACAGGGCGAATGCAAAGTCCCAACTTAAAAAAGATAAATGGGCTATACATATCACCATCCAATTAATAACCCAATTTAATAACCACAACATGACTATCCACGAAGTGTTGAGCCACGAGTAATACTAACTTAATTAAGTTGCTTTTAATGGCCTAAATAATGTTCGGGTCAAGTCATTGCTAAGGCGTCAATAAAAATTATCCAACATCGTTTTAGTGCATGTTTAACATTCATTAATTTATTTTATAATTTGTTAAATGATCATTTTCAACTACACATTCACACAATAAAATATTCTATACGTATACCAATTTTTTTTAAATTTTTTAACTACAATTCTCTTAAAAATCACTATTCATAATTCTTTTTTCTACAATAATGATTGTCAAACAGACACTTCACATCATCGTCCAAATTAATGGATATCAAAACCCAATAAATATCTACCTTGATACCAATTAACCTGCAAGCAAACAAGCACAAAGTTTATACTTGCCTAATCAAGATAACCAATTGGAATCATAGACCTTACCTCGTGTCTCAAACCCGAAACACATCAAGGCTAATTCAAGAAAACCCAAATGGAAATAGATAATCACGGTAATCAATAAAGAGCAATAAAACATGCGATGGATCTCGACCAGAATACAATTTGGACTACTAGAAGCAACTTAATTAAGTTAATATTGCTCATGACCCAACACTTTGTTAATATCCCAAGCTGTGATTATTGAGTTGGATAGTGATATGTATAGCCCATTTATTTGTGGTTAGTCTGGACTTTGTGTTGGCCCAAATTGGCTAGCTAATTGATTATCTGTTATACATTATCACTTTTTTTTTTAGCTGTTGAGTGTGGTTGTATGTGAACAATAGAGTGAAACAGAGAGGAACTGCCGACTTGGGTAGGTTTGAAGTCAACCATTGCTTCCTTCTCCTTCTTCCTCCCTTTGTGATATTGCTACCACCATTAACTTATCCTTTGTGAGTGTTTGAGAGAGTGAGCAAGTGGTTGTGTGGTGGTGTTGATGTGCATAAAGAGAAAACGTGAGTGCGTGGCCGTCTTTGGTTTCTTCCTTGAGTTTCCAATTGCCTTCTTTGTTCTCCTCCTTTGTGGATGCATATTAATCACCATTGTTGGATCCTTTATGGGATAGAAACTTGTAGCAACCAAGTGTAGAAGTTGTGAGTCCAGCAAAGCTTCAGTTGGTGTTCGTTTGGTGGTTTTTCCAAGCCTGGTTTCAATATTTCGAAGTGTTTCCGCTTACAAATTTACCCTAAAATGGGTTTGATTTCTTTTCTTATGGATTTGCTTCGATTTACTTTTATATCAGCTCATATACGTTGGAAAATTTCAAATTAAATGTCTGTATTGCTGTTTATTCTATGACACTTCAAGTGCAATTACTCAAAGTCTCTTTAGATCATGTTGATTCATTTATAAATATTATGCAAGTGTCCAGCATGAAATGAGAAAAAACCTTAAATCCAATTCTTGTATAGTAGCTTAAACTTTTAGATGTCGTAGTTTACTAGAAATTTAATGATAAAATTTTACAATTCCCATCACTAGTTAAAGTATTGGGTGAAAATATAGGGAATTGTCTATTACACTTGTTAGAAATAGAGATCCTTGAAAATTTCCATGCAGTTATTAGCTATCTGAAGGTCCTTTTTCTATAAGCTTCTTGAATATTCTGAATTTTTGTTTAACTGATATTGTTCGCCATTTCGCTAAATTGCAAAATGTTCTTCTTTTTAAATGATTTTTATAGGATCCTGGCTGCTGATCCCAATCCTCATGTGCTAGTTGCTATTAGGACGTGCTAACCTGTTGATGAAATATCATATTAGACCTCAGTCTAGGCAGAATCAACAATGAGATGAAATGAAGAATTGAAACTATAACAAATGCATGTTGAAAGAGCTAAATAACTTGATATTGAAGAATGAACTGAACAAAATTAATAATAAATTCCCAGGCTATTTGAGAGGCCTGGTCTCTCTCCCCTCTCCTAACTGAATTTCAGTGAAAAATCAATCCCTCCAAACCCCCCATTTTCCTCCATATTTATTCACAATCCCTACCACAACATTATTACATTTTTATCCCTAACTAACTGACTTCTGATAACTTGGTTTCACGAATATGTGAAATGGATAAGAGGTCTATCATTACACGTCACCCCCGAAATCTACCATGTCCTCAAGGTGGAAGCTTGGAAATTGTAGTCTGATGGTCTCAAAGGCTCCCAGGTTGCCTCAAACTCCAGCAAATTATTCCACTTAATTAAGATATCAGGGCCCCTAGCTGTCGTGTGAGGATTAGGACGAACTCCCAAAATAGATTCCGATTCTAGGACAAACTCCCCATCTACTAACAGCTGAAGTGGAAGAGATGAAACAGGTTGCAGGTTGCCCATGGCCTTACAAACCTGAGAAAATTGGAAAACTGGATGGATCGCCACTGTAGATGGTAGTTTCAATCTATATGCTACCTACCTCACCTTTGATTCTACTTCAAATGATCCATAATATCTCGGGGACAACTTCTCAAAAGGCTGTTTAGCCACTGACTTCTAGCAGTATAGACGAAGCTTGAGGTAAACCAAATCTCCCATGTCAAATCAAATGTCACGGCGGTGCCCATCTGCGATCTCTTTCATCTGCAATTGTGCTCTAGAGAGCTGCACTTTTAGTTGCTTCAATGCTTCACCCCAGTCTATTAAGAGCTGCTCCACAGAAGAATTGACAATCATTCCTTTCTTGAAGGTAAGGATCGGAGGTGGTTCTCAACCATACACAACTTGAAAAGGAGTGATCTTGGTGGCTGTATGGAAGGAGGTATTATACCAAAACTCGGCCCAGTGTAAATAATGACTCCACAACCTCTGTTTACCAAAACTTAGTAGCCTACTGGAAGCAAAAAATCTCAATTATGTTTCTATACATCAGTTCATAACCTCTGTTTACCCATCGGTTTGTGGAGAATAGGCAGTACTATGCTGGAGAGCTGTCCTCTGAGCTTTGAACAATGCATCCCAGAATGAACTCATGAAGATCCTATCCCTGTCGGAGATGATGAAGTGAGGCATGCCATGCAGTCGCACCACCTCGCGAATGAATACCTGAGCCAGGATGGGAGTAGTAAAAGGATGTTTCGGCCCTACAAAGTGTCCATATTTACTGAGACGATCCACCACCACCAAAATTGTATCAACCCCACCTAACTGTGGTAATCGACGTAGCGGACGATTATAGGAAAGATGAACAACCTCACAAAGATGAGATAAAACTCATGAAAATTCTTATTCAATTCAATCATCCTCCTCAAAGGGCTTACAATGCTTTAA
>OU503049.1:6985786-7036974 GCA_912172775.2 Fraxinus pennsylvanica
CTTGGGGTTCTTCGACGACGGCGCCACTTCAGATGTTGTGACAGCAACAAGAGAGAGAGAGGAGAGCTGCAACGGCGAGGTGGCGGCGGATTTGATTTGGGTTTGGGAGTAAAGAGATGGTTTTGAGATAGAATGGGGAGGAGATGACGTTGCACTGTAAATTGCTGTCGCAACATTGGCGGTCACGTCGAGTGGGTTGCTGCAGCGGTGAGGCGGCGACTACAGTTTCAGTTTGGGTTTGAGAGAGATGGTGGTGAGAAGAGCGAGAGACCGCCGGAAGATATGAGAAGACCGTCAGAAAATATGGTGCAGTCGTCGGTGAGGGAGATGCGAGGAGTGAGAGACTGAGAGAGAGAGAGAGACGTGATTTAGGGTTTGAAAATTAATTTAGGGGTGGGGGATGGGGTGTATATATATTAAATTTTATAATATTGTTATTCATATTTAATTAAATATAAAAAAAACCTGTATCTATATATAAAATATCTGATTTTTGAAAATTAAAACTTGACATCTGATTTTTGAATTTAGATCTCCAAAAGTAGGGAATTGGGTAATTTGCATATAGTTCAATATGAATCTATGTCATTTTTTTGCCTAAATAATCTCTTTTTATTAATCACGATATAGTGCAACTAAAGATTTTACACTAATATTTTTATCCTAGTGATTTAGTACTTCGGAGGATTTTACACTAATATTTCTAATCAAGTGATCATTAGTGTGAAAATTTGATTTCCCAGTATTTTGTATTATTGATATGAGCATTTGGAAGGACAAATCGTTCCCAATTTATCTATATTTGTACATTAGGAATATTGTGTTCCTTTTTAGGTTGGTTTAGTCCATATTGCATGGGAGACGCTGTTGAAATTTTTATAAATCATGTTATATTTGCTATCTTTCGAAGGTAGCCAAAAAGTTTTGTCTTTTTGAGGTTGGCTTGTAAGCTCCCATTATGTTTCCGAAGCCAAATCCTAGTTATTATATATCTGTGAGGAAAATCATAAGTCTTATTCGGAGCCAACTTATATTTATGAGGTTAATTGTAGAGCCTCATCTATCTAAAATTCGTTTACCCTTGTCCCATCATATTTTAGAGGCAATTCGTAAATTTCCTTAGTTGAGGACTTCTTATATTTCGAAGGTTTATCATGAGCCTTAAATTGCCTGAGGCAATTTGATAAACGTCCCACTTCTATTTTTCTTTTTACATCTAATGTTGTACATGAATGTACTACTCAAAGTTTGAGGGACTATTTTTACTACATGATTTCACGTGACACAAATAAGTCCCACTTGGATGCCAATGCGAACCCACGTAGGGAGAAGGAAGTCACACGGCCAACCATACTGATGCCATTATAAACGTGATCAAACAATGCTTTGCCAGAGTTGTTTCACAAGGCATAGCTATAAGATCATGGCTTCGCCCAAATGGGACGAGACTTAACTCATATTTTGCCCTAGGCAAGAAGTTAACTTGGTAGGCTGAACCCCAAAAGGCAAATGTTTGAATCTAGTAAACTAAGAGGGGTGTATTCAGTTGCAACTTTTAACAACTTTTATGGACTTTTTTTAAAGTGATGACTTACACGGATTTCGTGGACTTTTTATGGATTTGTATGGAAATAACAGAACTTTTTCATAGATTTTTATAAACTTTCATTTAAAAATTTTACGGACTTTTGTAGAATTCAAAAGACTTTTGAAGATTTTTATTTAAAATAGGATCCATGTGTTTAGAACAACAGTTGGAAATTCTCATTTATAAGGTGTTGGTTCCCACAATTCTCTTTCACTTCCCCCATATAATAAATATAATTTTAAATCACCTTAATTAAACAAATAATAATCAAAATAATATATTCAATACTCAATCCACATCTTCAAAATCTTATAGTTCTGAATTACGATCAGAAATTAAGGAGATGAAATTTCAAATTGCTATCCTCGAACACCCAATGAAAGATGTTCCAACGGAAGTTGTTTTCTTAAAATCTAAAACTATAGTACAAGAAAACATCCCTAATCATGATTCCTCTTCAGAGGAGGAAACTTCTCATGAAACCTCTCAAATAGAAGAAAAAAAATTAATGTCATCAATCGTATTCAATTTAAAAAATGATACTGCACTATGACCATTGTGGTCAATAAAGAATTCAAATTCATCTCTAGAGTTTTAATTGATTTCCGGGGCTAATCAAAATTGCATTAGGTACAAAATATTTTAAAAAAACTACCGTGCATCTTTATGGTGCTAATGGTAAAAAAAACTCAATATTCAATACAAACTTTCAAAAGCATATGTTTATAATTCCAATATTTGTTTCAAAAATATCTCCTATTTAATTAGTCAAAGATTTAAACAAAAAAGTTATACTTGATACTCTTTTCATTGTTCAAATTTATCATTTTCAAGCAAACTCAAAGGGTTTAACAACTAACATTTTGGGTCAAGAAATATTTTTCAAATTCACAAATCCTTCTTATAAGGATCTTAATTCTTTGAAACAAGCGTCAATTTCAAAAAATTATGAATGATATTTTCAATCTATATCAAAATTGTATTATTGTTTACATTGATGATATTTTAATTTATTCTGAAAGTTTAGAACAATATTTCAAGTATCTTAATACATTCATACCTGTTATAAAAAATAATGGATTAGCTGTTTCAACTAAGAAAGACATTCTTTGTCAAACTCGCATAAGATTTTTAGGTCATTGCATTCATCTGGGAACACTTACTCCTATTTAAAGAAGCCTAGAATTCACAAAAAAAAAATTCATGATGAAATTCTAGTTAAAACAAGTTTGCAATGCTTTTTAGGCTGTGTCAATTATGTGTTTGATTCTATCAAAATTATACAGTTACTTTGTGCTCCTCTTTTTCAAAGGCTGCAAAAGCATCCATTACCTTGGGGACTAGAGCATACTTTAGCTATTCAAAAAGGTTAAAGCTGCAGTCCATTATAGACCATTTATCCTCCATTATTGTTGAGACAAATGCGTCCGACATAGGGTATGGTGGATACTAAAGTAGATTCCACGAGAGTCAAGTCAAGAACAACCGGTGAGATTCAACTCAGGAGTATGAATTGACCCTCAACAAAATTAATCAACAATCAAAAAGAGAAATTTTATGAATAGTTTTATGTATTTCAAAATTTCAAGATGATTTAATCAATAAAAAATTTATTTTAAAAATTGATTGTAAAGCCTCGAAATATGTTTTACAAAAAGATGTCAAAAATCTTGTTTCCAAATAAATATTTGTAGGATGGCAGACTATTTTGTACTATTTTGATTATGAAATCCTATACATACTAAGAAAATCAAATGTTTTCGCAGATTTTCTAACAAGAGAGTTTATATAGAAAAAAATTCCTCTTCTAATGGCATCTTCTTTTTCAAAGAAGAATAAAAAGAAAACTTCAATTCCTCTATTATCAATAGATGATTATATTCAAGGATCCAAGAAGGAAGAATAGAATTCTTCCACTTCTCAAAAAACAACATTCGCTTCAAAAACTCTGTCTTCCTCTACTTTCCAAAAACTTGATAAAGTTCCCATTCAAAATATGGACATTTTTGATCTACCAAAACCTTCAAATTTCAAAAAATTGTTCAACATGGTTCTGGCAAATTACCAGAAATCAATCCTTCAAAGACTTTTCACTATTTTATAAAACCTATTCATCTCTAAATGAATGTCTTCAAGATTTATTTCCTCCTCATTTTTCATTTCATGCAGAAACATCAAAAATCAAGAGTTTTTATGAAACCATCCTTACAAAAATAAGATAGACTATCATAACTCATACTTCAAACACTCAAAAGTCCAAACTCATTGATTTTTCAAAAATAGGTATTCAAATGGTTTTTTCGTATGAAGATTGGGAACTTAACCCATTGGATGATAAACGAATGCATTTATCTAAAGGTGAAACATTTGAATCTCATTTGAATTATTTGGATTACAAAGTTACTTGATATCATATTTTTTACTTTAGACCAGTGACTCATTCCCTGTTTATACTTTTCAACCAAGCATGCCCTTCAAAATTTTCAAAGTCTTTTATTCTAGTTTGCCTTCAATCTTAAAATTTCATGGATATTCTGTTGGGGCTTCAATGTTGTTCAAAGACCAGATTTCGAATATAATGTAAAATGTATAGTTCGGAGATTCAAAGTAAAATGGTGGTCAAAATTTTATGAAACTAATTGCTGTTCAAAGGCTGTCAATTCGTGGATACAAGAGCAAAGAAATATTGGCATTCCAAAGGTCTCTAAAAAGGAATTAGAAAATCATGCCAATTTTCTTGCAGAAAAATCAAGACTTTTATCAATGTTTCATCAATGCAAAACACCAAAAGATTTAGCAATTATATATGAAAAAAATTGCTTCTTTGATTGAGTCAACTTCTAAGAAATCCAAATCTATTTAAAATAGTTATTCTCCAACAAGTTCTGAAACAAAATATGCCCAAAGCAATGAAGATGATTGCTACAGGGTTGATACCTTATAAGCTACTCGACCTGACTCCCTTGCTACTAGGGAGCAGCCGTATTACTAAAAAACACATTCGAGCACCACCTGCGTGTTTGGCGAGCATTTTTGCACCAACTTTTTCTTATTGGTCCATCTTTGACTCCTTCAAAACCTATACTACCAATCCCCAACTATTTGATTTTAACTTCAACTCGATTAACAATGATTTTGAAAATGGGAATAGCCAATTACAATTAGGACCTAATAGTATTCTTTCTTAAGAGAGAATAAATTTTTCTCACAAAAAACTATCTAATTTGTTATGGTATCAGACAGGGACGGACCCAGAACCTGGCCAGCCCTCGCGGTTGCCCGTGTTGGGTCCGTCGGGAGCTTGAAGAAGAAGAAGAAGAAGAAGACGTTGATACTGTCCACTAGGAAGAAATGGAAAATGCAGCCATTGATTTTTTTTTCCTTTCTTATTTTGTTTAAGTGTTTGGGACTTTCTAATTTTCAACCCATTAGCCACAAACAAAATCAAATCCAAATCACCAAATCCCCAATTCTAAAATTTCCCAAACGGTAGAGGAAGAGGAGGGAGACGAGACTGACTGGGGAGATTGGCTTTTGCAGTCCTGTGCGTTGCATGTCTGAGTAGGTCCACCACTGTCATCGACTAAGCCTAGCATCTCCGACGTCTCGCTCGGCTACTGGCTTTCGCTGGAATCATCAGTGGGTTTGCTCGACTGCAGTGCTCTAGCTCCTATTTTTTTTTTTGTTCCTTCGTTGTGTTACTTGTGTAGTTAATTTGTTTTATATATTATTTATGTTCCTTCAGTGTTTGTGAATTGTGAGCCTGTAAGCTGTAGTAATACTATGACTATGACTATGACTGTAACTGTAAGGATTTTGAATTTTGTGAATTTGAAATTTAGGGATTTTGTGAATTCGAGAATCTAAGAATATTGGGGATTTTGTTGCTGAATGTTAAGGTTTATGATTTATGAAAATTGGGAATTTGTGAATTTGAGAACATTTAATATATGTAGACTGTGAAATTGTGAATCTGATTTGCGTTAATTTTGATTTGTGAATTGTGCTTTGGAAATTTAGGTTTTTAAAAAGTTAGGGATAAGTGAAAAAAATTAATGGAGAAGATGATCGATTGTCGACGTTGACCGGTCAACGTCCGCTCGGGCTGAGTTTCAATGCTGGGTCCGCCACTGGTATCAGAGCCACAATTCTGAAAACTCTTGTTTTGTTCTTAGATCTTGGTTATTCTTGATAAATTCCCTACCATCATATCTTTAGAAAAGTCCGATGCCTTCTTGATTTGTTTAATGGAAAAAATTACTCAGCCTGGGAATTCCACTTCAAGGTTTTTTTCAAAGGTAAGGATCTATGTGGTCATGTTGATGGCAACAAACCTGCTCCTGCTAAAAGCACAGACCCAGATCTCTACGCCAAATGGGAAGTCAAGGATGCCCAAGTAGTGATGTAGACTCTCGGATATGTTGAATCCAACCTCGTCTTGAAACTCCGACATTCAAAGACTGCTACTGAGATGTGTACTTACTTTAATATTTCGCCGTACCTTTACATTATAATTTTTATTTTAGTGGAAGTTATGTTTCGTCACTATATTTTCTACTGGCAACAATCCAAAAGACGAGACACAATTCATTGCAGAAAATGAGTTACGAGTCTGTCGCTTTATATTTGTGAGTTAGTTCTAGCCTTCTAGTCCAATGTTGTGTGGTATATATTATGCTCTAGGAAACATTGTACATTAGGCAGATCAAAAAGTGATAAGTGATGTAGTGGCTTTTCGTATATTGATTTAGAAACCAAAGTTCAAACTTTTATTTTATTTTTTCATTTTTATTCTCTTTCATTTATTTTCTTTTCATTGTCATGAACTTACTTACATTTCGATACAAACGAATTTTATAATTGGAGTTTAGTGTATTGTAAGGACACATTAATAATTTCCACCAATGATGAGTTTTGAGCTAGTAGTTAGAGTATCTTCAAGAGACTCTTTATTTATAAAGAATATCTTGCTTTTCTCAAGAAATATTTATTGATTTCTCCTCATATTTTATTTAATATATTATTTTATGTTTCAATGGCCAATCAATTTAAATGTGGTTTGAATAGTTTAAGAAGTAGAGTATTGAAATATGTAATTTACTAAATGCAATCATTGTACATTAAGAATAGAGATTGAGTTTAACTTCTAAATTGGAAAGTCAAACCTACTCTTTATATTAAAAAGTTAAAATAGAAAATCTCTTGAAACTTATTTTTAAGTATTAGCTCTTTAAAATAAAGAGCATTTTGCATTTAGAGAATCTCTCGAAGATGCTCTTAGATAGTGGTATTTAGTGAAATATTGAGAAAGTAAACGTAACAAGAACCTTGAAATCTACAGGCTATATAGATGATCATCAGTGGTAGATTGTTTTAGAGCATATTTGGGACACAATGTTGGACAAGACACTACAATATACAAGATTTTTGCTTCTTTTCTTCTTTACCAAACAAGTTATAAGTTCATAAATATGTACTCTTCTACATGGAATGTTTGTACATTGAGTTCAACCCAATTAAGTACTTGGTGAAATTCTTATTTTGTTACAAGTATACTAGAGGATGATTCTACCATAGAGAGCTCCACTAATGGTTCACTTGATTGAGAGACATAGCGCCTCTTGGGAAAACAAGAACTTATGTGAGAGGTTGCTATTGAATTTTCAATCCCAATACCTAGAAATTGACAAGAAATATTTTTGAGCATATAACTTTGCAAAATCTTTTCATTTACAAGTTGTGGAAGTTAGTAATATGTTGTTCTGTAAGCATTCTAATTTATTTAATTATTTTCTCAATTTGTACGATAAGCAAGGGCGAGGCTAATAGTTCATTCCACACTTTTATCAGAGGCTGAATAGATCATCAAAAGAAGAATTAGGCCAAAAATTTGGGCCTTGTTTGACACACATTAAAAATTTCATTCTCATTCTTCTACTCATTTTCAACCACACATTTTTCATCAATCTACTATTTCAAAATACATTCTTCCAAAATAATATCCATCAAACTCACCCTAGGATACATTCCCGGGAATTTCGCTATCTTGGAACTGTTATTATGGCCGCCGTTCACCAGGCCCAATCCTTTGTAGGAACTACCTGTAATAACGAACTTGCAAAACTGATATGTTATCATAGAGAGATTTGTCATTCCTAACCCTGAACGACGACTGAAACTATAACGGTCCTAAAGCAGCAAAATTCCTTGTTGGGTAAGTTCCAACCCGCATGACAGGCGTCTAGAACTTGATTTAGCGGCTCTTTCCAAAAGGCGGTGCCTTTATTCTTGACACAGAAAGGGACACCGTGAGGCAATAGTCTGCTTCGCTAGACTATCTTCCTCCTTCTCTCGATCATTTCAGGACGAAAGAAAATTTTATTACAATTTGTAGAAAGCTTGCAACATGAAATTGAAATGCATTGAAACTAAATTGATCATTGATTGCTTGAAAGCTAGAAATTACAATAGATAAAAGTAGGAAATTACAATGGCT
Organism: Fraxinus pennsylvanica; assembly: GCA_912172775.2. NCBI lineage: Eukaryota > Viridiplantae > Streptophyta > Magnoliopsida > Lamiales > Oleaceae > Fraxinus > Fraxinus pennsylvanica. The sequence continues at coordinate 6,993,871 of OU503049.1, forward strand.
AGTGCATGGGACGAACACTAGAAATCTTGAAAGTTTGTTTGAAAGACTAATACCCTATATAATAGTATTCTACACAAAAATCTAAGTGATAGGAGTAGACGTTTATATGTCGAGGAATCATACTAAACTTTTCCATTTATTTTACAATTGAAATAAAATATTTATAATGTGCGGCTGAAGTTAGGAAAACTGTGGCTGCAATTGGGTCACTGGGCTTAAGTAAAACTGTGGTCCGTAACATTCTCCCCCATTTGTTTTGGCGACGTCCTCGGAGCCATCAATGAATGATATACTTCAATTAATGGTTTGAAGGCTTCAAGGTCTTTTTTGGTTTCCCAATTCTTCTACTCGCTGTTGCATTCGCACTATTTGACCAAGTACTCTTGAAAATATTTCCCAGAGGCTCGAGTAGTTTGATGGCCAAGAATCTCTTCAACAACATTCTTTTTGGATCTTTTCAATTTTAGCTCAGGTCGCTTCAAATCTGCAGACTTTTTGTACCGTTTCTGAGCGATATCCATGGTATGAGAGAGTAATGGTTACTGGCCAGTAGCAATCTCAAAAGTACTCTTATTGGAAGAAGAGCTCTTTTGGATATTGAAACACATCCGGGTTGCATTCAGGAGTTTTACCCAAATTTTTTGCAAAGCAGAAATAAAGTGTCAAAGATAGTCTTCCAGCATAGCATTAAAGCGCTCCATCTGTCCGTCAGATTGTGGATGAAAACTCGAACTCATGCTTAAAGTTGAACCAAGAAGTTTGAACAACTCGGTCCAAAATATGCCAGTAAATCGAGGATCCCGATCGCTGACGATGTCCATAGGCATTCCCTAGTATGTTTGAAGAAGAGTTGAGCTATCTCTTCGGCTGTTATGAATGTAAATCGAGAATCCTGATCACTGACGATGTACTTATGCAGTCCCTAATATTTAACAATACGTTTGAAGAAGAGTTGAGCTATCTCTTCGACTGATACATCCTTGGTTGCTACGATGAAAGTTTCATTTTTAGATAAGCTATCTACCATGGTGATGATAGTGCTAGAATTCTCAACTTTTGGCAATCCACCAATGTAGTTCATCGATACGCTCTCGAATGGTATGTTAGGGATGAAAAGGGACTCCAGTAAGTCTACCCTTTTCTGATGGTCCGCCATATCTTGCTGACAAATAAGACAAGTTTTCACATAACTTGTATTGTTGTCCCGCCTTGAGACTAGTAGTATGCACGTTGTAGTAGTGCAGATGTGCGCTCCATAGTATTCTCACTTCCCAATATTTCTTCCAACTGTTTTCGAAGCTCTTCAAGCTCTGGCCGAGACATATGACATGGTGCCCTAGTGGGAGGTTTGGGACCCGAAACAAGTTCAATCTAGCAATCATTGCCCTCCTTAGTGACAATTTCTTTGGTAACTCATTTGGCTTGATGTCCTAAAATTCCTTAACAAGCCTTCTGACAGGTTTTGGAATTGGACTAGTGGTCTCTTCAATCTCCTCTAATCGAATAGTGCACAAAAACGAGGGTTCATTCCTCTTGAAACCTTTAGTATATTGCACGGCTGAGATACCCCTCTCCCTTGTTTTCCCAACTTGTATAGGGATAACGTATGTTTTACTACCCATCATTACTAACGAGTCGGAATGCAGCAACATCGCTGATCTCGTATCCCTAAGAAATTCCAATCCCAAATGAGCTTAAAATTATCCATCTGAACTGCCGACAAATTAGTCCTTCCCTCAAAGGGACCTACTTTGATCAACACGGATTTCGTTACTCCCGCTATTGGTTGAGAAGTGGAGTTTATTGCTTTAACTTTTCCCTTACCTTCTCATAGATCAAGTTCGAGCTGCTCTGCTTTGGTACTTGCGAGGTAGTTGTGGGTAGCATCGATATCTATCATACCCCTGATTGGCTTTCCATTGATCTTCACATCAATGTACATCAGGTCTTTCATCCTACAAGTGCGAGCTTTCGATTCTTCCAACTTCGGCTCTTTCAAGGGATCATCATCCCTTTTAGTAACTCGATGCGATCCTTATCCTCTTCGGAGTCAGTTTCGCCATGACATCTAGCTTGTGGGGTACTTTGCGTTGAATTGGTTTCACCACTTGCTAGTAGACAATATGCATTCACCATCCATTTCTGAGGACACTCTGCCACCCGATGTGGTCCTTCACATAAAAAGCATTTCAATTTAGGAGAGGCATCAGATCTGTCCTCCGTTGCTTTAACTTTTCCCTTACCTTCTCACAGATCAAGTTCGAGCTGCTTTGCTTCGGTACTTGCGAGGTAGTTGTGGGTAGCATCGATATCTATCATACCCTTGATTGGCTTTCCATTGATCTTCAATGTACATCAGGTCTTTCATCCTACAAGTGCGAGCCTTCAATTCTTCCAACTTCGGCTCTTTCAAGGGATCATCTTCCCTTTTAGTAACTCGGTGCGATCCGTATCCTCTTCGGAGTTAGTTTCGCCATGACATCTAGCTTGTGGGGTACTTTGCTTTGAATTGGTTTCACCACTTGCTAGTAGACAATATGGATTCACCATCCATTTCTGAGGACACTCTGCCACCCGATGTGGTCCTTCACATAAAAAGCATTTCAATTTGGGAGATGCATCAGATCTGTCCTCCGTTGCTTTTCCTTGTTTCCAATTGTTACTCTGATGGTTGCCTTGTAAGGCTCCTCCCCGATTCTGAGAGTAACTCTTTCCCCCATTTGAGTTCGAGCTGGGTCTATAAGGTCTATTTCCACCTCCACCATACTGACTATTTCTCGAAGGTCAATCATCTCTCGATTCCTGTTTGTTGTAATTTAGTTGATTAACAGCATGTTTGGCTAAGCTTATTCGGTTCTTACTGCCAAAGAAACACCAAATAAGTTATTTATAAACATAGCCAAACGCCCCTCCATGTCCATTTCTCACTTAAACCTAAAACCCTAATCTCTTCGTCAGCACAAAACACCCAACTTCGTCTGCCGATTGCCAACCATTCTATCACGAAAAAATCAGAGAGAGATGGGAAGCGATAGCGAGACAGAAAAAAGTGCCCACAAAGAGAGAGAGAAGAAGAAGTTACTGGCTCTTGCCCCCATCGCTAAACCCCTTGCCGGCAAAAAACTTTGCAAACGCACCCTCAAACTTGTCCGCCGAGGTTGTATAAATATTTATAACTTATTCTATGTGCATATCTCTGGGTGGGTTGTTCTGTTTCATCTAATTTGTTTGATGGGTTTTCGGATTTCAGCTGCAGAGCACAAGTGCTTGAAAAGAGGAGTTAAGGAGGTGGTCAAAAGCATTCGCCGTGGAAATAAAGGGTATGTCGATTTTCACATGGATAAATCGTTGTTCTCTTTGATAAATGTGAATATTTTTGTTTTTCCTGTTTTCCAGTTAATAATTTGCACAGTTATACATACATGTTAGACATTGGTTTCTTTAGACAAATTTTTGTTGGGTGCAGTTTAATTGTAGTTACAGTGATCCTCTTGAAAAACTTATTTAAGTTCAGATTATATTGTTTCTGCTGAGTTTAGAGAATGAAGAAAATGCAAATTTCAAATTCTTTACGATAACACTGAATAGAAAAACAAATGGGTGCTTTATTAGATGGCGTGGACACAAGACCTCGTGATTAGATCAGAAAGAGGAAATGTTTTGATGTTTAAACAGCAAATTAGGTGATTCGAATTTGGGATGTAGCCAAGTATATTTTTGGGCTCGAACTACAATTCTTTTTCCTTTTAGCTCGTGCGCGCGCGCAATTGAATGTTTGGGGGAAGGGGAAGATATGAATATGCTTGTTTGGATTATTTAATTTTGTTTGGTCCAAGCTATTCAGTCTACTGATGTTCAATGTAGCTTATTTTTGAACATTGTGCTTTTATATAACTTGTGGAATATGGAGTTGATGTACCTGTATTCTTTATGATGATGACAGATTATGTGTAATAGCCGGGAACATATCTCCGATAGACGTCATCACTCATGTTCCAATCTTATGTGAAGAAGCTGACATTCCATATATCTATGTTACCTCAAAAGAAGTAAGGGTGTTTTCTTCACTCCCTTGTATTATATTTTGTGTATTATTGCCTAATTGATTAGTTGTCTACTTCTTTAGTGAACCCATCACCCCGAGGGAAAAAAAGACCACCAAAAAATGATTAAGAAAAGTGAAGATAGAAATGGTTAATCTTGAAAATGGAGAAACTCTGTTTATAGCATGAGTTTTGTACAGTCACTTTTCTTCTGCAAAGATTTGAATCAACTTTTGGAATTTCAAGGGTTCACCTCTCTCACTGCTTTTAATTGCAGTAGTGTATAAAGAATGCTACTGTTTACCAGTAGGAAACATTAGTAAAATTCTATTTTTAGGCTGCTTTCCAAAACTAGACTGATAAATGTTATAAGCACAGTTGCTAGAATTTGAGCTTGCTTCAGTTGCTAATGTCTAGCGGCTGCAATTCTATGTATTAATATATTTACACTAGAGATTGTTAGAAATAATACAGCAGATGTACATATAAACAAGATCAAACTCTCCCCCTCTTTTGTAATTGGCATGTGAGTTTTATTAGAATTATTGCAAAAAAATCAAGTATATCTCCAGCCACCTAGATTTGAACTCTGCTTATGCGATAGTCATTTTAATTTCAGTCTTACTGAAAATTCAGACATTTTTAGGTTTGAAACATGTTTTCGTGCATATTCATTTAGTAATGAAGACTGAAGTATTACGCAAGTGTAGTCCCATTCCGAACAAAAATACGTAACTTTATGTGTCAAAGTAGAAAATAAGTTACTTATTTTGATAGTTCAAATTAAGTAACCTTTTTAAAGTTATCCAACCGTTCTGCTCAATAGTTCTCTTAGAAAGTAACTTCTACTTTTTAAAGCTAAAAAAAGTTAAGGGTCCATTTGATTGAAAGAGTGGAATTTGGGTGGAAAGAAAATGAATTCCAGAGAATTAAATTGTCTAGAATTATTTTCCTGGGAATTGTCAATTAATTGTGTTTTATTAGTATAATTTTCCACTTGGAAAATATTGAAATTTTGGATCTTTTGATGTTCGTTTACTTGGAAATTGTCTAATAAAAGGAAAAAAATTTTACAATTGGGGATATAATTTGTTTCCAAAAAAAAAAAAAAAGATCATTTTCTTTGTACATCATGCAGTTCATGCATTATTTTTGTGCGTCATAAGATTTTAATTTTCTGTAAGACAAAATTTATGTTGATAATGTTGATGCAATCAGCACCAGATGGATCGAATTCGAGTTCTAGTCATCCCCACAAAATATTTCTTGCACATTCTTTTCTCCTCGGCCTGGCTTTCTGCAGTGCTGCTCTGAATCGATCCGCTGGTATACATTACCCACTTGTTCGGAAGGGTAGATTGAACTGTATGAATTCTTTACCATACTTCGTAGTCCTAGCCCATATTATGTAGCAAACATACCCTAATTTCTATTTACTGTAAATGCGTAAGGTACAAAATAAAATTAAAATTTCTTGTGATATCTACAGGAACCGTCCAACTGCTGCACATGTTAACGGAAACTTCAATTTACCAAATGTGTACTAGCCTTGTGTATCAAGAAATTTGTCAAATATTGGTGGTCTTTCATGTGGTGTTAAACAAGCTGCAGGAACTACATCTAATGTATGATTTTTACTAAAGAGCCTGCACGTAAGATGCACTTAAGGTGCATGTAATTGGATTTGACAAAAATTTGACGCTTGATCTTATGGAGTTTATATGTATGATATGTATGTTTAAGGGCTTTCTTTTTAGTGGTTGGGGTGACTGCTGAGAACAATGATTTGCATTCTTTAGTTTACAAAACTACAATTAATTCTCGAACCTTATAGAGTTGGGTAACAACTGTGAGTTATGCATTTTACTCATTATTTTTCATAATCATAAAAGGCCTGTCTTCATTGTCATGAAACAGCAATTACATGTGCTGTTTTGAGTTTTAAGCAGATTTGGCAGCCTGCTGCCTATGTTTAACATTTGTAGGATCTAATCCGAAGTAAAGAAAAGTTGCATCTGACCAAAAAATTAGAGGAACGTCATAATCATTATTATTCAAATACAAAGATTCTTCCACCTCTAGACTGAAAGGGGCAAAAAGAGGTTCGTCACAAAAAACAACTGCTGTCGAACTTCACAAACTCAAGGTGTAGCTAAGCTGTGATACCAAATGATATAGGTGAAAGCGATAAACAGAGAAGAACACTAGAACAATCCTAAGAACACATAGATTCACAAAGAATAATGCGAATTTAGAAATCAGTTATTTGTTTATTCGTGCACGAGTAATGAATAAGTGATCTTGATCGAAAAAATCATTTATTTCAAAAATTACTGCTATCAGACCAAAAAGAATTGGAAATTCTAAGTTCTATGTTTTTTATTTGAAATTATGATGTTCGACCCAAATTACACCTAGAAGGGGGTGAATAGGTGATTATGCAGAATTAAAAATTAATAATTAAATAGCAACAAGTCACTTTTAATTATTTCTAGATAATTAATCAAACATTCCAATTTTCCTATATTGAATTACTACAGTTATATGAAAACAGTAAATAACACATAGAATGATCATGGAGAAACTCCAATTGGATAAAAATTTAGGGCACTTTGCCAGTCAAAAATCCACTATAAACGAATTTTGAACTTACAGTCCTCTAGACACGACTACCAATAGTATTTTCTGACCTTCGACTGCAATTCCCACATCCCTATTGGATTGCGTGCTCCTACACTAACTCCCTGCTACAATTTTCAAAGTCTCTTGGATTGCGTACTCCTACACCAACTCCTGGCTTTATGAATACGTTTTTCTCCTGTGGATCAACGAAGAACTCTGCGCTCTCCAACAATTGGAACTCGTGTCACCTTCTTTTGATCCTCAAAACTCTAACAGGTGTTTAGGAAATAGTAGTTTGGTATTTAGATTATATGGATTTGATGTTTTCACCGCCAAGAATGAATCAAACTATGAAGGTTGAAAGCTTATAGATGATTTTGATGAAGATGATATGAAGCAATATGTGTTTTCTTAATGTTCAACCTTCTCAAAAACCATTCAAAGGCTTTCTGGTATTTATACTATAGGTTTAGAGTTGAATGCGTGGGATAAAAAGTCTTAAAAAGTATTAAAATTTTTCGGATAACGCTGTCGCTCGAACGAGAGTTTAGCGATAGGTTGTTGCTCGAGATAAAGGCAAGGTCGCAAGCGGACAACAATGTTTCTGTTTCTGCCGCTTGAGCAAAGTCATAGCGACAGTCTAGCGAAATTGCGACGCCGTTTTTTCTTTCTTTCCATTTTCGAACTGTAGACCTAATACAACTCAATTTATAATATTTGCAACTGTAATCCTTGACTTTTACAACATACTAATTTTAGTCATATTTGTTTATAGACTTGCCAATTACATTAAAAACCTAACATTATCCAATAAACAAAGAAGAAATAACGACGTTGTAAGTGTATCTTAAATAGTAAATCCTACATATTACAAAGTAAATCCTAGCAAATAAATGACGAAAAATAACACTAACTAAGGATCATAATAAAATGAGCTTTAAATATTAATCTAAATAATTAAGCAATTAAACCCTATGTATTTGATTAATCACGTATCTAATCTCAAGCTATCGAGATCTTCGTTTTCATGGTTCTTAGACGTTCTCACTCATTTCCAATATGCTCTCTATATTTCTCTTGGATTCTCTACCTATTATTTTTGTCGAGTTCCATACTTCATCATATTACATGAGGTTTCTCTAACATTGATAAGTTCATTTACTTTGTTACACATAAAATTTAAAAAGATAAATAAATAAATTTTGTCCCTCTCTAATAACTTTTGTTTCTACATGAGTTAGTTCAGATTAAGTGTCAAGCACACGACCTATGTTCTCTACACTCACCGCAGCCCTTTTCACAAAAATTGTGCACATACATAAAAAATAATTACAACCTGCATGTAAGAAGCATGCTGAAGAAAAAATTTACATGAATCAATATATCCCTTCCTTAACACTTTAGCTTCAATACGACGTTGGAAAAGATACTTCGAGGTCAAAAATTGTCTGCACGTAAGGTGCATGTAACTGGAATTGTCAAAAATACAACGCATGATCTTATGATCGTCTAATGCAGCGGTATTAACAATTTCAAAATGGCATCGAACTTCTATGTGAACATGCGTGTTATTTAAGTGACACTTAGAACTTGCAGCTCCACACATGGTACAACTTTCAAGGAATTTATTCAACTAAGGGTATGCCATTCTCCCAAAACCAGTTTCAAGCCGTGAACCATTATTATTTATATATGTCATTTCGAAGTTGCTCGAATGCTCTTGAAAATGCTACTTTCTATATAAATGGTTATCGGCTATCCGGAGATCTATCTTCTTGTGGTGGTTCTCAGGGTAATTAACTTTAAAGGGTGACAGTATTACTTTTAACTGCAGTTCTTCTCTACAACCATGATCATTTTCTTATTATACTGGCTTTTGATGCAAAATCATAACATTGGGTACTTGCAACAGAACCAAGAATTTAACATTCATAGCGAGGAGTATCCTGCTTTACTAGGAAATCTAGGTACTTTGATGCCTAGACAAATCATAATTGCTATTTTACTCATCGTTTTTTACATTGATAAAAGGTCTGCCTTCTTTGTTGATGAAAAAGCAATTGCATGTGCCATTGTTTATAATTGAGAGCTAGTTCCTTATGTGTAAAAATTGTTAGATCTAAAAGCCAAGTATAACAAATCTGAAATCTTATCCAAAGTAAAGGAAAGTTGCAAATTTCCGACGGTGATAGCCATTCCATCTAAGCAAGGTGTTGTGTGGGCTTGTTTTGATTATAAAATATTTTAGCTGCAGTCACAAAGAGCTTTATTGGTTATTTCGTGTTTCAATTTTTCATAGAAACTGTATGGCGCATGATAGTTTGTTAAAATAATGATTTAATATGCAAATGAATCAGCATATAATTTCTCATCCTTCTTGCTATGAGTGTCGCATAACTTCAGTTGAATCAGTATGTTTGCTATTTTTCTGATGGTACTATTTGGTGTCTGACTACCACACAAGAAATTATAATATCCGTGCGTGAACTAGAAAAGACTGGCAAAGGTTCCAATACGGTTTCAACAGCATCGTAGCGCTTGATATGGCGTCTTGTTACTTGCCCATATCAGAGTAAGCTGTACGAATAAATCTGACACCTTCCCCTATTCCTGCCTACGTATATAGGATATTTTAAGAAGTGAACATCTTTCTTAGTAGCAGGGCCACAAGAAAGAATAGGAAAGGTGATTTCATTATATTTCTGACTAGGCACAGACTCTATTACAAGAATTTTTTTTTATTGGGGTGATTGCTCTGAAAAGACAAATTGCATTTTTTTTTCTTAATTTTAGTTCAGCATCAGCTTATACTTGTTTTACAATCAGTGCATGCTTGGGTTACAAAATTGCCACATCGGAGCTCCATGTAAACTTTTTGTCTGTCTTTGAATTATAACTATCTCAATGCGCTGGGATTTTCTCAAGCTCCGCAAATACACACCAAAATGAACAGATCACGACAATATGGAAAATTTAATGAAGTATCAGCAAATGGCTGAAAATTATAGTAGTTGAACATGCCGTTCACAAGGAACACCATGGATGTCTAACTATTAATTAGCATTATTTTTATTTTCTGGATTGAACTATGGGGACACATATTCAACTCATCATACTCAGAATCAGTATCGTAGTTCATCTAGTGAAGTTTCCTATCTTAACTCAGGCAATTTATTTCATGGTTCTAAGGTATTGTCACCCACTTCAACTATTCTCTCTGAGTTCAATTGCATTCGATCCTGACCTCTATGAAGCCAGAGGATTTCCTGTTGTATACTTCATGCGACTGGATGAAGCCAGAGGATTTTTGTCTTGTTGTATACTTCATGCGACTGTATGAAGCCAGAGGATTTCCTGACATCTATAGTTGTTAGAATGTGGAACCGGAATTATCCAAAAATTAAAAAAAAAATTTCTTTAATTCAATAAACAAGACCGTCTAGATGTTCACGTGTATATTATATCAAGAATAAAGGATTCGAATTTTACCTAAATTCGATGATTAATTCTTGAAATAATTATTCATCACGAACTTCTAGTTTTTTGGATCACGAGCTTCCAGCTTTTAATTACAAGAACTTGATACTTCAAACTTTGAAGTCTTCTATGGTATTCTCCAAAGTCAAGACTATACCGTGAGTGGGCACCTTCTTTTAATTAAATTAAGAAACTAATTCTTGGATTTGACAATAAGAAAATATGATTTTTTTTTCCTCACTTTTTCTCTCTCTTCAAATTTGATCACTATAGAATTATGTATTATGATTGTTGTAGGATTTTTATGTCCATCTAATCTCTATTTATAAAGATAAAGATGTTTCGATCCATATAAAATAATAATTCAAATATCAAATAGGAGTCTTAATTAAAATTCAAGTAGCAGTTTTAATTAAAGTCCAAATTCAATTAGTTTACATTTAATTACATGTGTAGTTCTAGAACTTCAATTACAATTATAATTAAGTTTATAACTTTTATAGTAATTACAACAAAGTACAAAACTTTATTGTAATTACAATTAAGTCCAAAACTATTATAATTACCGTAATTAAGTTCAATTACTTTATAGAGCTACCATGGGGACCTAATCGGATATATATTATCAAAACTCCAATAATTAGATCATGTCTAATCGATTCTAGATCACCCAATCTAATTATTTGTCTTTACTTTTTTTTACTAAAGATAAAAGACTGAACTCTTGAAATATATAAGATCACATAAGCCAATAAATTTGTAATACTTTCATGTGATCTTCCGTATATGTATTTTATCCCCCTCCGAGATTCGATCATTAGGTACGGGCATAAATGACCGTTTTGCCATTCTAATTATTCTCACTAACTTAAGTACCATTTTTCTCTACGGTCCTGTAAATCAATCACATATGTCGAAATTTAACCGTCGCTAAACACTGAGCTCAGATTTTAAGCGTTTTACAGAAAATAATTAAGTAGTCACTTTACCCTTTTTTAGGGCTACGGTACCCTTACACGAACTCATGTTCTTTACCTCGCTCATTCTCAAATTCCCAACTCATCAACATATTTGACCAATCAAATTGATATACTCATTGATGAGTCAAAGAACCATTAAAATCACGAAAAGATATACATAATTCTGTCAAGGAATTTAGATGAAATATACAACGGTCAAGTGGAATTTAAATTTTCACACGATCATGCTATAGAATTAAACTCGATACTTGGTCCGTTCAATACACTCCAAGTGTACTAGTGTCATCTTCAATTATTTATGTGATAAGGACAAACCAAAATCCGAATAGTGAATCGAGCAACACTACAACCTTTCGGTACAAGGTGCTAACCCTTATACATTGGTAGTGAACAAATTATTTATGATCAAAATATAAGTTGTGTCACACTGCACTTCTCAACGCAAGTACCTAATTTATATTTTCACAAATGATCATAGACACTTTAGTTTGGATGCTCAATAATAAATAAATGCAATAAATAAAATAAAAATAATTTTATTTGATATAGGAATTTTTTTTTACATTAGCAAAATTATATGATATGGGCACACAACCCAACAAATCTCTCACTTGCCCTAGAGTATGTGTCATGTCTTTTAACTCTATGCCTTGCAAATGTCCATCGAAAACCATAGCTAACAGGCTTTTGGTAAATAGATCCGCGAGGTTATCCCCAATAGCAATTTTACTGACATCACATCACATCACATCTCCTCTACTAACTATCTCTCTTAAAAGATGACATTTTTGTTCGGTATGTTTACCCCTCTGACGACTCCTTAGTTTTTTAGAATATGTCACTGCCTCACTGTTATCATAGTACAGTGTTAAGGGTTGTGCAGGTGCGGCACCACCTCGATGTCCGTTAGGATTTTTTAGCCACACCACTTCTTTAGAGGTTTCATAAAATGCCATATATTCAGCCTCCATGGTGGAATCAGCAACACATTATTGTTTGATACTTCTCCAAATAATGGCCCACCACCAAGTGTAAATAGTGATCCTGATGTAGACTCGCGAGAGTCCTTATCAGCCTGGAAGTCCAAATCTGTATAACCTACTGGAACAAGATCTGGCGACGAGTAAACTAGTATATAATTCCTTGTCCTTCGAAGGTACGTAAGAATATGCTTTACAGCCACCCAATGTTCCAGTCCTGGATTAGATTGATATCGACTCACCATTCTAACAACATAATAAATGCCAGGTCTAGTGCATAGCATAGCATACATAAGACTACTAACTGTCGATGCACAAGGTATCATACTCATGCGCTCCATCTCTTCAGGAGTCTTAGGGGACTGATCCTTAGAGAGTTGGATTCCATGACTGAAGGAAAAATTATCCTTCTTGGAATCTTTCATGGAAAATCTAACAAGTATTTTGTCAACATATGAAGTTTGAGATGAAGCTATCTGCCTGTTCTTGAGATCTTAAGATCTGAATGCCTAGAACATAGATAGCTACATCTAAGTCTTTCATGTGAAACTGTTGGGCCAACTAGGCTTTCGTGGATGATAATGCTCTCACATCGTTTCCAATGAGTAGAATATCATCCACTTGAACATAGATAGCTACATCTAAGTCCTTCATATGAAACTTTTGTCCTGTATCTTCTAATAGACACAAGGTTCATCAAAGTTCTGATCAAAACCATATATTTTAATCACTTCATCGCGTCTTTTGTTCCAAGATCTTGATGCCTACTTCAACCTATAAATGGAACGCTGAAGCATCCAGACTTTGCTTTTATGAATTCATCTGGTTGCATCAGATAGACACAATCCTCAAGATGGCCATTCAAAAATGTCGTCTTGACATCCATTTGCCACACCTCATAATCAAAATGAGCTGTAATGGATAAGAGTCCTGATAGACTTAAGCATAGCTACAAGTGAGAAGGTCTCCTAGTAATCGACGCCTTCTCGTTAGGTAAAACCCTTAACTACAAGCCTTGCTTTGAAAGTCTCCACTTTCCCTTCTACTCCTCTCTTTCTCTTATAGACCCACTTGCATCCGATGAGTTTTATCTCTTCTAGTGCATCTACAAGTTCCCAGATTAGAATGCATAAATTCCATTTCAATATTCATAGCTTGTTGCCATAAATTTGCTTCCACATCATTCATAACCTCCTTATATGAAGTCGAATCATCAATTTTTTTTGTAGAGATCGCCTGATTTGACTCTCCAACTAACAAGTATCTAGAAAGTGGTCACTTTGTCTAAGGGACGGTGGATCTTGAACTGTAACATCATTTGGAATTGTTACATTTGTCTCAATATTGGTACCACCATTAGGTAATATCATTATCTTCTCATTACTTTCAACGTTTACTTGATCTATGGGATTAGATGATGACTCATCTCTCCCACTCAAAGCATATTGTTTACGTATTTCTAACACCAAAGGTTGTCTATCATGAGGTTATGTTTCAGGGATCAATGAGATGGAATTGCTCCCACTCATTTCTTCAAACATGACCTTGCTCTTTGACTAACGTTCATTAATATACTTATCCTCCAAGAAGGTTTCATTTGTACTAACAAAGACTTTCCTATCTAGAGGAATATAAAAATAATATCCCCCGGTACCTTTAGGGTATCCCACAACAGGCATATTTATGATCTAGACTCCAACTTTTTAGCCTTTACTTTCAGTACATGAGCCGGACATCCCCAAAGTCGAATGTGACGAAAGCTGGACTTGCGTCCATTCCACAATTCATAGGAGTCTTGGGAACAAACTTAGAAGGAACTAAGTTAAGAACATATGTTGCTGTTTCGAGTGCATATCCCCAAAATGAGATAGGTAGAGTTGCGAAACTCATCATTGACCTAACCATGTCTAACAATATCATATTTCTTCTTTTTGAAACGCCATTCTGTTGGGGTGTACCGGCGCACTCAGTTGAGAAACAATTCCTTTTTTGTCAAGTAGTCTCTGAATTCTCCCAATAAATATTTTCCACCTCGATCTAATCGATGTATGTTAATACTCTTACCTAAATGTTTCTCGACCTCAGTCCGATGCTCTTTGAATTTTTCAAAAGCATTTAACTTTCGAGCCATTAGGTAGATGTATCCAGATCTAGAGTATTCATTTGTAAAAGAGATAAAATACTCATATTCCCCTATCGCAGGTGTATTAATGGGTCCACACACATCAGCATGAACTAGTTCTAATACTTATTTAGCTTTATGTCCTTTTGCTAGAAAGGATCTCTAGGTCATTTTACCTTCCACACAAGAATCACAAATTGACAATAGTTCGATCTTAAGTGTGTTAAGTGGACCATTTCTAGCCAATCCTTGTATCCTATTAAGGTTAATATGTTCAAGTTTAAGATGCCATATATATGTATGACTAGTATGGTAAGACTAGGGGTGGGCAAAAAACTGCCCAACCCGCTCAACCCGCCCAACCCAACCCAACCTGAACTGACCCGGTTGGGTCGGTTTTTTTCATTTTTTTGGTTGGGTTCGGGTTTGGGGCGTTGAAGGCGGGTCGGGTTGGGTCGGTTTGCGGGTTGAGCCAAAAAATCTGCCCAAACCCGACCCAACCCGACCCGACCCGACCCTCATATTAAAAAAAAAATCCAATTTCATTAAACCAAACAAAACCCTAGACACACTCCACTCTTCTCCACTCGTCATTTTCTCTCTGTCCAGTGACTCCCATAATTTTTCTCCTCTCAAATCGCTGGTTTTAGGGCTCATAGAGATAGGGTAAGAGGGAGATTCCAGATCTCATTTCAAAGGTGAGTTTCCTTCACGATTTACTCATCTATTTTGCTATCTAGACATTTTGAGGCTTAGTTCTGATGTTTTGATTGGTCTAGGTTTATCCTTTGTTCGCATCCGATGGGATTTTCGGAATGCAATTGCTCCGAAATGTTTGTACCAATCCTGAAGTCAGGTATCCGTAAAATCTTGTTATGCCTATTTTTCATTTTTATTTTCTCAGATCTATGCAATAATGCATCCATTATTATGGAAAGCATATTGTTATGTCTTGGTCTTGTCATGTGTTTTCTTTTTGCTATACTTTTAGTGCCCGTATGTTTTGATATCATTTAAATATTTGATTTCTATACATTATTTATCATTAAATTATTCTTGGGGATTTTCTTAATCAAGTTTTCTTATTTAGTAGCTGCTGATGCATTAATACCAACTGCAACAGCAATTGTTTCTCTGAAGGGTCTAGTCTTGCACTCAAGTGTTGTGACTACCACTATTTTCTTCTTCCTCCATTTTGTTCAATCTTTAATTTAGTAGCATTATTATGTGATTTACTTTGTTTTTTATTGCATTATTAGTAAATTATTGGCCGACTCGTTCTTGTTTACCTTAGATATATGAGCACCATTTATTATTGGTCTTGTTCTGTTTCTGTGTGTGATATTCAGTTTTAGCAGCTCTTCTTCGCATAGTTTTTGAGGTTACGGTAGGGAATAAGTGGTCAATATTATGTTAAGTCGATGGACCTTGAATAATTTGTTAAACCGACCAACCCAACCCAATCCGACCGAACTTGATTGGGTTGGGTTGGGTTGGGTTGGGTTTAAATATGTAATTGGATAGGGTTGGGTTGGGTTGAGTAAAAAACCGACCCAACCCAACCCACACCCACCCCTAGGTAAGACACTTGTTTATGCTTTACAGTAGTAACATTTATTTCATTTGTGGCACAATTTAAAATATAAAGACCATCAGCCAAATATCCAGCACAAATAAGAGCTTTATTTTTTAAATATAAAACGCATTATGTGCAGAATTTACAGAATAACCTTGTTCTATTAAACAAAAAGCAGAAATCTGATTCTGCTTCATTTGCGGGACATAATAATAGTTTCTAAGAATTAAATGCCTACCACTATTGAAATAAAAGTAAATTATTCCTACTGCTCTTGCTGAAACTATAGCTCATGTGCAAACGGTAATTTTAAATTGGCCCACACTAAGTCTTCTGCTCTCCTAAAGCACCTGCATAGACATGCATATATGATTAGTGGTTCCAAAGTCTACAATCCAAGAATTTGTAGAATCAACCACCAAACACGACTCAGCAATAAAAAGCTCACCAACACCCTACGTTTTAGCTAGTGCATCAAAGCAATCTTTCTTCCAGTGTCCTTTACGACCGCGGTGGAAACACTTGCCTTTCGGCTTTCCATTCGATTTGGGCTTTTTGTTACTACTTGACTTCTTGTTAGATCTCTTCCTCTTTTTTCCAACTCAGCCTTTTGGCTTGGAACTAGAGAAGCTAGCAATTGCCGCATGAGCACAGCCACCCTTACCTTTAAGATCACTTTCCATATTTTGCAACTCATTCATCAATTCAGTTAATGGCATATCCATCTTGTACAAGTGATAGTCGACGGTAAATTGTGAAAACATATCAGATCAAGAATTCACTACCATATCAACTTGAGTTTCCTGATCAATAGTTACACCCAGATTCTCCGCCACGTTGAAGTGTGCAATCATAGTCAACATATGATCCTTCACAGGCGTTTCGGGTTTCATGCGGATGTTTTGTAAGGTACGAATGGCCTCAAAATAAGCCTTCCTACTTTGATATCCAAACTTGCCCTTCAGACTTTCTAGTATGTCATAAGAGGTCTCCTGACTTTCAAGCTTTTATTGTAACACGTTTGACATTGATGCCAAAATATAACAATGAGTCATCTTGTCAGCTGCGATCCACTTATCACTCATCACTCTTGACTTTACTTCTTGTCTCAATAGGTTCTTCGGAACATTCCTCCTTGAGCACAAATTCAAGTTTTACAGCAATAAGCACATACATCAAATTACGTTTCCAATCCATATAAGTATCCCCGACAAGTTGGTTTTGTTTTAGAATAATGGAAAATGTGATGAGAGACATTTTGATGAAAAATAACCATTTATTGGATATTAAAATTTAGCAGGGAATAATAATTTAACATATGATGCATGAATGCATATGTAGATCGATCTAACTACAATAATGCAACGATAACTCGATCTTTCGGATCCAACATGCCTTTCTATAGGTAATGTTATTGTGTCCACTGAGCAATATGCATATGTAGATCCATCTAACTATAATAATGCAGCGATAACTCTATCATTGTGATCCAACATGCATATCTATAGGAAAGGTCACCCTGTCCACTGATCAAGCTGAGACGCTCCCACTAGACAAATTATATCTAACAACAAATGTCTATATTAAGCCTAGTATCATTTTATTTGGTCACCAAAATTATAAACAACTGCTTCTATAGAAGGTTCCTAGATAATTTCAATTTGAGTTTACAACATTTGTCTCAATATCTAAATACTTGAAAATAATTTCGTCATCTATGGGATGATCACAAATTATATTTTATCTAGACGATAAAGAAATCCAATCAAGCAACACGAACAACGTGGCCCTCCTAAGGGAATCCGTTACAATATCGACACAAGACAAACATGTTACTTTACTTATGGATTGACCAAAGGAGACCATGGATTTTTATTTAAATAAACACTCACTCCCTCTCAATATTTTTTAAGTTATGGATTTTAATTATCAACCGTTTACATTAATCATATTAACATAAAGTTTAATTATTACGATTTTCCATAAAAAAATTAATTCTAAATTAAATTAATCAAGGAAAAATCGGTGTTCAATGATATGCATCCTATTCATAGTATCACGAGCGATGTCACGAATAAATCTATATGTCATGATATCTAGAACCATAATATTTCAATCAATAATTCAAAGCATTCATGAACAATAAATTAACAATTATTTAAATTTAAAACTAATTGGACCCAAGCCCAATATTCAGTCTAAATCTTGAGCTCAAAAAAACTCCAAGGAACCAACAATAGCAATCCAAATAGTAATAGGGGTACTTACAAAAATATCCTTAAAATTAGGGGTGTTTTGAAAAATCATGTGAAAGGTTTTTAGGAAGTAAAAAATACTGTGTAAAATGAAAAAAGTGACACAATGTCACTTTTTTATAAAAATTTTCACTTTTTTACTTTTTCAAAAAAGTGACATAAACTCAAAAAAAAGTTACATAATTCAAAAATTGGGGAAGGAGGGGCTAAAGGACCACAAAATTGGGGAAGGCGTGTGACTTTTTTTTTTTTTTGAAAAAAGTGACAGAATGTCATTGTTTTATAGAAAAGTGACGAACTTTTCACAGAAAAAGTGGCAGAATTCATATTATCCTTTTGTCAAACACCTTACATGCATAAAAAATTAAACGGATTCAAAGCTATTTTTTCTAACGTGTTTCCAAACAAAATAACAAAATCATCAAAAAGAAACTTTATATATGTTAATTATTTACACTATAAGGTTTAAATTAAATCTAATCATGGAATTCAAATAGAAGTGAGATAGATGGCTGAAAATTGGCACTGTTACTCGGTGTTGATTTTTGACGAAATTGATTTCTTCTTCTTCTTCAACAGAGAGGAGTGTTTTGTTATTTCAGCAAAATGACTTCTATTCATCAAGTTTGGGTGTTTTTTAGCGTATTAATTACTGTTAATTTAAAGGTTTAGTGATAAAACATTAATTTAGAGTATTGTTTAATTTTTCTTTTCAAAGGCCGTACTGGGCCTAATTTTCCCATAGCAATAGGACTTCGACATCGTACCTGTAAAAATTAAACATCAAACATAAACCATTCAGATCCGAGTTTGCCCATGAAAAGACCCAGACAATTGGTTTTCTGCCACGTGTTAGACAACAATCTGCCATGAGGCAAACATTCTTACTTGTGGCAGACGCTGTCTCTAGATAGCCCTTCTGCCCGTAGCAGACGTTGTTTGCTTGTTTTTCTTTTTGCTTTTTTTGCTGTATTTGCTTGATCTTCTCCATTATGTCTTCTATTTTCAATCTTCAATTAATTTTCAAAATTAAACAATTACAAGAATTACATAATTTCTATGTCTCATAGGCTCACAATTTTGAATTTAATTGAAAAGGAAATTAAATCAAGAAGATGGAGTCATAATCTACCTATCTTGTTACAGACTTGAAATAACGAATTACATTAAAATAAAAAACAAGCCACAAATAATTGGATCACAGTTTACAATCATTCAATCATTATATAATAAAATATTTGTAGAAATCACTTAACTAGAACACGCAATCAAGATTTAGAAATAACAAACATGTAAACAATCTAGATTACTTCGATACCAGTTGTTGGAATGCGGAAGGGAGATTATCCAGAAATTAAAAAAAATTCTTTAATTCAATAAATAAGATCGTCTATGTTCATGTGTATGTTATCAAGAATAAATGATTCAATTTTTTTACGTAAATTCGATGATTAATTTTTGAATTAATTATGAATCACAAACTTCTACCTTTTTGGATCACGAGATTTCAGCTTTTAATTGCAAAAACTTGATACTTCAAACCTTCAAGTCTTCTATGGTATTCTCTAAAGTCAAGACTACACCGATGAGTGGACAACTTCTTTTAATTAAATCAAGAAACCAATTCTTGAATTGGACAATAAGAGAATATGATTTTTTTCCACTTTTTTCTCTCCCCAAATTTGAACACTATGGAATTATTTATTATGATTGTTGTAGGATTTTTATATCCATCTAGTGAGATAAAGATGTTCCAATCCATACAGAATAAGTACGAGTTTAATTAAAGTCCAAATCTAATTAATTTACATTTAATTACATGTGGAGTCCTAGAACTTCAATTACAATTATAATTAAGTTTACAACTTTTATAGTAATTACAACATAGTACAAAACTTTATTGTACTTACAATTAAGTCCAAAACTATTATAATAATAGCAATTATGTTTTAATACTTTATAGAGCTACCATAGCGATTTGATCGGGCATATATTATCCAAACTCCAATAACTAGATCATGTCTAGTCGACTTGTAATTAAGTTCAATTACTTTATAGAGCCACCATGGTGGACCTAATCGGACATATATGATATCTAATTGACCCTAGACCACCCAATATAATTATAAGTCTTTACTTTTTCCACTAAAGGTAAAAGACTAAGCTCTCGGAATATATAATAAGATCACAGAAATCAATACATATGTAATACTTTCATCTGACCCGCCGTATATGTATTTTATCCCCTTCCGAAATTCGATAATTAGGTACGAGCATAAATGACTGTTTTGCCCTTTTAATTATTCTCACTAACTTAAGTACATTTTCCTCTACAGTCATGTGAACAAATCACAGATATCAAAATTTAGCCGTTGCTAAACACTGAGCTCAGATTTTAACCGTTCGACAAAAAATACTTAAGTAATCACTTTACCCTTTTTAGGGCTATGGTACCCCAACACGAATTCATGTTCTCTACCTCACTCATTCTCAAGTTTTCCAACTCATCGATATATTTGACCAATCAAATTTATCTTACCCATTGACGAATCAAAGAACTATTAAAATCACGAAAATATACATAATTCTATCAAGGGATTTAGATGAAATACACAGGGGTCAAGTGAAATTTAATTCTCCACACGGTCAGGCTATAGAATTAAACTCGACACGTGATCCATTCAATACACTCCAAATATACTAGTGTCACCTTCAACAATTTATGTGTTAAGGGCAAATAACAAACCCGAATATTGAATCGAATAGCACTACAATATTCCAGTACAAGGTGCTAACTCTTATACATTGGTAGTGAACAAATTATTTATGATCAAAATATAAATTGTGTCACTGTATACTTTTCAACGTTAGTACCCAACTTATATCATCACAGGTGATCATAAGCACTTTAATTCGCATGCTTAATAATAAATAAATGCAATAAATAAAATAAAAACAATTTTATTTAATATAAGAATATTTTTATTTTTACATCAGCAAAACTATACTATGAGCATACAACCCAACAATAAGTTCATTAACATTTTTGTAGATAGAATTTAAATAAATAAATAAATGTGTCATTCTCTAACAACTTTTGATTTAGTGGTTCAGCACATTATCAAGCAAAAGATCAAGGTTCCACGCTCACTGCTATACTTTCACAAAAATTGTGCACGCACCCTGCACATGAGGGACGTGATGAAGATTAAAATTATTTGAAGACTAAATTTATATAAACTCTTACATCCCCAAAAAAAAAAAAGACAAATTCCCATGTTACTTATCATCATTCATGAAACTACCAAATTGGCTTGATTACATGATTTACAGCTAGAAGTTGTAGCACTTGCTTGAAATGACTGCTGTTGTTGGTTGACAGGAAATGAAAATTGCTGTAACTAATGCTGATTATGCTGAAGATTTTGAGGATCAAGTTGCAGGGTGTGTAGCTGGTCAACCGACATTTGGTTGCCAGAAGGGTCTAGAAAATATATGTAGCTAGGTGGATTACTTCCTTTCTCATTCGCTACACCGGAAAGTGGATCAGATTCAACCCTGTTATCAATAAACCGCCGCTTCCCATGAACAGAGAGTTCAGAATTCGGACCCCATTATTCAATGACTGCAGGAGCAAAGGTGAAATACTGGGAATTCCACAATATGTTGATTTTGTTTTAACTGGTTACGAGGTGACATGAAAGGCGGGAATGCATTCTGCGAAGGCATCCCACTCCCTTGACCACTCAACAAACTGGAATTTGATCTCAATAGTGATGGGGGAACAGGCTGTGCTCTCTTTTTGCCAAATACTCCAATCTAAACACACTGTCAAATGCAACTTACAGTCCTTGAACTAACATTAATCTCAACAATTGCAAAGAAGTGTGTGCAACATTAAATTATTGTACAATTCAACCAACAATTTACTCATATCCAACCGAAGGCAAAGTTTTTTGAAACAAACATTGGCATACGCCTCTTGCACAGAAACAGCATCTTTGTCTCTGAACGACCTAAAATCAATCCCTTCATAAAACAGATAGCTTTTAGGTCAAATACATCCTTTCCCTTATCTACAAAAGAAGTGAAACTGAAAAAATCTATGTAAAAAAAAAAGAATGACCATTTAAACTCATAATCTTGAAACGATAAAACATGAAGTGAACTTATAATAATCCAAAACATTCCAAAACTTGAGCCCAAGAGAAGTACAAGAATGACCATTTAAACACATAATCAACTATCAAGCCCTGAATCATGTAACAAAAGCACCCAGTTTAAAGCACAAAGTGAAGCGATATTCTCGGGGGTTTTACCCTATAAATTTTAATCTATACAAACAAATAGTGAAATGAAGTGGAAAAACTCACCAGAAACAGGATTTGAACAGCACTGTCTGTTAAAACCTACAAAATTGAAGTTCATGCACACTTAGCATCAACAAATTAATTGATTCATTCATTCCCTGAAAAAACATAAACGAAACATTCAAGTGTAGATTTATAAATATATGTTTGTGTGTTTCTGTACGTATGTATATAGCTTTCAAAAGTCTTCTCAAAATTTTCTCAAAAAACCGTTCACTCATAACCCCATGACCTAATTATTACTAGTTATCTGTTAAAAAATATAGACAGGAAAGTCTTTAGGATTCAACTATGGGGACACATATCCAACTCATCATCCTCAGCAACAGTATCGAGCTTCATCAAGTGGGATTTCATATCAAAACTCAGGCTATTGAGATCTTCATTTTAATGGCTCTGAAGTATCGTCACCCACTTTCCCAATACTCATAATTTATACTTCATCCACCCACTTGAAGGTTGAGGATTTCTTAACTTATTAAATTCATTTACTTTGTTCGAGACAAAATTCATATAAATAAATAATTTTAGATGAAGTTGTTCAATATTGTATCATAGAAAAGACCTAGGTGCTAGACGCCTAGACTCACCGGTATCTTTTTACGAAAATCACGTGTCTTGCACGGTGAAGAATAAATTTGCATAAAATTAGTGTATCCCTTTCCTGACAGTTTAAGTTTTATTTGACACTTTTCAAAGTACTATGAGGTCCAAAAGTTTCTGCACGTTATTAGTTTTATCTCTTTTCTTCTCTATGTTATTAATCATAAATAAGAATTTTTCTCATTCTTCCATCATGAACTAACTCTTCCATCTAGGGATTGATGTAATCTAAACTAAGATTATGTTTTGAGTTTCAATAATTATTTCTTTGAGGTTTTTGTTTAAATTATTTGTGTTATTTATTCTTATTGCTTTCAATTAAAAGACCATTAATTAATTTATTTGATGTTTAAGATTTGGCATTTGAGAGAGGGGATTTTGAATTGATCATATAATAACACAATATAGGTTTTATAAGTTTCAAGAGAAAGTATAAATCTTTTAAAGCATTTACACAAAGAACCATAGAACATAAGAATTCTTAAATTTTTTAATATAGTATTGGAATTGAAATTTAGAAATAATTTTCACTCGGCACTAGAAATAGTGAGTACAAATATTTTAGGATTCTTACTTATAAACTCAAAAAACCAATTGGAGATAATTAAATAATTGAGAAACATAATTAATAGTTAGATGAAGTCAAAACCCTAGGCTCATCTCATATGACTTAATCCTTAAATCTTTGCATTCAATCCTTGATTTAATCAAACTCTCACATTAGATCTAGTTAAAAATATTGATTTTATTAATTCTATTATCTAGATAAAATAAGTGTTCAATATATGTGGGTTCAACATTCTAACTTTACTGTTATATTATTAAACTTGATATCATGCGCTTGAGGTATAGTTTGCACCTAACAATCACTAAAATAAGGGTTGAAAAAACATAAATATAGTTGATCTTGGTAAATGATTATTAGCCTTCTACTTCGATGCCTGTTTGGCTATATTCATATCTAGTGTGGTTTAAATATGTCAGTTGCTACTGAGCTTTCTTAAATAATTCTCAGTTGTCATTGAACTTTAAAAGGTTACCAAGAAACCATTAGACTTTCCCAATTATTTTCCAATTAGCATTGACCTTTACAAATTATCCAAGTTACAACCGAACTTTCAAAATATTATCTCATTCATCACAGTGTCATTCACTATTTTAAAAGTTAACAAACATGATGACATGATAGTTGAAATTGAATGGGATAATATTTTGTAAAGTTCAATGACAATTCAAACAAATTTTAATGCACAATTATTATTGAAATAGTGACGGAGCCAGTACTCGGCGAGTTAGAGTGGCCGCCCATGTGTGGATGTCAAAGGCAAAAATGAGGGTCCAACACCACCAGCACATCCAAGGCCACCGGCTCCACCGATTCCTCCAATACCACCAAGAACTGGTAGCACTGGCAACACCCCAACAATGCATCCAATACCGGCGCAGCCGCCCACGCCACCTTAAGTGATGAAGTTTTTCTGATCATGAACACCGACAGAAACATTTTGTCGGTTTTCAACATGGCTTAGAGTGTTANATAGACCAAAAGGAGGCCCAAGTCAGGGGAGAGGGACAAGAGAATTAGAGGTTGATGGAAATAATGAATTTATTGATGTTGATAATTTTGAAATTATAATATGAAAATTGAAAATTACAAGATTGAAACTCGAAATTGAAAATTCTTAAAGAAAGCTTTAAGATTACAAGGATAATTTAAAACTTTCTTGAAGTGTAGTATTTCCCGCTCTATTACACCTGAGGAAGTCTTCTGCCTTATTTTATAACTGAAAATTTTGGACTTCAAATTTTCTTGAATTTGATTGAAGAATCTTGGAGATAACTTTTGTCTGCCACTTGAACAATTTTTGAAAAGCAATTACAGCATCTTTTGACAATTGCAACCACTTTTTGAATTGCAGCTACTTTTGACAATTGAACCACCACTTTTCCATTTCTCCCAACTTTTTGATTTTTACTTTAGTATACAAAAGTTTTTCGTCCATCTTTGATTGTCGGCAAGGGCAACACGAATAATTTGTTTGGAGGCATACACATCTTGAATAATGAGTCTTTTTTAATTTTTAACCCGTCGTTCTCTTAATTTATCAAGATAACTGGGTCTATATAGTCATTTTGAAGGGGTATTCTTTTGAGTTTCTTCTTCAATTAAATCAATATTTTCTAGACTAAAACACATATCATCATTGCTTTTTTCAAAGTATGATGAATTTGCATGAGAAGAATTTTCTTTTGAATCCTTTGAATCTGATTTCTCCGATGAAGATTCTGCAACAGTAGCAATTCTTTTTGAAATAGCTCGCAGTTCTTCAAGAGTTTTACATTGACTTAACATAGCCAGTTATCTTGATTTTTCTGTCACGAAATTGGCACTTTTGTAAAGTTCCTTTTTGGATAATTTGGGGATGCATGCATTTCTCTGTTCTTGAATTTATGAATTTACTGTTTTTGGGTAGCAATTAGTTTCATGAAATTTTGACTAGCATTTAATTTTGAGTCTCCGAATAACCTTTTTAACATGGTATTCAGAGCATGGCTTTTGAACAATTTGATAGTTCCAACAAAATATCTATGAGACTTTAGATTATGAGCAAATTGAGACAAAAGATTTTCTTGAGGCTTTAAAAAGGTTTTAGCCTCTTTTTTGAAGTGTTCGAACCCATGAAAAGTAAGACTAGGTAAAATATTCTCTTCAAGTCCAAAATATTCGAACCATTTTTGAACCACTTTGAAAAATTTGGAGAACAATTTTGATAAAAAAGTGTAAACAAAGAGTGAGTAACTGGTCTAAAGTAAAATATATTAAACAGGACGTCTTGATAATCAAAATAATTGAAAAGAGATTCGAATGAATCATTTATTTAGAGACGCATTCTCTTCTCTTTCCATGGGTCATGTGCCACTCTTCAAATGACAATACCCTTTGAATTGAAATTTTTGGAAAATCAATATGATTTTTCTTTTGCTGATTTTGAGTATAAGTTATTGCAGCCAATCCAGATTTAATTAAGATGGCTTCTTAACAAGTTCTGAATTTTTTGATATTTTTTGGCATAAATTGAAAATTTATAGTGGAAATGTTTTGAAGACATTCGTCAAGAGATGAATACTTATGAATCCAAAATGTTTCCATCTCGAAAACAAGAATATGAACATGTTTTGTAAAATATTAAAAAGATGAAGGAGGTCTCTGAGGCTAAAGTAGATTTTAGAGAAGTAGAAGAGCTATGCTCAACATATTTTGAGCCTTTAAATGGATTTTAGTTACAATAATCTATTGAACAAATAGGAATTGAAATCTTGTTTTTTTATCATTCTTCTTTGAGAAAGAGGATATATATATATATTTTTTAATATTTCACTCAATTTGAATATCTCTTTAATTTTTCTCACAATTTCCTATCTTTTATAAAAACTCTCTTGTGATGAAATCTGGAAAAAAGTTTGAAGATCTTTGTATATAGAGAATTTCAAAATCAAAACATGAAAGTACTGCTTGTCATGCCAAAGATTTGTTTGGAAACAAGATTTTTTATATCCTTTTGTAAGACATCTTTGGATGCTTTACAATCTATTTTTAAAATAAACTTTCTGTTTATTAACTCATTTTGAAATTTCGAAATAGATAAAACAATTGAAAAAATTTCTTTTTTGATAGTTGAATAGTTCTTTTTGAGGACCAGTCTAAGCACCCGAATGAAATCGGATCAACTGTTCTTGATTACACACTTTTGGGTTCTGTTAGAGGACACCACCAAAACCAATGTTTGACGCATCAGTTTCAACAATAATTGATGCAATGGGGTGTAAAATTAATAAACATGGAATGCTTTTGATAGCTTGTTTGACATTTTGAACAGTCATTGTATACTCGTGATTCCATGGGACAACTTTTGAAAAGCGGTGCACATATTGTTATCTCTTTGATAAAGTCTCCTACATAATTAACACAACCTAAAAATCTTTGAAAACTGTTTGTGTCTAAAATTTCATTAGAAAATTTGTCCATGAAATCTAAACTTATTTAAATTGGTGTAACGGTTCCTAGATGAATGATATGTCCCAAGAACATAATACTTGTTTGACATAAAACAACATTTTTAGCAGAAACTGCTAAACCATTGTTTTTGAGGACATGAATAAATGTATTGAGATATTTGAAATATTGTTCTAAACTTTCAGAAAATATTAGAGCATCATCGATATAAACAATAATAACATTTGAATAAAGATTGAAAACGTCATTCATTATTTTATAAAATTCTAAAGGAGCATTTTTTAGATTGAATGACATAACATTCCATTCATATTGTCCAAAATGGGACATTGAATGCAGTTTTGTGACAATCTTCTTTTTTAATTTGAATCTGCCAAAAACCTGACTTCATATCAAATTTGAGAAAGATTACAGCTTTGAATAACCTATTTAATAGGTCCTTCTTTTGAGGTAATGTATATCTAATCCATTGAAAATCTTTATTGAGAGGTTTATAATTGATAACTAGATGAGGGACTCCTTGTTCAATTTCAGCTGAATTGTTGACGTAAAATGTCGAACAACTCCATGGTCATTCCCTAATTCAATTTTGATTTGTACCAGAATCAATTAAGACTCAAGTATGAAGTTTGAAATCTTTATAGACAATAATATCCATTTGACAATACTATTTCTGAAGTTGAATACGGCTAATAACATTAACCTTTTCTTCTTCAATTTGAGAAGTTTTTTAGGATTGAGAAGCAACTTCTTGTTTAGAAGAATCAGAATCATAGACGATTTGATTCTCTAGTTTAGTTTTCAAGAGAATTACTTCCATTCTAATATCTTTCATTTGATTTTGAAGAATTGAAATTTGAGATTTCATCTCGTTGATCTCTAATCTTAAATTAGAACGCGATGACTTGGAGAATTTTGAAGATTTAGATTTAAATCTACTCATAATATTTTTAATACTATGAGAGTCATCAAATTCATCAAGTTTTGGAGGAATTAGAGATTTGAACTTTTTCTTTAGTTGAGGATTTTCAATTTTCTCAACTATCTCTTGAATAAGTTCTTCTTCTTCAGTAAGAACATTTATGGTTTTACAACCACAAAATTTTTTAGATTGATTTGAAGAGGATGAGGTGGAACCAGAACTAATCTCAACATCAGAATCCTCTTGATGTTGATAGACCATTTCTAATTCAGAATCAGAAGAAGTTTCTTCTTTCGAAGAGTTGATAAAATTGAGGAGCTCAAGCTTAATATCTTCATCTATTTGATGATTATTAATCTTGCTCTTCATAGGACAGTTATTGGAATAAAATCCCATCTACTTGCATTTCCAGCAAGTGACATTAAAATTTTTTGAAAACCTTTTCTTTAAAAATCATTTTTTAGAAAAGTTTTTTTTAATAAAAAGGCTTTTGAAAATTGTTTTCTTTTTGAATTTTTTTGTTTCTTTTGTAAGAAGGAAAACTTTTTCTTTTCAATTTTGAAGAAGGAGGAATTATTCTCTCAAGGTCATATTGTTCATAGAATGATCCAAGTTCTTTGTGACTTTCAAATCTTTCTGATTTTAATTTGGCTTTGAGCTTCTGATCATTGCAAAGTACAAGACCATCTTTATTGACAAACTAAATAATTTCTCCATATGAAAGTTCATCATATGAAATATTTTCTTGATATTAGCTTCATATTGAATTTCTAGCTCATTTTGCAAAGAGATTTGAAAGTCCAGATATAAATCTTTATTTCCAATAAAATTTATTACAATCTTTGCGGAATAAGACATGCTAAAAACATGTCTTCATACCATCGAGAATCATGGAGTTTTGAACATCGAAGATTCATTAGGATTTCAGACTGTCGATTCATTATATCAACAGGTACTCTGATAAAATGTTTTGATGATACTATAGATAAGAACATTAAAACTGTCATTTTCTCTTGTTTTATTATTTTGAGAGTTCATCATCTCTAGTTTTTCTTCTAAACTGAGATAATTGCTCCACTAGTTTTTGAGTTGGCTTGTAAATCCTATAACCAAATTTAAAGTTGAAGTTTTGGGATCAACATTTTCTGATTTATATAACTTCAAGCACATATACATGACTTCTAAGAGTCGAACAATTTGATACTCTGTTAAACCATCAATATTCTATTCAGTAACAGAGTCACCAATAAAAGATAATTGAAATTTTACTTTTTCTTTGAAAAGCAAATCAGGAGCAGTATTTTGAGGATAATATGGAGGAACTTTTGAATATGAACCTTTTAATTTATTGATATGAAAATTCTCATTTTCATTTTCAACAATTGAGATTCAATTTCATCAATAAAATTGATATTATTTGAACGAAAAGAAAGACAATTCAAATAATTGAGTTACAAGTTCTTTTAAAACTTAAGTCTCACCGTCTAATTTTCCAAATTAAGGAATCATATTTGAAGGACGAGGTTTGAATAAAACATTGACATTATTTTTTCTTTATCGGTCAATTTTGAAATAGGTTTCTCAGAATCAGAATTTAATTCAATTATGTTTAACTGAGAGCACATGGATTGAAGAACAACATTCGTATAATTGTTGAATATTTTTGATATCTTTAGCTACTACTTCAGAATCATCCGATCGATTGCTAGATATCTTTTTGAGAGTAGATGCAAGAGTTTTAGTATTTCCTTTAGAAACAACAATTTCTTGCATAGGAGAATGAATAGTTCGAAAAGTATCACCCTTAGGCGTTTTTCAAATCTTTTTGAAGAATTTGTATTTTGAAGAGTTTTTGATTTAGTGGGTTTTTTATTATAAATTTTGAAATATGCCTACTCATAAAAATTTAAATCCTCTGGAAATGCCTCAAATTCTTCTGGAAAAAAACTTTTTTGAAATATTTTTCTAAAATTTTTAACTTTAGGAGTTTTATGAGGCACCATATCAGATAAAGTTGGAGAACCAGGTTGATCCGATTCAACTTTTTATCAGTTTGATAATGAGTTTTTGGAATATTATGATTGAAATAAACTTCTTTTAAAGAAGATGTTGAAAACCTTGAGCATTGAAAAGTATTATTTTTAGATCTATAATTAGATCTAGATGAATAAGCTCTTTGAAAAATATTTGAAGATGAAGGTTTATCAAGAATAACTTTAACATTTCCATCAAGAAATGAAATAATTTGATCGGGAATTTTTCGTACAGGAGCTGGAATTGGGTTTTGAGCATTTTCAAAATTCTGTTTTAGTCCTCTAGCTTGAAAATTCCATGGAATACGCTTAGGAATCATAACAATTGAATGGAATGGATTCGCTTCGACCAAAAGATTTTCATCTCTTGGAGAAGATCAAAGAGCACGAATATTGAGTTGAGTATTCAAAAGCTGTTAATATACTCGACAAATTAATGAAAAAGCTTTCGAACAATCATCAACATCAAAATTCTTGGTTTGAATTTGAAGATTAGGAGAAATTAGTATAGCTCCATCTTGGAGACTGATTGAAAAGTTTGGATACCAACTGGAAAATACTAGACCACTTTCGAGATTAGACTCGAGTATGGAAAACAATGAATGTTCAAACCTTAAAAGTCTCTTATATCGTAAGGTTATAAGAACTGGGATGTTTAGATCAAGTCTAAACAAATGTTTGACTGCAATTTGAACAAGCCCAACATGAAGATATTTAAATTTCTTTCTTTGAGCTTGTATAGCTTCTTTTGAAAAAAGATTAAATGAAACAATTTGATTTTTGATAGGAATAGTTTGCTCCAAAGTTTTGATATCAAGATTTTGAGAAAAATCAAATGCACCTATTTCATAGATAGAACTCTTNAATCAAATTTTCCTATCTCATAGATAGAATTTTTATCTACCTTTGGGATAGTCCAATTTTGAACCTTTTGTTCTATTTGAGCTATTTGAAATTCATTTGAAGTAAAATCATTTGGCGCAGATGCGGATGCATAATTTTGATCTAGTTATCATCATTTTGAAAAATGTTCGCTATATTTTCTCCACTGTTTGAACCACTTCCATTACTAAACTAATTTGACATAAAAACATAATTGAATAATAATAAGAAAACACAAATCTTACTATTGAAAGCAGAATGTTACTGGCAAATTGATGCAGTGCAAAGCCTACAACAGGACCACCTAAACGTCTACTCTAGCAACACAGCTGACCAATGCTTCAGTAGACATCCATGCCTTACACCAACTTAACCTTTGAGACTATGCAAACAATATTTCAACACAACTTTCTTCGACTACTCTCTTATGGCCTTGATACCAAATGGGGCCTAGGTCACGGGAGAGGGACAAGAGAAGTAGAGGTTGATGGAGACAATGAATTTATTGATGTAAAAATTTTTGAAATTACAATATAAGAATTGAAAACAATTTTGCCATGGATTTTGTTTGTTTTCAACATGGCTTAGATTATTATCATTACGTACAAAGGGGGGCCCAGGTCATGGGAGAGGGGTAAGAGAAGTAGAGGTTGATGTAAACAATGAATTTATTAATGTTGATAATTTTGAAATTATAATATAAAAATTGAAAATTACAAGATTGAAACTCGAAATTGAAAATTCTTAAAGAAAGCTTTAAGATTACAACGATAATTAAAAACTTTCTTGAAGTATAATATATCCCGTTCTATTACACTTGATGAAGTCTTCTACCTTCCGTCTTCTTTTATAGCTGAAAACTTCGGACTTCAAATTTTCTTGAATTGGATTGAAGAATTTTGGAGAGAACTTTTGTATGCCACTTGAACAACTTGTGAAAAACAATTGCATCATCTTTTGACAATTGCAACCACTTTTTGAAAAGTTATTGCAGCTATATATATATATATATATATGAATTGAGTGGAGGGCATTCACCCAACTTGAATGTTATGTCATCTCATGCAAGCTATATTGCTTACACATTCTTAGGATTGTGCCATGCAGAATAAAGTTCCTATACACGTTTTTTGTGAATTTTGTGTTGATTTTAGAATACCTTTTTATGGAAAATATTGGATTTTTTTTTTTTAATTTACAAAAAATTCAATAGACTCTAAAAATTGATATTGCGGGTATAAACTAGTAAAAATATCAAGTTAATAAATATTGATAAAAAAATTAAATTTATAGATATGCATGACACGCCTCATGATTAAGGTTTAAAGTTTATTTCAGACTGGAATATTTTTAAATGCACGTACTAAAATGCTCTAAGTGAGGAAAATGCCACGTACAGGAGGCATTTTCACAGGCCCTGCCAGGTCTTTCACACGGCGGGCCCCACATGTATTTTAAAAAGAAACCCCCCCCCCCCTTCATGTGAGTGATTGTAAAATTACCCAGGGCCCTATGAACCCACCCCTGTACTTATAGCAAAGTCCTCTAAGTGATGTATTATGTTGAGACGCAACTTATAATTTAAGTCTAATAACATAATTTTTTTTATGTACATTTCATAAAGGGGCGGAATATATGATTTTATGTTTTAGTGTATTTATTTATTGATTGATGGATTTTGTAATATTATTTAATTAAATATTAATAAACAATCTCATTATTGCGGTAGTTGACATTCAATGATCAACGGTCATCTTAGCTCATTCGAATTCTTGTATCTGCCATTGATTGAAATATTTGAGAAAAACTTTTAGAAAGTTCGACGATAATTTGAGAAATATTTTAGAAAGTTTAGTGACAATAGGAATATTTAACCCTATCCACCATTAAATAACTATCTTCTAGTAAAAAAAAAACCTCATTGATCTTGAATGCCGAACATGGGTCTACTATTCCGATACTAAATTGGTGATGTTGATATCTATCCTATTATAAATTAGAAGTGGATCTTAACTAGGCAAGGGAACATTCCAACTCCATCTACATACAAGGTCTAGGCACATATTCAGATTGAAAAAGGACGATACGGGTCTTGGTGATTGCACGATTAATGTTGAGTATGACCCCCCATTAGTTGATAGCACGTGAGCTTTGGGGACATAGAGATCAAAGTCAGCACCTACTCCCACCAGGATGAGGTATGATGCACCTCTTTTCTTAACACCATCTAGTATAATTCCAATGCATTAGGAGGGAACCATCTCCATCAAGGAATGATCCAGACTACATGGACTTTTCAGGACATATCACACCAGGCTTATGACTCGCTCGATAATTAGGATAGGAATGCGCCCACATTTGTATCATTGAGTCTTGGATTTGCTTTGCTTTATGTTACTATATTTACCACTTTCATTTACTTTTTCCATTATTGCGTTGATTCATTTGCTGGAGGTCACATATATGTACCCCTCCACGATGTATTTCTTTCATCATTTTAATAAATACTTACTCAAGGGTAATGCTACATGTACATGATTTTTTTTTTTTTACCTACCCTCACAATATGGTGTGGGGACCACATTTTTGAGAGTTTTTTATTCATGCGGGCCCCGTGCACTTGTGAAAGGGTATAACATTTTCGGTAATGAAAATTATGTACAAATAGTTTTATCCCTTATTTAATGTGGTTTGCTTAAAAAAAATTAGGCAAGGTAAACACTTCTATAAGATTTGCTTGTCATCAAGAGAATTACTGACTTCTAGGAATCTTAGAGAAACCTTCCATTGTAACTAAACTCCATTATATCATAAGGCAAAATCAACAAAAGTTTTGTTTGCACAAATATATGATTTATACAAGTTATAATCCCAGCTAATCTTTCTTGCAACTAAACGTGCAATCAATAAGGGGAAGGCCGCCACTCCTCAGGATTAGTTATTACACAATGAAAAGGGTTAATTTGTATATATTGTTTTTCCCTTTTTAATTCTTTATATATTTATTCTAGAAGCTTCCCTTTTTATACAGTATACAGTTAGTTTGTTAGGCACATATGTGTATACTTAGCCCATTACTGTACATTGTAATTCATTCAATTATTAACACAAGAATATGTCAATTTTATTCTCTCATACTCTCCTTCGTGCACAGCTCTCTGGTTTTCTACCTTTCTAAAACTTACATGGTATCAGAGCCTTAGAGAGCACCGTCCATGGAGGATTCCCATAGTTCAGACGGTTCTTTTTCTTCCCCAACCCAACCTTCAATTCGTTCTAGCCATTCAGCAACCAACAATCGTGCTGCAAACCAGACGAAATACCTCAACCTCACAGACCTTTGCGACCCATTTCGCCTAGACACCAGCGACAACCCTGCCGTGCTTTTGGTCACGGATCTCCTCACTTGCGACAACTACTCCACCTGGTCGCAAGAGATATGCAGAGCACTTCGCGCCAAAAATAAGTTGGGCTTCATATTTGGCTAAACCAATTGACCCGAATGATAATCTCTTCGATTTGTGGGAACACTGCAATGACATGGTGGTTTCTTGGCTACAAAATTCCATCAGCCCTTCCATCAAAGCTAGAGTGGCCTTCGTTGATGACGCCCGTGAGATTTGGCTCGATCTTGAGGATCGATTCTCTCATCAAAATGGACCTCAAATTTATGAGCTCAAGAAGTCCTTGCCAGCCTTCTCCAAGAATCAGACTCTGTAAGCATTTATTACGACAAATTAAAAACTCCATGGGATGAGTTATTGATCTATGACCCTATTCCAGTTTGTACATGTGGTTCCATGAAAACACTCTCTGATCGTTATCAACGTAACTTTGTTTTCAAATTTTTGATGGGCTTGAATGACACACACTCTCCTGTTCGGGACCAAATTATGCTTCTCGATCCATTACCCCCTTTGACTAAAGTGTTTTCCCTCATCCAACAAGAACGCCACTACCAGATGGTCTCTGTCTCCTCCTCACCTAATTCCATGGCTTTTTCCATCAGACAACCCTTTCCCAATCCCACCAAATTCCCTCCCCATTCCAAACCCAAGAGAGACAGAGTTTACTGTACCCATTGTAAGATCACCGATCATACATTTGAGACTTGTTTTAAAGCTGGTAATGCTGAGGCACCTATTTGCTCTCACTGCAACATGTCTGGACATACAATGGAGAAATGCTACAAGCTTCATGGCTATCCACCAAGCCATAAACTGTTCAATAAATCTCAAGTTCCTCTGCTCTTGCCGCTCAATCTGTTTCTAACCAAGAGGCTGCCAGTGATGCTCAAGTAGGCCTTACCAAGGCTCAATACCAGCAACTCATGGCTTTACTCTAACCTCGAGAGTTTTCTTCCGCTGTCCAGCCTTCTACAAATCACATTCAGTCCAATTTTCCAACAACTTCAACTCCTCACATTTCTGGTATAGCCCTTTGCTTATCCACCAGCACCCACTACACTTTGTCATCTCAAATGCTCCTTGGATTATTGATACAGGTGCAATGGACCATATGGTATGTTGCCCCTCTTTGTTGACCATTATCACAGCCACAACTTTTCACTCAGTTAGATTACCAAATAGGACAAATGTCCTTGTCACACACACAGGCACAGTTCAGTTAACCAGCACCATTCTTCTTACTGACGTTTTATGTGTTCCATCGTTTAAATTCAATTTGATTTCTGCCAAGAAATTGGCAGTCATACTCACCTGTTGTCTAGTGTTTTTCTCTGATTTTTGCCTCATACAGGACCTTCTCTCATGGACAAGGATTGAGAAGGGTGAAGTGATGAATGGACTCTATTACTTGCTTAATACTATTGTTCCTCCCTCTACTCTGGCCACCACACTTCAGCCTTTAACTAAGAACTCTATTACAGCCTCTGTTACTAGTTTTCATAATGTTACTGACCTATGGCATTGTCGCCTAGGTCATCTTTGATTTCCAGTTTTACATATGATCACATATCCTATTGTACGAGACCATGTTTCCGCCATTAATACAAAACCATGTTATGTTTGTCCATTAGAAAAATTTCATAGACTTTCATTTCCTCACAGCACACATAAAACAACTAAACCCTTTAAAATAGTGTACTGTGATCTCTGGGGGCCAATTTCAGTCCCTGCCTATGATGGTTCCCTTTACTTTCTCACAATCGTTGATGATTTCACTTGAAGCACATGGTTTCCTTTACTTTCTCAACATTCCTCTTGAATTTTGGAATGATTGTGTTCTAACGACCACATATCTCATTAATAGAACCCCTAGCCCTTACTTAACAATAAAACTCCATTTGAATTTTTATTGAACCACCCACCTACTTACTCACACTTGAGAGTTTTTGGTTCCTTTTGCTTTGCTTCTACCCTACATCAAGGTAGGAAGAAATTTGATCCTAGAGGTCGCACGTGCATCTTTCTCGGGTACCCTTTTGGCACTAAAGACTACAAGCTTTTTGACCTTGAGTCACGAACAACTTTCATCTTTCAGGATGTGCTATTCTATGAGACCATTTTTCCATTTCATATCATAAATACAAATACCTCTCCTAACCATACCTTTGTCTTTACACAACCCTTACCCGATACACTTAACTTTCCCTTTCACTCTCCCAATTTTCCACCTGTGCAACCTCACCATACATCCACCCATTCACCGTCACCTGATCTCCCCATCTCAACCTTACCTGCCCACTCTCCCTCCACATCTTCTCCCATACCTTTACTACCATTTCCATTCCCAATATTCTATCTAACCCTCCTCTACGCAGGTCTACCAGGCTAAGGAGAGCACCATATTATTTGTAAGAGTTTTATTGTAGCCAGACCTGACTCTCAGCTCCTTCTCAGTTGCTGTCCACTTCCATAACCGGTAATCACTGTTCTCTTGCTAATTTTTTATCTTATTAGAAATTTTCTTCTGCTTTCACTACCTTTTCTACATCAATTTCTACCATTTCTGATCCCTTTACTTACAAACAAGTTGTGAAACACCCTGGTTGGAGTCAAGCCATTTTAGCTGAGTTATTTGCTTTAGAACAAAACCATACTTGGATCATCACTGACTTACCTCTTGGAAAAGAGGCCATTGACTACAAATATGTCTACAAGACTAAATTTAATGCTGATGGGTCTGTAGAACGCTTAAAAGCAAGACTTGTAGCGAAGGGATTTACACAACAAGAAGGCATAGACTATACCGAGACATTTTCTCTGGTAGCTAAGCTTTTCACAGTGAGAGTTTTATTGTCCTTTGCTACAGTTCATGGCTGGTATCTTTTCCAATTTGATGTCAACAACGCATTTCTCTATGGAGATTTGAATGAGGAGATTTATATGCGTAAACCACCCGGTTACACCAAAAGGGGACCCAACCAAGTTTGTAAACTCCTCAAGAGTCTATATGGTCTTAAACAAGCATCATGGCAATGGTACTCTAAATTCTCCTCTTCACTCATTGCTTTTGGTTTTCATCAATCTAAAGCTGATTATAGTTTATTTACTAAATTAGATGGTACTTCTTTCACTGCTCTTTTAGTTTACGTAGATGATATTATTGTTGCTGGAAATTGTACTTCTTCTATTGCATCTCTTAAATGTTTCCTCAACACCCAATTTAAGTTCAAAGATCTTGGTTGTATGCGCTATTTTCTTGGCTTGGAAGTTGCTAGATCCTCCAAAGGAATTCACTTATGCCAAAGAAAGTATGCTTTGGACATTTTGGCAGACTCTGGTACCCTTGACAGCAAGCCCCTTCAGCTTCCTCTTGAGTAGAATTTCAAACTAAGCAAGACTACTGGAGTTTCCCTCTCAGACCCGAGCACCTACAGACGACTTATAGACCGTTTGTTGTACCTCACACTTACGAGGCCTGATATATCCTATGCTATCCAGCTCTTCAGTCAGTTTATGGATCATCCAACCACCTCTCACTTGGCCACAGCCCATAAGGTACTTCGATATATTAAAGCTGCTCCTAGCCAAGGCATATTATTTTCTTCTTTTTCCAAGCTTCAGATCAATGCCTTTTGTGACTCTGATTGGGCATCATGTCCTAACACGTGTAGAAGTGTCACCGGCTATTGTGTGTTTCTTGGGGATTCTTTGGTTTCTTAGAAATCCAAGAAACAATCTGTTGTTTCTTGTTCCTCCGCTGAAGCCGAGTACCGTTCTATGGCCACTACATGCTCTGAAATTACTTGGCTTCGTTATCTACTCATTAATCTTCAAGTTCCTCATCCACAAGCTGCATTACTTTACTGTGACAACCAAGCAGCCCTCCATGTAGCTGCCAATCCTGTTTTCCACGAAAGAACAAAGCATATTGAGTTGGATTGCCACTTAATTAGAGACAAGATTCAAGAGGGAAGCATCACCACTGCCCACATTGCATCAAACAGCCAGCTGGCCGATATTTTTACCAAAGCCTTACCCTCCTATCTTCTACGGTAACATTTATCCAAGATGGGAATAGTCAATCTCTATTCTCCATCTTGTGGGGGGCTATTACACAATGAAAAGGGTTAAACGTATAAAAAGGCCCTTATCACTAGGTCTCCCACTTCTGAGGGGTACATGGCAAGATGACCGGTGTTAATTGATCAAGTCGAGATACATATCATAATTAGTTGTATAACTCATTTTGTGAGTTCATATGTTCTTTATTTCTTTTTTGGCACATGTTGATCCCGTTGAATAAGCATTGGTGTTATACGTATTACTCTAATGTGCTCGCTGCATATTAAATATTAACATTTAATAGACTCTTCTTATCCTTGATACGATCCAATGATCAATCCAAAAGACTCCTTGACCAATCCGATCCAAAATTACGATCCAAACAACCTTGGCTACGTATATCCAGTTACAGAATGTGGTATACAATCTAACTGTAGCAAATTGTGAAGTTATTCACAGCTTTTTGTACATCCAGGAGATTTCTCAAGCTTTTCCTCTGAACAAGAAGGAGGTGGAGGGAATTCCATTTCTCATTGTTCTTATGATATCTGATGCAGAAGGCCTGAGGCTGGGAGAATCGCAAAGGCACATTGCTGCGAGGGAAGTCATGACCTTGGCTTCTTCCAAATCAAAGTCCCCACCGAGATGTGGATCCACCATTTCCACCACCTTCTCTGCATCTCGCAGCATTGGGTCAAGTGTTCTTGTCAATCTCTCTCTGGTATGCGCACTGAAGGCTTCCATTCCCGTTATGAGTTCCAATAAAACAACTCCATAGCTGTATACATCATTTTTTTTGGAGGCAAGCCCTGTCCTGAAATAGTGAGGATCTGTATAGCCCGGAGAACCAAGCATCATCCTGTTTTTTCCAAGGGAAGATGGTGGAAGCACTGTGGAAGAGAATCCCATCTTTGCAGACCCAAAATCGCATAGCTTGCAATTCAGTTGCTCGTCCAGCAATATGTTTGAAGATTTTATGTCACCGTGGACGATTTGCAAAACGCTTTTCTCATGGAGGTATTCCAATGCCTGAGAAAGTTGGAACGCTATTGCCATGCGTCTCTTCCAAGGAAGCACTGGCCTCTTTCTTCCCATTGATTTGTCTATACAGTGAAGTTTCTCGTGCAAATTTCCGTTGGGTGCGTACTCGAGTATCAGAAATCCTTCATCTGGAATCAAAAACAAGAGCAAATCATTTGTATTAGCATATGGTACGTCCAAGAACTTCTAGAACTACAAAAAGCAAAAAGCTCGAGTGTTAATTAATTACCGCACCTTGATCATCACAATAACCAAGCAGCTTCACTATATTATCATGCTCGAGGTGGAGAAAGATTTCCAGTTCCTGCTTGAACGCTTGATTGAGACGGTCGCTTTGGCTGTGGATCTTCACGGCGCCCTTCGTCAAGTCCGGAAATTGAGCAAGATAGACAGTACTAAATCCTCCATACCCGATCACCGAAGAGAAATTCATTGTGGACTTCTGCATCTGGTCCCAGGAATATCTCCTGGCGCTAGACTTGATGCTGTCATGTCCTTGATGATTACCACGTTCAATGGATACAACTTTATCACTGATGCTTTTACGCCTCAATTTGAATTTGAGGAACTTAAGAAACGACGCGAGACACATGACAAAGAGTTCTTTAAGAAACAATGTCTATGCACCAACTGCAATCGAAACTTTGAGGTCAAAAGACAAGTGATGGATTATAAAAGGGAGGCCGGCGGTGGAATGGCATCAGTAGATTCAGGACTAGAAGTAATGTATTGTTGGTTGGTATTACCTTTGAAACAACGTGGAAGGTGGATATAGAAGAATAAAAAGCCTAAAATGTATAAAATAACAAGAAGATACTCGGCAATCTGGGGAAGATATTAGAAGAGTCCCACAGGGCCATAACCCACAGACAATTAGACTGCTGGTTCCATCCTCGTGTGGTTTTGAAATCTTGCTGTTTGACTCGGTGCTGGAAGGTGTGGCCTCCATGGACCACACATGTTTTTCGATTTATATATATATTGAGCACGTCAAAGAATAATTATACTACGTATCTAGCCAGTGGGCGTCCTCGTGCGGTCCCCAGTACCAATTTTAGAGTTGACTACCCGGGTCATAATCATCAACCAACCAACCTCTCCTTCTCTCCCTCCTCCGTCCAGCAGGAAAGGTAATATAATATAGCGATCAGTAATTATTGTGTTTTTTCCACCGTCACTGTATGGTTAAGGTGGTTAACACCCGTTTGGTTCCATTATTTAAAAAAAAAAAAAAGAAAGAAAGGAAAGTTTTGAATAGCATTTTTAGGAGAATGTGGTCAGAAAAAAATTGGGTTTTATGCGTAAAATATTTTATTGGATGAATGCGTGATTGAAATGACCATATAGTAAAAAGAGTTATAAAATAATGGACACCAAACAGGGCTCGAGTTTTGGTTGCTCAAGTTTTTTAAGGTTAAATTTTGCCGTAAATAGCAGTCTGCTTGTATTTGGGGATCGAAGTAGATCCATATGTGGGTATTCACAATTACAGATAGTCAAATAGCAAAACAGAGATCCCATCACGATACAATTTGAATTAGAAGTGGCGTGCTAGTCTTTAATTTCTTTGTTTATTGATATAAAACTTTTCATTAAAAACATGGAAATTGAGTTCAGATAATGATGGGAGACCAAAATCTAGAACCAGAAAAATTCGGATTCCAACCGAGTTCACATATGCTGTTGATACAGCATATTGGGGGGTAATAAAAATGAAAAATTTGCTGGTAAAAGTGAAAAAACATTTGAGAAAAAACCCATTACAATTTACAATTCCCGACTTAATTATAGGACACACAATTAATGATTTTGAGAATATCTAATTATCAACTAAAATATGCGATTAAAATTAAGCAACAAAATCTTGGAGTTTAATTATTTCTTGACAGATACTAGAATCCCATATTTCATCAGTGTTAATTTACTTTAATCCTTAATTACATGTCATTAATCAATACTTACGTATGTTGACAATACATATTCCTTGTATGAACATTTTCTCTCGCGAGAAAAATTAAAATAATTTTTACCAGTCATCCAACTATATTTCCATGATGGATTCAAAAGGATAAGAAATTAAAATATCACAAGTGTTGGGAATCACAGCCTAAGACAAGCATCAATTCACAGTATAAATATGCCCATATCATATGCTGTTGATACAGCATATTGTGGGGTAATAAAAATGAAAAATTTGCTGGTAAAAGTGAAAAAAAATTTGAGAAAAAACCCATTACAATTTACAATTCCCGACTTAATTATAGGACACACAATTAATGATTTTGAGAATATCTAATTATCAACTAAAATATGCAATTAAAATCAAGCAACAAAATCTTGGAGTTTAATTATTTCTTGACAGATACTAGAATCCCATATTTCATCAGTGTTAATTTACTTTAATCCTTAATTACATGTCATTAATCAATACGTATGTTGACAATACATATTCCTTGTATGAACATTTTCTCTCGCGAGATAAATTAAAATAATTTTTACCAACCATCCAACTATATTTCCATGATGGATTCAAAAGGATAAGAAATGAAAATATCACAAGAGATTCCACTAAACATATATGTATCTCTATTTCCTATAATATATAGCGTTGTTTCATCCTAAACCTCTTGAAATTAAAGTAAATAAAAAGAAAACGTTATCCTTGAATCTTTTCAAGAATTAGTTAAAAATGAGAAATTAATTAATCCAAAAGTCGACAAGGTTTTATCGTTATCTTATCCTCAAGAAGTTTAGTCTAACATGGCTGAATAGCAAAAAACATGTTTGGATTAGAAGACATAATCGGAGTTTCACAACAATTGAAGAAAACGAGAGTATAAATCATCAATGTTTGAATCTCTTCAATAGATCTTGAATGATCTTCCTTCTCCTCATTTTGACTCCAAGAATCCCGGATGATGTGTTTTGCTTCCTAAGATTTATATGATGTCTACTTCCAATAATTTTATATGCTCTTCCTTCTCCTCGTATTGAATTTCTCGTATGGCTTTCTATTATGTGGTATAGAATCCTCCTTTTATGACATGAAATTGATCTTCATATAGTCATTTATTACCTTGAAAGTGGTGCATGGAAGAATATCGAAGTTTTCCTTGAAAAAACCAAATCGTAGTCTATTTATTTTGCCTAGACGTGCTTCAGCTGATGTCACATGTCCTATGCATGCGACCTCAAGCCCTCAATTTTCATGTTTTCACATTATGATCCTCAAAGTTTCATCCTTGCTCAATTTGGTCCCTAAAATTTGAGTATTGTCAATTTAGGTCTTTCTTTCAATATTTTCAACTTTGTTCCTTTAAGTCCAGAAAAAGTTCAATTTAGTCCCAAAAGTTTTTATATCATACATTTTCCCCCCAGAAATGCTCCAAATGAAAAATTTGTCGCGAGGTTCATGGTTCGTCTCAAAACGAGCTCGAGTCACCCATGTGTCAAGTTAGGATGAGACCAGCTCGCTAGCGGCTCAACCCATTTTTCACCCTGATATTGCACATAGCTTCTTCCATGCCGCTTCCAAAATCAATAGATAATAATATATAGGGTAAATTCTACTCGAGTCTCCAATCTCTCTTAATTGTGTTTTCTGTGAAACTTACAAATGCATAATATCACGAC
The DNA here is from genome assembly GCA_912172775.2 of Fraxinus pennsylvanica. NCBI lineage: Eukaryota > Viridiplantae > Streptophyta > Magnoliopsida > Lamiales > Oleaceae > Fraxinus > Fraxinus pennsylvanica. The sequence continues at coordinate 7,036,894 of OU503049.1, forward strand.
GAGTAATAAAACTGGATTGTGAGTTCAGTACTCATCTCAAAGAACTATGTACCTCACATTGATTTCTTTTATTAATTCTAT
>OU503049.1:7039893-7069323 GCA_912172775.2 Fraxinus pennsylvanica
GTACGGAACCGAATAGAATCGAATCGAATCGAACCCGAACGGTTCCAAAATTATATTTGGAACCGACGGTTCCATTTACTAAAAAATCGAAAATTTCTGGAATCGAAAAAAATCGAACCGAACCGAACCGACCCGACCCGCGCCCACCCCTAGTCATGGTCACAATTCCTCATTTCTTTGAACCCTAAATTTCCATCTCTTGATTTGACCTTAAGGCAGTGTTTGATAGCATGCATTTTACATGGAAAATGGAATTCAAATTCCATTTTCCATCATTGGTAGTGTTTGATGTCCACCTTTTGCCATGGAAATTGTGAAAAAAAAATAAAATTCACTCACGGGCCTAATTCTTGGCGTGAAAGGAAAAGATTTTTCCACCGTTTAGGTGGGAAAACGAATTCTGAGATCTGTTTTTTTTTCTTGCAATGGAAACAAATTTCATAAAAAATTGTAAAAAAAATAATAATAATTTAATAGAGAATTTTCATATAAAATAAAGCCAAACGAACACTAAATTTTGATTAGAAAAATGATTTTTTTAGTTAAAAAAAAATTTGTTTTTACTTTTTGGCGATGGAAACAAATTTTATAACAAATTATGAAAAAAATTACCACTTTAGTGGACAATTTTCATATAAAACAAAGTCAAACGTACACAAAATTGTAAAATTTTTTGAGTAGAAAATTGTACCAATAAAACACACATAATTAGCAATTCTCTGCAAAACAATGTCTAGGCAATTACTTTATCTGGAATTCATTTTCTTTCCACTCATTTTCCATTCTTGCAATCAAATGGACCCTTACATAAGATCTTGAACGTTAAATCCCGTGAATGAAGATGATGTCTTCATGTGTTTGAAGGTTGCTCACTTTAGATGAGCACAACATCAGATCGTGGACATCTCGCCTCAACCATGGAGGGTTCAACCTCTACATGGCGCTTGAACGGAGGTTGTGCATCACTTCGACTATCATATTCGATGACCTTGATGAGGCCAGATAGGATAGCTACTGGGATTGTAGACTTGAGTTGATTTGTTAGCTGGTTGTCACGTGATCGATGATTGGAGTCTCATCGGACTAGTCGTAACAATTTATATTCATATTAGCGATGTGTTTATAATTTAAATCCCATGTTTGAAAATGATAGATGCAAAAGGAATGAAATTATGGGAATAAAAGGATCAAAAGATGTGAAACAAAGAACATAAGTATAAATCATGCAAGTATAGTGTATAAATTTTGGTAGGAAAATCTTCAATGCAAATGACATATCATTGGAAAGATATTTAAATATTGAGTTAAACGCAAAATATAAATCACAATTCGAATTTGTGGATCGAAAATTATGCGCACTTGAAGTTCAGGTAACAAACATGCACAAAATAGCTAGATGTGGGACTAGAAGTGCATATAAATTGAAAATTGCAGCTCAACTCGTACCACCGATTTATTTTTTTTCCTATTAAAAAGTTAATTTTTTCTTTTTTCTTCCCACTCCAGATGAGCGACGAGCCAGCGAGTGACTCGCATGGAAAAAACCCACTTCGGCTCATCCTATTACTCAATCATAATACACACACACACACACACTAGTTTTTTGAAATTATGTCTCTCTCTTTTATCAAAATATATACCTTGATTTAACATGCTCCATTAACTAATTATTAATGTAGTGCATATTTTACATTTATACAACTTGTATTAAGGATAACTAAATCACAAAAAATAATTTTTATAATTTCACCTATAACTTCTTCATAAATCATAATAATAATAACCAGTTTGGTGTCAACATTAGTATAGAGAGATTTTACTGTAATTTTTTTTTTTTTTTTACCAACATACAATGAATCAAATGAATAGATCTTCATTCTAAACTTTGGTTGTCCAGTAAAGAAAGAGAAGTCTCCAAATAAAGTAAATATAATTACTCTTTCAAAAATAAGAATAAAAATTAATTATAGATGAGTACTCTGTTAGAGTTCTTGAAAACTAAATACTACGAGATTCTCAAATACAAGAAGACCTTCACCTGGCTTCAAATTATTCGGTACCATTTTTCCATTTATTTTTATGCAAAATATGAAATTATCAAAATTCTGGAAGATCGTATATTTGGTGCTTGTTTGACTCTCAATATAAATTTAATATGTGTAGAAATTAAGAGGTGGATAAGTGAACAGTAATTTTGAGTCCAATAGTTAAAATTAAAATTGGACTTTCTACTTTTAAATTATTATGTTTAGCCTCCATTTGTTTCTCATTTTTCATCCATAAAAATGAAAAATATGACCGTTATTCATCACATCAAGCCATCAATTTTGAATTTATATATCTTGTGTGGGATCCAATAACGACTATATTTTTAATTCTCGTTCTACAATAATGAGAATCAAACGGGCCCTACTCTCTCACGAAATCAAAAATAAAATACTTCTAAATGAATAGTAATTGTGAGTGTGTTAAATTAAAGTTTGGTCGTGATTGAAAATTATAAGTTGCCTTTCGGAAATTCAAATAGATGTTGTTCGGGTAAAATTATTAGTAACTTATAAGGAGGAATACTAGTTGGTTTCAAGAAATATGTGAATGATAGAAATGTATAATTAAAATTAATGCTCAACTTTGATTGAAAATTATAAATTATTAATAATTTTAGCCAAACGGAATATAATTTCTCCTTCTAGTTGCTGATGAATGGATTTTTTTATTATTTTATTTTATTTTGTGTGGTTTATCGACACTTTGAAAATCCCACTGATTAACTCCAAATGTAAGAACGAGACTAATTCCAAAAAAGAAAACTTTCTAAGTATAGTTAGTGCGCAATAACAAAGATATCCACAGTAAAATTTGTACAAAATCATTTTAAAGAAAAAAAATATGTAATAAAATTTATGGAATGATTGTCTTGTGGAGTTCTACCAATTGCATTTTGTGGAGGTTGTGAAAACTAAAAAGTGATGGTGATTTTTTTTACATTGATGAATATAAGATTGGGCAAAATGTCCGAATCGAATCGAGTGATTTTTCTTAAATGAAATATCCGAACGGGTATCCGAAACGAGAACCGAATGGTTTCGTTTGGTTCGGTTCTCGGTTCTAGACCAAGAACCGAAGAGTCGAATAAAAATCGATTTTATTTTTTATTTTTTATATTGGATAAATCAATTTTTTTTATTTTCTAAACAAATTAATAATTTTTTTTTATTAAATCTTATTAGTTAAACAATTTAGAGTTTATTTATATTTGTTAATTGAGTTTTTTTTCAATTTTTTTGGTATAGTTTCTTATTAGTTAGTATGGAAAGTCAAGCAACTGATGATTATATTAAATAATTGGTAAGTATTATCAATACTTTAAAATATTTTGTCTTTATGACTTCTAATTTATATTTCCTTTTTATGTAGACTTGAAGGTTTGAAACAAATGAATTATTGACATGAATTGTCGAAGTTTTACTAGTAATATTTACTTTTTGGTATTTGTATTTGACAACTTATTATTTATATGTTATTAAATTAGATTACGTTAATTTGTAAAAGTTAAGATTGAACTTAACATTTGATGCACTTTTCGTTATTAATATTAGTATTTACTTTCAGATGTATTTATGTAGTATTATTCTAAATGTTAAAAAAATTTAATTATAGTACAAAATCTAACCCTAACGGTTTCAAAATTATATTTGGAACCGACAATTCTATTTACTAAATACCTGAAAATTTCTGGAACCGAACATAACCAACCCGCGCCCACCCCTAGATGAATATGTTCATTTAACACACACAATGTAATTTGAAATAAATTTAATAAACTAAACAATATTCACAATAAATTTATAATTAACTCAAATATTTCTTTCTCGTTACCTCTATCAATTTTATTTTTCATATTCAAAACAAATAAATTTTTAGTAGTTAGTTTGGATAACATCCTCCGTCCCTTTTAACTTGTTCCATTAGAATTCATGTAGTTCTCATGAGTGAAAGCCTTAGTAATTTGTAATTAGATCCTTAAAAAATACAAAGCAATCAACAGGAATTCCTTCTCTATTTACCATTTCCCTTTCTTCTCTCAGTTGCAGAGGTAAATGTTTGATAGGAAAAAGAAAAGGTTGAAAAGTTGAAATATAACACAGTAAAAGAAAAGATAAAGATAAAATAGCTCCACAACCATTTGAACAGGATAGAACCATTATCCCCAAAAAAAAAAAAAAAAATTGAATAATGGTAATCAATCTGATGAACTATCTCAAACGATCATCAATATTAAAATCCTGTAATGTCTCGCCTCGGCGATTTGTTAGAAGAATATCAGGTACAACCTCGATGTCCCTGTCAGGCTTTCGGAAAAATGCCAAAGATTATTACACAAGTAAGTAAATCAAATTGTGAAACCAAGAGTTGCAAGATTACCTGCCATAGTTGCAAGAGATGCCAGAACAAAAAATCAATTATCATGACCAAGCAAAAGATCTTGCCCGCCCAAGCACCGCATGGAAGGTACCTAGAACAATATCCAACGTGATTGCTTAGTTCAATTTTATTTTGGACAGGATTCGAATAAATATGCCTACACAAGCTTTTACATCCCCTGTCGGAACTAACCACCAAGGTTGCATAAAGGTGAAATGCAGATTTATCTCCCGGAGTAAAAAGAAACTATTATTCAATCACCACAATGATGACAGTGGAAGGAAATAGCCCATATACAAATCCTTTGCAGAAACCAATTCCCAATTACGAAACTTTTATACGCTTTGGCATTCTAAAGAGCATTTCCATATACCAAGGCTTTCACGATGACAACAGCATTCTATGCAGATTATAAATTCATAAGGAGGTTTAATGTTTCATTCATATAAACCATTTGTCATCACTCAATACAAAGCAGGATAGCGAATTCCAAGACCAGGGTGCTTTGCTTCAAAATTACGACGGGATTGCAGATAAAAATTTATGTATGACCACTAACAATAAATACTTGTTTATACAAACAGATTTTTCTTTAAAATGTTAAGCCATAACTTTTTGTTTCTTTTTTACGTATTATTCTATGTATTTATTTGCCTCTTTGGAAATACACGTGGGAAACTGAAAAAGTTAACACACAAGTCTTCCAATCATACCTGGATAATCGTTCTAAGAGATTCTGACTGGAACATCTCAAAGCCCGATCATAAACAATCTCTGTCCTTCTAGCAACATCATGCCAACTGTACAGTGTCTTCATCTGTTCATAAATAAATTAGAAAAAATTAATGTCACTAATCTGTTTGACATATTTACAAGGGAAATTAGATTTTCAACCCTGTTCAGAATTTAATCCCTTGTAATTAAAGTTACTGACACATTATGTACTACAATTAAATATTAAACGATCATTCTTGGGTATTTAGCTAAGTGAAAATAATATATTTTTTTATCAGAGCAGACAGTCTCGAGACAAAGATAAAAGGTTACCATATGGTTCATACCCTTGGATAACTTACCAGCAACAAAAATCACACCCAGATATAATTGGTTACTCCCATCTTATTTTACAGTTAGCATATCATTGACACTTTCAAAAATCAATGTCAAATCATACGAAGGATGCAGGTTCAATTTTGAGAGTGGTGCCTGTGAAATAGATGTGTAATAGTAAGATAATTTTTACAAGTTTTCCATAGTCAAGGCCATCTCTCGCCATTAAACCTCAGCTAGAAATAGCTATGTAAATGACCAACATTGGATTTTATCATTGTTGGACTTGTTTCTTAACTACTCAATACAAGTAATTTAGTTCAACTTGAATCATGGATACATGCATGAACAAGACAAGTAAAATTGGTTCATGGATAAGTTTTTCCCGAAGCCCTATGCTATGATGCTCGGACTCAAGTACGGGTACATATCTAAGTATCGGATCTTTTATTTTTTAAAATGTAGGTTACGAGGACATGACTAAAAAGAGTCCAAATTTCGGATACGGGTACGTGGATACGTCTTTCAATTTTCAATTTTTTTACTAATCCAAGATGTTATTTTGAATAGACCAAAATCAATTATTCACAAAAAATGAAATGGGTATTAAATAAAGGGTTAAAAAGAATAAAATAGAATTTTAGAATTTAGTTTTCAATTATGGGAATTATTAAATGTTATATAAAATAGAAAATGACGGAGGACTTGATTGCAATTTGAACTTAGTGGAGCACTAAGTAGCACTATATGGAACTCATTCTCATTTTATACAAACAAAACCATAAACCATCAATACAAAAAGAAAAAAGGAAAAAAAACAAAAAAAAAAAAAAAGAAGAAAATGAAAGAAAAAAGAAAGAAGAAAAAGGAAAACGGAACGCCGCCGCCTTTCTCCACCCTCTCAACGACGATGTTAGGTTTATGGAGAGTAGAAACAGGAAAGAAAAGAAAAGGAAAAGACAAAAAAAAAGAAAGAAGAAGCAAAAACGACGAGGTGTCGATACATATCGTGTCATGTCCGACACAGGTACTCAGACTATTTCAAAAAGTCCAAACATCAGAGGCCCTATGTATGATTTGTGAATTCAAAGAATGTAAGGAAGTCCGTGATGTGGGGAATGATTGATTCAAATGAATCGCGTTGGTGGAAAAATGATAGTTTATTGGGTTTTATTCGCAAAATTATCTCATCTGTTTGTGCATACATACGTTTGATCTCGTGTTACATGATTTCAGAATCAATGCCATGCAGACCTCAGTAGGAACACACAAGCAAATCATTACATTCCTTATGAACAAAAGAGCGGGGGAGAGAATGAAATCAGGGAGATGATTCAGCTATGAGAAAATGAAGGTTGAATAGTATAACATTGAATTAAACAGCAGTTTTGATATTTAACCCAAAGCAGTAGATACAGCCTTGATTTACACTTTAACTGATGTCACAGGAAGTTAGGCATGTTTTTTTAACAGAAAAGGTTCTGTTTATTAAGTGCCTAAGCCAAGATGGTGAAAATTTGACAATTTTTTTGCTTCGTAGAACTCACCCGAGTGTGCATTGCTTGCGGATCAATATGGGGAAGTATATGGATAGCCTTTGTAATTGCTTGTACCATGTCATTTGGATCCGGCTCTGCAAGGACAATCATATCATCTGGAAGAACCTACAAAACAAGAAGGAAAACATTTCAGAAGTCTGAACGCACAGCTATAAGTTTCCAGAATTGGCAAAAAGCCAGCATTGGTGAAAATCTCTTCCCCACACAATACTAGCACAATTGAAGAAGCCATCAAACTAGTCCAGCAAAGAGAGAATGTATAATGACCATGCCTCTGGTACACCTCCCACGCGTGTGCTGACTGTCAATAATCCACAACTAGCTGCTTCCAGTATGGCTATACAAAATGCTTCTGTTAAAGAACTTGAAAAAATGGACAAAATCAGGTAAAACTGTTAAAGAAATCTGAGATGTAATATATTATAGAAAAAATGAATGTGAAGTTTAAGTTTTATGAAAACACCAAACAGTACTAGGGATTTGCAAATCTAGTTTCCAGATCTTTTATTTGATATACAATGATAGAATGAAGGAAGGGAACCGTCTATATTACATTTTATTTTCAGGTCAATGTATGATGCATAAAAGAAGCCTCAAGCTAGCTCCACAGGAAGATGTTCCAGCCAAGTTGAACCTAGTCCAGTCAAGAACAAATTCTACCTTTAGGCTAGAATAAAATTAGTAAATTTTAAGCAAGATTTATGCTACTTCTAGAGGCCAATGGTTTTGGTATATTTCCAAGAAGTGACTTTACCAGCATGAAAGTTATCACATCCGTGATACATCCCTAAGAATTCCCCCCCCCCCCCCCCCCNCCCCCCCCCCCCCCCCCCCCCCCCCCCCCCCCCCCCCCCCCCCCCCCCCTACCCCTCAAAAAATTGGTTATCTTAAGTGCGCTCATATCAGGTCATGCTCTGTCAATTCTATGTTCAACGCGATAGCTTTCCTGGTATATGGGTAGTTTCTACTTTCTTAAGATCCAGGGATTTGAACTTCAGCCCACATCTTCAAATAGTTCTTTAGATTCTTAACAGCACACAGCATGAAGTCTAATCCTTCAATACATTACCCTTGACTATTAAAAATTCCTAAAATCTCCAAAAGACTATCTTCGGTATTTTGTCCATACTAAAGAATAGTCCTGATACTCTGTTCCAATAATTTATCTTCTTTCCTGCTCCAGACAAATGTGGAATGCCCATCCATTAACACCTTGACTCCTCTTCCAATACATTCAAACTCTTTATCACCTTAAAACTGAAGAAAACAGCCCAAAACATTTATTTCCTTGGTGGGTAGAAATGATCAAACGTCAAAGATGACGAGGGAATATAGCATGCTTTTCCTACATCAAGAGGTTGTAAGGGTATCAAAGAGAAGGAAATAAAACGAACGGCAGTGTCCAAGATAATTATTATTTAAAGGTGGATTAATTCTCAGTGGATGCCACCCTTGAAGTAATTTCATCAAATAGAAACTGTTCCAGCACCTCTATCAGCACTGTCAATGAAACAGGTTCTCATAATTTCTTCTATTGATTTTTCTATTTTGTAGCCACAAAAGGCTATTATCACATAAAAAACAGTTCAATCTACACCAAATTCCTGGAGCCTGGGACTTTATCTGTATATTTCATTGGTACCTCCATATAAAGGATAATTTCATGAGATTAACAACTATTAATGCCTTCTCTATTGGCAAAGAAAATAGTCAACAGTCTATGCCCTTGTTTGAGCCCCATTTTTTCCATCAAAATGTATTATTAAAAAGTGATTTGACACAATTTCAACCACACATTCTTCAATAAAATAATATTACCTGCAAACCCAAAAAACTTTTCCTTATTTTTTAACCATACATTCTTCATCATAACACTATTACAAATGCATTTTTAAAAAAAAAAAAAAATGAGGTTCAAACAAGCGCTAAATATTATTTCATTAATCTTTATATTTGGAAGTCGCCATATGCTGATCAGATTAAAATGAAAAACTAAACTATTATCCTATGACTACATTAATCCCTAATCTTTATATTTGGAAGTCGCCATATGCTGATCAGATTAAAATGAAAAACTAAACTATTATCCTATGACTACATTAATCCCTAGCTAGACTAGAATATAAGATAAGAGTACAAGTTAAATAGATCTCCTATTCTAACTCAAACAAATTAAACGATTCTTCAAAAGTAAAAAACTGATTGAAATAGGTAAAAAAAGTTTTATGTCTTTTGACATACTTGAACAAACTAAAATAAGTAATATAAAAAGGAAGTTATCTACCTGTTTAAAAATATGTGGCCAGTTATCAAAACAGACTGTACTTTAGCATGTGGGACAGCACCCAACATATCTACTCGATCTTGGAGAGAGTGTTTTTCCCTCATTTCTTCCAGCCTCACTCTTTTAGGTCCATCTCCTCCAATAATGAAGCGTACCTTGTCACACACATCCATGAGAGAGATAATAATACAAAGTTATGGTATGAGTGACATGCACGGTATAAACCTCTAATAAATGGAAAGGGAAGTTCAAACCTAGAAAAGGCTTCCTCACGTGTTAAGTTATGCTTGCCAATGTTCATGCTATCACTTACCTTTTCTGTCCAGATAAAAATGCTGGCCATATTTTTTCTGGGTATGTATATAGGTAATGGGTATAGGTATAGGTATAGGTATAGGTACAGGTATAGGTATAGGTAAATTAGAGGAGACTGAATCCTGATATTCATAAAAATTCTAAATTTCCAGTCATGAAAAACAAGGAGGTTCACAGCATAGACCAAACTTAAAGACTGCATGGGGACGAAACAGTGGTACTTCTAACATGGAAAGTAGTCAAGGTTCTTCAAAAGTGGCAGCTGATCAGTGTTAATGATAGAAATGACAGTTTATGGTCTTGGTTTGCACACATTACACAGGACTTATCTAACACCTTACTGCACAGACTTGGCGGTATTGGTGTAATGCTAGAGTCGCTTGATTGTGGTCAAAAAGTTCAGAAGCAACAACACACAGATAAACTAACATTGAAAACCAAAATATGCTCAACTTGCTAGAGTGCGTGTTATAATCAAGCATCAGAAATGAAAAATCTATTTTTTCTGACACAAAGTGAAGTAACAAATAGGAATAATGTACGACAACCTTGAGGACAAGCGAAATAGTTAAAACTTCACAAGTAGGGTAATTAGAAAAAAAAAAAAAAAATACTCACATTGGAATGTAAACGGCACACTTCAGGGATAACTTCAACAAGCAGATCTGCTCCTTTTCGGTAAACCAATCGACTTATCACAACAATTACAATTTCACGATCACTAAGTCGCTCTGGAGCAGGCTTAAACATGGCAGTGTCGACAGCATTTGGAATAACAAAAACCTTTTCAGGGGGCAGTCCTGATCTCAAAACCGTATTTTCTTTACTCGTATGAGAAACACAAATAGCTTGAGTCACATCTGCTAAAGTGAACTGCAGAACCTTGTTCATGTGAATACTTCCTACATCACCAAATCCGTATAGCGAATGATCCGTGAACACAACTTTGTATCCCATAGTGCGCGCATGCATTAAAGCTTCATGACATAAAGTTGAAAATGCTTGATGTCCATGCACCAATGATATCTTTTCCCGAATCAAAATCGTCCTTATTATTGGAAGTGTCCCATAAAATGTGGGCAATGTATTCTGCATAAGAAATGGTTTCCACGGCACGTAATAAACTTTCAACCCACCTGTCATATATCTTACTCCAGATCGATTTTGATAAGCATGAGTCATAACAACCACCTGAGATGTAAGAATTTAACAGCCAGTAACCTAAAATTCATCTTGCTTATAGTACTTGATTTAGTACAGACAAATAAGAGAGGACAAAGTTTGGATAGATTTCAATTGCTCTTCCATTAAAGAAGAAAAAATTATAAAATTAGATCATTGAAATATTCATGTTTTCACTTACCTTGTGGCCGAGCTTAATCAAGCATTGCGATAGATAATAAATGTGATTCTCTACACCACCAAAGTTGGGATAAAAAAAATCTGATACCATCAAGATTCTATGTTTTTCTTGTTTGCTCATCTTCTTTGACATTGTATCTCAAACACCTACAGTCAATCCAAATAATTGTTCTATGCTATCAAAACTAAGTTAAAAGATGCAAATTGGGCACAATTGAACTCACATGAAAACAGTTGTATGCTAACGATCATACACATCGTTTATACATGTTTAAGAACATATCAATCCATTGCAAACCGAGAAAATGAAAAGAGAACTCATCGAATTACACCAGTGCAAAGCAAGTAAAATTACATGGGTACTTTCTCGTGGTTTTAAAACTAACTTTACATACATTGAAACATTTAGTACTAGTATAAATTTAACTTTAAGAAGAACTACTTATATTTATTAAAAAAATCCATTTATTCTGAAAATCATGATGTCAACTCAATTATATAAAATAACTTTCGCGACTTGTATAATTTACTACAAACACTATAATAAATAAAATATTTCATATAAAATTTATGAACTAATATCAATTAATAAATATTTATTTTCTGAAAATAAGTTTTTCCATTCACCAAGTCATAAAATGAAACTGAATCAGACTGTGGACGAGGCTTCAATCTTCTAGTTACCTCCTCATATTCAAGTACCAAAATATGGTATCTCACATTTCCCCAAGTGATCGTATCTTTTCATACATGTGGCTCAAGCATTATTATTATTATCATTAGGAATGTTAGGAATATGGATTAACTAATAAGAACTTGATATCTTTAATTGTCAACCTCATAATCTCTTTTTCATTCCATTTTCTACTTATTTTCCTTATTTTCCTCTTTGTATCGATGGTTTAGGAATTTTTTTGTATAAAATGAAAATGAGTTCCATATAGTGCTACTTATTATTTCACTAAATTAATATAGACCAATCATATTGTAAATAGGATTAGGATCAGATATTTATAATAAGATATCTAATTGTAATAAGTTTTATCTTTTTATTATAATATTTTGTTTAGAATAGGATTTTTTTCTTTATTGATTAGAATATGATTTCCAATTTCGTTCAGATTAGGATTTTAATTTATTTCCTTTTGCAATTTAGTTTCCTTATATTAATAGGATTAAGGAATAGTTTTGCCTATAAATAAAAGGCCATTGTACTCTTTTTGAATAACAATCAATTACTATTTAATATATACAAGATATAATTGTTCAAATATCATTCTTATTTATTACATAATTCTTATTAAAAGAATTTCATAACGCTTCCGCACCAAAATTGGTATCAGAGTAAGGAAATTATCTTAATCCGATGGCCGACAAAGGTACTAATGGCAGTTGAACTGCCGACGATGAACGGAGAATCGATGAAATCCTTCATAACATCACTCAAATAATGACTGCGTTGAGTCTTGAAAGGAATCGCTAGCCCATGGAGAAGCAAGCCGACAAGAATTTGCAAATCTTATCTACTAAGAATGTTGGTCGTTTCAACAAGCACAAAACACGGTAACATGTGGCTTGAGAATTTCCTTAAGTCCCAACCAAGTCAAATATACACAATTTATCAAGGATTCTTTTCTTCGAGAAAACTCGAGGACGGGTTTTTTTCAAGTGGACGAGATCGATGTAGGACATCCCATTGTAAATAAGATTAAGATTAGATATTTATAATAAGATATCTAGTTGTAATAAATTTTATCTTTTTATTCTAATATTTTATTTGGAATATGATTTCTTTCCTTTATTGATTAGAATATGATTTCTAATTTTTTTTTTTTAAATTAGGATTTTAATTTATTTCCTTTTAAAATTTAGTTTCCATATATTAATAAGATTAAGGAATAATTGTGCCTATAAATACAAATGCATTGTACATTTTTTTGAACAACGGTCAATTATTATTTAATATTTACAAGACATGGTTGTTTAAAATCATTCTTATTTATTACATATTTCTTATTACAAGAATTTCATAACGCTTTCACATTGTATATCCAAATTGCAATCAAGTCCCTTATTTTCTATTTTATATAACATTTAGTAATCAACTTTCCATAATTGAAAACCTAAGTAGCAGGGACACGGACATGAGTGTCCGACACGCCGACACGCGATTTTTGAAAAAGTTCCCACACGGATACGTTATCGACACGTTATTAAAATATTATTTTTAGCTTATTTTAATTTAATAGTTTAAAGTAATAATTTTTTTTATTTATTGCATCATATATATAAGTTTGATTTTTTAATGGAGGGTGAAATGGTAAAAAAAATAATTTATATAAAATTTTACATGTTTTGTTAAAGAATAAAGTTGGGAAATAAAAACTAAATATACACTATATCAGAAATTTTACAAAATACATTTAAATGTTCTTGAGCTCAACAATGAAGAGTAAAATTTTACAAAATACAAAATGTTATTGGGCCCAACAATGAAAAGTAATTGATAAGCATCCACAACTTTTCATTTTCAATCAAACATGTCTTTTCATTTTGACTTTTCTCCTTCTTCTTCGGTTGTTTTCTTCACAGAATCACAGGTTGCTTTCTTCTTTCTTCTTCCTCAGCCTTCTTTGTCACGGTCTTTTCACTTTCTCTTTTCTTCTACTTCTTCTTCGGTTTCTTCTTCACAGGTTCTTTTCTTCTTCCTTCTTTCTTCTTCCTCAGCGTTCTTTGTCACAGTCACCGTCTTCCTTCAACCAAGTGCATTTCTTCATCTGCGACACGCATCGGCAACGTGTCGGAGACGTAACGGTGTCCGATACGTGTCGGACACCGACACGTCGACACCGACAACGTGTCCGTGCTTCTGAGTTGAAAACTAAACCCCAAAATTCTATTTTAACCATCTTAACTCCTTATTCAATACTCATTTCCATTTTTGTGAACAAATTATTTTGGTCTATTTAAAATAACATATTGGGTTAGTAAAAAAATTAGAGTTTGAAAGACGTACCTACGTACCCATATCCGAAATTTGAACTTTTTTTAATCATATCATCGCATCTTATATTTTAGAAAATAAAAGATTCAACGCTTAGATACGTACCCGTACCCGAGTCTAAGCATCATAGGTAAAAAATAAAAACTAAATTCCTACCACTCAACTCTTGCCTGCCTACCACTACGGTTTGCCCCTCTGTTTATAAATCCTTTCTAACTGCTTGCAACTTTCCCAACCTGCCATAATAATAGAATCTATTGCTACACATTCTTCTCAATTCTTTCAGGCCCTTCCACAATTGGAGACCCATCATTACCCCCAGGTTCCAAAGACACATTGTCCTCGAGATGGAAGCTGCGGAAGCATTGTAGTATAAAATCAACTAATTCCCTTAAAGCCTCAATTGCAGGACGATCATTCCATTTTATTAATACTTCAACTCCCAGTCGTTCTCCCAAGACTTGATCAGGTTCCACATTCCCTTCTAAATTTGCATCAAGATGGGATGGAAACAATTGACTTCCCAGTTCAACCCATGCTCCTCCATATTCTTGTTGTATGGTATTCACCATAGTTTTAAAGGAAACTCCTATCTTGTAAAGCTATGTGTCTCTCTTCACTGTAAATCGTGTTTTCCCCATTCTAAATCGCATGATTAACTGCTTCCAGTTCACCTCCATATCTCGAAAACTATCCGACCACTGCATTCCTAGTACTACATCAATATAGCCCAACTCCAATGGCAAGAAATTTTCCACGATTGTCAACCCCTGCAACTCCACTACTACCCCTTTGCAAATTCTCCATCCCTTAACAGACGTGCTCGTCCCCATCACAATGTCGTAATTGGTAGTAGCACTAGTTGAGTCCCAATTTATGTACCAACGCCAGTGAAATAAAGTTGTAGGTTACCCCACAATCGATTAATACCATCACTTCTTGCAACCCAACTGTACCTTTCAATTTCGTTGTGCCCAATGTAAAAAACCTGACCACAGTGTTAAGAGACAACTCTACCATGTCCGTCACTTCTATGGGTTGCTCTAGAAACCCGTAACGTCCTTCATCCTCTTCATCCCCTTTTACCAACAGCACACGCAGCTCACGATTTCGGCACCAATGGCCCACCGTGTACTTCTCTTCACACCTAAAGCACAAGCCCTTATCTCATCTACCCTACCACATAGCATCTGTCAAGTGTCTGACCAAAATTCTCGCCGATTGCTGGACGTTTTATCACCCACGGTGATCGTTTTCATCGCGACCATTTCTAGCCTCTTCGTGTCTGAACGTTTCGGGGATGGGTTGCTTTTAATGGTTTTTTGGGATGTGGAATCTTGGGCTGGTATAATTATAAGATTTCTATCTTCCACCTTCTGGGAAATTTCCATAATTTGGTCCAACCCTTTGGGCACAATAACCTCACGTCAGGCCTTACCTCTGGCTGTAGTCCATTGACGAATGTACTCTCTGGAACTTTGTCTAAAATTCCCTTCAATGGAACTGCGAGCATTTCAAATTCTCACCGGAATTCCACCACCATTCCGGCCTGATTGATGGCCAAAAACTTTTCACATAAGTTTCCTTCTTGAGACCTTCAGCGACACTGCTTGAAACCTCCCCTTCCAAGCTTCCACTGTTGTCCTTGTTTCTTCCATTAATTGCAACATTTTTGTCATGTTTTGGGCTAGATGATCCACCGATCTCTCCAAACCAGGAAGATGTTGCATCTCAACCTCTAGTTCTTCCATTTCCTTTTCCACTGTATCCACCCTGCCTTCTGTCTTTTTCTATTCTACCAGGAAGGACTGTTCTGATACCAATTGATAAGGTTCTAACCACACAAAATAAGAACAAAGGATTGTTTATTGAATTCTGAAAGCAATCACAGAGAAATATAAATCCCCCCCCCCCCCCCCCCCGGGGTTCCCAGCCTGCCATAATAACAGAATTGTGTTGCTGCACATTCTTCTCAATTCTTTCGGGCCACTCTAGAATCGGAGGCCTACAGAAACCCATTTCATATTTCTTCCATTTCAACACCAATCTTCAAATATACATTATTCTTTGCAATATTATGGTCTAATACCTCAAATATATATGAACAACCTTTAATTCTTGCTAAACTTCGAATTTAAGCAAATTTTCCATAAACCCCCAAAAAATTAATTCAACCTTCTTGTACTTCTCTCTAAATTAAAGGAGAAATTGATAAACCTAATCTCGAGCTAGTGTACATAAATCCTTACCCGACCTCTAAGCTAGCCTTTCTTTTCTTCTGCCCTTTTTCTCGGTTTTTCTCATTCTCTATCGTTTCTTCTCTCCATTTTCCCCCAATTTCATAAAGGAAGTGCTAGACAATATTAAATACCAATATTTAATAGCTGGGTCCTCCAATTTGCAAATACTTTCCAATTAAACCCTTATGTTTCCATCTCTATTTACAAATTACTTATGTATTTGTATAATTATCAAATAGTCCAAACTAATTCCACTAGCTTATTATAGTCCCAAGAAAACTATTTACATAATTGAAGTCTTTAATTTATGGGGAATTTACAAAAAAGTCCAAATCTATGCTTGTCAATTAATGTGTGTCTAATTTTGATAATTATTGCAAAAGTGGCCAAATTTGACGCCAAAATCTTCATTATACCCTTAATGAAGGAAAAACATTAAAAAAATAAAAAGATTATTTTATTGGATGCGGCATGCATCTCGAGGCATTAAGTTGCTTCTATGAGAAGCTACAATAATTTGCAAGTTATTACCCAATGGTTCTATTTCTTGCACTATCTAGTAGGTAATGACCAGTTGAATTATTAGGTAATGCCATAATGGCACTAAGCATTATGAGAAAGAATGCAAAATACTAGCCTACAGTTTAGAAATCCAGTCACAATTCACCTCAAGCAATCTTGATTTTACAACTATTTTCACTTCAACAGACAATGATCAACTTATAAGGGCAGCTTCTTAAAATAAAAATATCTTTACTACTATTAATTAACTTATCCAGTCAAAATATAAGATGTGTAGACCATACTTCATTTCTCAAGAAACCTGATATAAAAATTCAACGAGGAAAGAAAGAGGTTAACATCCTTAAGTCCCAATCCCAATTCAATATAAATGGATCAACTCCAACCAGGATGTACTAACAAACATAGTAAACCTTCCTCTAGTGACAATTTAATTACTGCTACATTGTACCAGATAGTCATATAGTCAAATTGCAAATCTGAAGATTGGAACATATCATAAAAACAAAGCTACGATCGCATACATCTGTAGAGTAAGACAGAAGGCAACCTGATGTGGTTCTCTATTCTTCAGCAGAAGCTTCAATTTCTGATTTCCTCAAAATTATCTCCAAATAAACCTAGAAATTTTCATGCAAGACATCAGCAGTAAGCACCCTTAATTAAACCACAGCATCTGTTTGTATTTTATATTAACACGTAGAAGGATAACTGCCTTCAAGGGAGATGTGCATATATGTTTGTTGCTTTTGCAGATGGTCTTTGTTATGAGTAAAGATTTAAGAGATTACCTTCTGAAAGGCGGGATAGATCTTAAGCTTAAAGCAACATTCATCCTGGTGGAAGAAAAGACAGGTAGAATTTCATCATAATGCAAAATCAAATCTAGCACAGTTTAAAAAAAAAAAAAAATCAGCATCACAATATCGCTCCAGAATACAGAAGGTAAAAAGTCATCCACAAGACATTTAGAATATATATCGTGAAATTGATGTTAACCGTCCTATTTAGCAACCTCAATGGCAGAAGTAAGCATGTACATTGTCCACCTAAAGCAAATATTTGACTAAGATATCATGGCACATTCCAAGAGCAAACATCATAAAAAAATCAGTTTGTGGGCATGTACAACTGACGCAAGTCTAGTATAAATGATAATGTTTTTACACCACACTTAGCACTTTTGTCAGAAGACAAAACACCATATCTTCCAGGGGATATAAGTTCATATACAATGTTGCTACACCCCATTTAGTACTTCTACACAAGCTTGATACTTCAGTTAATATGACAAGTATATTTATATTTCTCTGTGATTACTTTCAGAATTCAATGAACAGTCCTTTGTTCTTATTTTGTCCGGTTAGAACCTTATAAATTAGTATCAGAGCAGTTCCTCCAGATGAACCAGAAAAAGACAGAAGGGAGGGTGGATATAGTGGAAAAGGAAATGGGAGAACTAAAGGTTGAGATGCAACACCTTCCTGGTTTGGAGAGATTGGTGGATCATCTAGCCCAAAACATGACAAAAATGTTGCAATTAATGGAAGAAACAAGGACAACAGTGGCAGCACACTCTAACTCGAGAATAGAAATTGGCATCTGCTTGGAAGGGGAGGGTTCAAGCAGTGTCGCTGAAGGTCTCATGAAGGAAGCTTATGTGAGAAGTTTTTGGCCATCAATCAGGCCGGAATGGTGGTGGAATTCCAGCGAGAATTTGAAATGCTCGCAGCTCCATTGAAGGGAATTTTAGACGAAGTTCTGGAGAGTACATTCGTCAATGGACTAGAACCAGATGTAAGGGCTGACGTGAGGTTATTGTGCACAAAGGGTTGGACCAAATTATGGAAATAGCCCAGAAGGTGGGAGATAGAAATCTTATAATTACATCAGCCCAAGAGTCCACATCCCAAAAAACCATTAAAAGCAACCCACCCCCAAAACGTTCAGACACGATGAGGCTAGAAATGTTCGCAACGAAAACTATCACCGTGGGGGAGAAAAAGTCCAACAATCAGCTAGAATTTTTGGTCGGCGTTTGACAGATGCTAAGTTGTAGATGAGATGGGATAAGGGCTTGTGCTTTAGGTGTGATGAGACAGAAAAATACAATTTGAAAATAACGTGATCAAACAAGAAAAGTATCATCTACAACAAAGACATTTCACATTGTACTTGTCATCAAAGAAAACTATTATGCCAAAAAATGCAAATATAAAATGTCAAGTCAAAGAAAGGTAACCACACGTAGCACAGTAGAGTTGAGAGTCCAAGAGAAGCAATTCCAAAAAATAATTGAGTCCGATACCTCAAAAGCCTTCAAATAGTTTGCTTGTTTTTTAGTCCTTTTTGAGCTCCATTTTGAGAGGAAAAAAAATATTTTGGAATACGGATTTTTGGAAAATATGTAGTTAAAAATGTGTGTGATTAAAAATGAGTTTTGAAAAAATTAACTTTTAATAAAATGGGATTCAAACAAGGGCTTAATTTGTAATTATACCCTTTTTTGGTATCCATTATTTTTAAAATACATTTTGTTCAAATCTTATTTTTAATCACACATTCTTCAATAAAATAATGTTACACACAAATTCAAAATTTTTCCTTATTTTTTACCCACGCGTTCTCCAACAAAATACTATTCCAAATGTATTTTGAGCAAAAAAGGGGCTCGAACAGGCCCTAGATATTTTAATCATTTTTTTTTACATAAAAACCCCATTCAATACCCCCCACTCACTTCAATTCTTAGCCACAATCTCAGAAACCAAACAAAAAAAAAAAACTCCGAAATCTGCTGTTTTTTTCTCTGGATCACAATGTTGATTGCAGCTGCAACATATTCTTCTTCTTCTTCTTCTTTCTCGGTATTCGCTCTGTTTTCCTATTAATTTTGATGTTTCCATTTTTATATCTTGCAAGAACAATTTTTCTTCTCTATCTGCCCTTTTCTTTTCTATTGTGGTTTTGTTGAGTTTGCAATTCAAATGAGAGGCCTAATGGTACATTTTTCTCTGTTATATCATTGTGGTCTTACTGTAGCTATGCTAATTTCCTTTTCCCTGTTATATCATGTGTTCTTATTTCTATTCAATCCGTTAATTTTCACATTTTTCTCTACTAATTTTCGATTTGTAATTTGGGTATAATATAAACCCCAATTTCCAAAATTTCCATATCTTTAACATCCAAATTAGGAAACGATAAATCAAGAAAACAAGCAAAAAAATCGAAAATGAGATACAGGCATAGTAACAGTCTAACAGTCAGCAGAACTACAGAAGCAAAGGCCAAAGCAAAACTAACGGACCAGACGTGAAGCAAAGGAAAAGCTGCAAAACTGGAGCAGACAGTCAGTCAGCAGCGGCTAAATCGGAAACCTCCAAAGCTGAATAAAAAACGCTCAGACGCAGGAGGCCGAATCGCAGGCAGTGGTAAGGCAGGAGGGTTTTGATTTCCCAGAGTAATAGGGTTCTTCTGCACAATGGAATGGGAGATCTTGTGATTTGAAAAGGGCGTTGGGTTTTTGGAATAATTTTTTGTACAACATTGTTGACAATATGGGCTGTGGCAAAAAAATATTGGTTGAAATAATAAGTTATTTTTTAAACTGCCAAATGATAATATGTTACGTGGCATGTTGTCAACAATGATGTCAAAGTCATTGTACATCAAGCACTACTCTAAAATATAATGGGAAATTTAGCAACCACAGTTTTCAAACTTTCATAGATATAGCACATGGATCCTTGTCAAAATCATTATACATCAAACACTACTCATTATTGTAATGCCTTTTCTTTGATGACAACCTACCTTTCTTTTTAACGACACATTTTTTAATAAAATAATATTATATACAAATTTCAAAATTTTTCTTATTTTTTAATAATACATTATCTATCAATCTACTATTCCAAAATGTATTCTTATAATAAAATGAGGCTCAAACATTAAAAGGTTAAAACTTCATTCTACCACTTATTTCTAGTGATGGAACATTATTAAAGTATGAAAACGTGTAGAGAACAATTATAATAAAATATTATGCTTTTACATTTTTCATAACTTTTTGCAAGTTTGATTGTGCTCCTAATTTATGTCTGCGTTCGCCACTGATCTAGATTATGATGAATATATTCCTAGATTTATCATTTTAACATATTTGACGTGCTAGGATTCTAGATTTAAAGAGAAAATTCTTGGAAGCTGCCCTGCGATATTATGGCATTTCCCAAATTGAGTAGCAGAAGATTGGAGATGAGTATGTGTGTTTGAAAAGATGTCGGTTATTAACTTGCAGTGCACCCCATGGTTTTTGTCTCTGCTATTTTTATACGGGTTTCTGTTGCACCTAATGAAGGGCGTGTTCGGTAGAGATTAAAATCGAATTAAAATTGAAAAATTAGCTGTTATTATTGACTTTTATTAAACGAGTGAGACCCAATAACTGTTATCTTTAAATTTTTAATTGGATTTTAAGCTTAGCCAAACATGCTCTAAATCTCAGCTGTAAAGATGCCTTATAGCATTTGGTCACTGTTTACATAGTTAATTGAATTGAAACTAAATAGATGTTAAATTTTGTAATTAAAGTTGTAAGATAAGCAGGGATGATAACACATCATGTAAGTAGAAGGCAGATAAGTTACTGCAGCGGCAGCGGCAGCACAATTCCAATAAGTTTATGAAACCATTAGAGAGAAGTGTATCCATAAAATGAACATGACATCCAATAATTCTCTATAGGCCTTAGAATTGTAATTTTTTTGAAGCCCATTCATGAAGTTAAAATTTTTTGAACTAAAAAAATAAACAAAAAAAAATGGGGAAAACCACGACCAGTTCACCAAGTTACGGTTGAATCGGTCGGTTCAGAAGGTTTTGAGCGGTTTTGTCATAGTCAATTAAACGGGCATGATTTGGCCCGGTTCCTGGTTTTACCGATCAAACCATGGTTTAAAAAGGTGGTAGTGAGGCGCGCCTCTGTGAGGCGCATGTAGTATGTCTCGAGGCGGTATTTTTTAAGCTAAAAATATGAGGCTCGGGCCTCTAAATCTGAGCCGCGCCCCTTGATGGAGCATGAGGCGTATGCCTCATTTAAAATTTAATTTTTCAATTGTATGAAAAGAAATCAGAAAGGGCTTTTCTTAAAAAAGAAAATGACTCTTTTAAAAAGGCATTTTGGGCCCAAACAAAACAATAAAATAATTAGAAAACTAAACGGCAGGCAAAAATTAGAGGACCAAAGATACCTAGTTTAAGCTGTTTCTTTTTTTCTATTGTAAATGGAGTGATTTCTAACTTCTGTAATTTTTTTTTTGCTAAACATCTTCGGTCGACTATATCTCAATATGCTAATGGCTATATATCATATTTACTATATGCTCCAACTTTGATTTTTTGTATTATTTTATAATTTTTTTCCTTAGATTTTTTGTTTTTTATGAAGCTTACGCCTCGCCTCATAAAGAAAAACCGCATCAATACTTAGTTTCGCTTTTTTAAAACCTTAACGGTCCGGGCCAATTTTGACAACATTGCTTAAGACAGACATAAAAGTTGACTCGCATACAAAACGAGTTGCAGGCATTATCACGAACATTACATGAACTCTTCAAATATTGTCTCAAGTAACGCTTGAAAAAGTATCCAATCATTTTTATTAGGTATTCATTCTAGTATGCAGACAAAAATAAAAAATTAACTTCAAGTTCATCCCAGTTTCATGCAAATTTTCGACTTTCCAGGCATCAGCATTCATTCAAATACCGTAAACTCTCTAAAACCCCAATAGAAACCAAGTGTTTTAACATATAAAACAACCAAGGCACCACGAAAACTATCCATCTTAAAAATGGGTGTTTTACCAAAGTACAACCGTCTAGAAATTTAGCAATCATGGTTTGATAAAAACATAGGCAATCACCTACTACATGTAGTTCTTCATTGAAAGATTATCATTTCCACTACAACTATGAATATAGCAGAAATTCTACAACTTAAACAAAAAAAAGCAGCAAATTCGTTACAAAACCTAAATTCAATGCAGAACAGTTAAATTGTAGAACATATTAAAGATTTAAAATAACAAGTGTCTCCTTGCAACATCAACTATAATCAAAATATCTCGGAATAGTCAATTACCATAAGATAATCAATGAAAATCCATATTAGATCATTAAATCACCCATGCATCTCATAACTGTGTGGATGTGAGAGAAAGCGATACAATATTACACACATATACATTCTAAAATACAGGTGTATAGGGAGAGGAGAGAAAATTACTTGAGAACCATTGTTGTTGCAGTTGCAAACTTCG
Source organism: Fraxinus pennsylvanica (assembly GCA_912172775.2). Taxonomy (NCBI): domain Eukaryota; kingdom Viridiplantae; phylum Streptophyta; class Magnoliopsida; order Lamiales; family Oleaceae; genus Fraxinus; species Fraxinus pennsylvanica. The sequence continues at coordinate 7,062,980 of OU503049.1, forward strand.
CCGCACTTGCTTCATTTACACATGAAATGGGCGACACCCTGAGCTTTGTATGAGCATCAATTTCTTACATTGATACGGCGTCATTGGTATTCAGGCCTTTCCTAGAAAGGATCCATGTAATTTTGGTGTGCCTCCAATGTTATTATAAAGGGAAATTACAAAAAATCAGGCATTTAATTTTTCAAATTCAAAATTCAGGTGTGAATTTTATTTGATCAAAAATCAGGTATTGAATTTTCAGGTGTGAATTTTATTTAATCAAAAATTAGGTAGTGAATTAATAATTAAATCAAGTATTAAATATTATATATCCACCCCTCCCGAAATTTCCTAAATCTAATCCGAACCCTAAATAATTCAATTCTCTCCACTCTCACCTACACCACCGTCTGCAGCCTCCCTCCCTTCCTTCTCCTCTCTGTCGGCGTCGCGATGCTGCTGTGAAGGGCAGCAGCGTCGCGATGCTGTCATTCACAGCGTCGAGGAGCTGCTGTGAATCACCAACGGTGCCTCGCGACGCTTCTATAGGTGTTTGGGCACCCCTTGACACTTGATTTTATGTAGCCCCAATCGGTGATGCCGAAGTGATGGTGTTGGAGATGGAACAGGGTTTTCAATTCCATTAGCGGCAGTGGCTTCAGATCTAGAGTCGGTGGCCATTGCTGTAAAGTAGTGCTGTTGAATAGAATGGTTGGGATACTGCTCTGGGTGTTTACAATTGTTAATGGTGGTGGCGGCGACGGTGAGTTCGTGGTGAACAATTAAATAGTTAATATGTGAGTGGTTGGTCGTGAAAGTTGTTGTTCGTAAATTGGATCTAGGAGTTTGGGAACTTTTTTCAGCTCGATGACGTGAGATGGTGCGTGTCGTGGGTGCGGTTTCAGGTGTGAATTTTATTTAATCAAAAATTAGGTAGTGAATTAATAATTAAATCAAGTATTAAATATTATATATCCACCCCTCCCTAAATTTCCTAAATCTAATCCAAACCCTAAATAATTCAATTCTCTCCATTCTCTCACCTGCACCATCGTCTGCAGCCTCCCTCCCTTCCTTCTCCTCTCTGTCGGCGTCGCGATGCTGCTGTGAACGGCAATAGCGTCGTGATGCTGTCGTTCACAGCGTCGAGGAGCTGCAGTGAATCGCCAACGGTGCCTCGCGATACTTCTATAGGTGTTTGGGCGCCCCTCGACACTTGATTTTATGTAGCCCCAATCGGTGATGCCGATTGTGAAGTGATGGTGTTGGAGATGGAACAGGGTTTTCGATTCCATTAGCGGCAGTGGCTTTAGATCTAGAGTCGGTGGCCATTGCTATAAAGTAGTGCTGTTGAATAGAATGGCTGGGGTACTGCTCTGGGTGTTTACAATTGTTAATGGTGGTGGCGGCGACGGTGAGTTCGTGGTGAACAATTAAATAGTTAATATGTGAGTGATTGGTGGTGGAGGTTGTTGTTCGTAGATTGGATCTAGGAGTTTGGGAACTTTTTCAGATCGATGCCGTGAGATGGTGTGTTCTGTGGGTGCGGCGGTGGTGGTATTTACTTGATGTAGTGGGTGGTGGGTTGACAATGGTGGTGGCAGTCGACGATGGTACAGTTGGAGGATCGGTGATTTTGGTTTTCTATGACTAAAAATATAATTTGTGACCTTCAAATTCTATAATCTGTGATTAAAAATATAATTCGTAACCAACCATTTTTTATTTGTAACCTAAAAATTATATAATCTGTGACCGTTAAAAAATCTATGACTAATTAATTTGGAAATCTGTGACTGTGTGACCTAAAAATTTTGATCTGTGACCAACTAATTTTGAAATCTATGATAAACGAATTAATTGTGACCTATAAAATTTTTAAAATGTGACCGTAAATTGTAAATCTGTGACCAGAATGGTCGTCAGAATAATTGCCTGAATCAGAGCAGTAGTCGGAACGGTCTTCATAACAATTGCCGGGGAAAGTTGGTGGTCGATATGGTCGACGGAATAGTCCCCGGAGCGGTATGGGTGGTGTATGTGGGATGAATTAATTATATTATATTAAAATTAAATATTTAATAATAAATTGATTTAATAATTTATTATTTCATAAATAAAAAATAAAAAATACCTAATTTTGAATTTTCAAACTATAAACCTGATTTTTGAATTGGTGTAAAGTATACACCTTATTTATGAATTTTTCCCTATTATAAAAGGGCCTAAAGATTGGGGCCCTTGATGGTCTTGTAGTAGCATAAGTTTGACCTAGAACTGATTTCTCGGACATCGGCATACTCAACCCCTGTTTGACACCCACTTTTTCTCATTCTATTTCTCATTCTTCATTTCAACCATATATTATATTAATAAAATAATATTACACATAAATCCAAAAATTTCCCTTACTTTTTAACCACACAATCTTCCATCAATCACTATTCCAAAAATTATTTTTCAAACAAAATGGATGTCAAACAGAAGTTCAATTTCTCATTTCGAATAGAAATCCACATGGGTATTGTTTTTCCTACCAAAATTGTCCTTTCCTCCAAATCATATTACCCAATTCGTCCCTTTCCTCGTAAACACTCTCTAAAATAGATAATTAAAGTTGAGATCTCTAACATTTTATGCAGTAGGTTATAGGTCCTCAGTTAATTTCTAAGGCTCTGAGTGCTTAACCTATTTAAATATAGATAATGTGGATGTTAAATCACACTCGATTTTTTACTCGACTCAAAAATTGAGTTTAAAAATCGTCGTATCATATAACATTTCTCTTCAATTCGACTGAAAGTTGCGTATAATCTTAACGATCATATTAATGGTTTCGGTCAAATGAAAAATTCAGATTCACAAATTTAAGTAAGTTGGGGATCTAAAAATCACTTTTGAAGATTGAGAGCCTATAACCACACCACGTGAAAGGTTAATGAGCCCAATCTTAATTTTCTTTCTAAAAGTCCCATCTCCTCTCTTATATTACGATAGTCAAAATCCACTCGAATTTGATTGTTTGACTAGTTGCATCAGAGTTTGATTGGGTCAAACTGATAATTCTTTGATTTCCAATCTAAATTGATCGATCCATTCAGAATTCAGTAGCTAGGTATTTGTTCGGATAATCTTGTATCCTTGTCTGACTGTCGTCTCATGTTCATTTCGAAAAGAAAATCATGTAGGCAACTCTTTCTACTTCCGAAACGGAAGGAACAGAGATAGAATCAGATCGATTCCTGAAATTTCTTTCTGGATATTCCTCAATGTCCCAACTATTCATGGTCTAAATAGATCGGAAAACTATTCAAATTTAAGAACAGAACCTGGTTGCTTTTTCTTTCCTATAGGTACCTCTTGGATTCGAAGTTTGTTCCAACAGCTAGCATCAAAAGTGGCTCTAGTTTACAGCCAGATGAATGAACCTCTGGAACTTGTATGAGAGTTGGTTTGACTTCCTAATCAAATTCTTCGTAACACTCATAATGATCAACTTTACAAAGGTCCCATTGTATTTCGAGCATTTCTATAGGATCCATTTTACTGATAGGATTCATCACTACTTTAGCGGCTTGGCCAGTTACTCGAGATTCTTGACTGTTTCATTTTATAAAAACCATTCCATCATTTTTGGATCCAAAAGAATGAGATTTTTTGCTTGGTCAATAGGTTGGGAAGTTTGTGAAAAAATCCTGTGAAAAGTTTCATTAACGCCTAATTCGTAACGCCCCACATAAATATTCTACCATAGCGGTTATTCAAGAATCGGTCCATGCGTATAGCCCTAGAGCCCTGTAAAATGAAACTACAAAATATAAAAGAGTAATTATATTACCACTACAAATTTTAATTACTACACCACATTATAATCATACCACTTTATAATCATACCACAATTAAATATATTTTTAATAAATATACCACAATAAATTTACAATTATAATCATAATTCAATAAAAATAGAAGTAATAAAATATTGTGGTGTACTTATCTCCAATATTAACACTCATTCTCTCAACCTTTCCCCTCATTATTACACAGCCACTAGAACCGAGAGAATATCGCCCAACTTTCTTCTTTATAGCCTCCACCAAATCCATTCTTCCAACTTTGAGTAACTCGTCCTCTGTTGGAAACATCGACGGCTTCTCCGATTTCTCCATAAACTCCATTATCTCCGCCTCCAATTCTGCGTCTCCATCACTCTTTTTTCACCAAAAGCACCTAAAACTCCCATTGCTACCTTCAATTTTCCTAACCTTTTCACTCCAAGAAGTCGCAAATAACGACTAAAAATTGTAGCTTTTCGGTACCTTCGAAGCCTTCTTTTAGGATTGTATACTAAAACTTGAGAAGGGGTAACTAGATAATTCATTGGTGATTATGTTTTCAAGCTTCTGGACAAAGTAAAAGACATTGTTGTGTTGCAAGAGGAACCAGTAAGTAAAAGGAAGTTTCTGGTTGCTGTCTATGGCTAGAAGAGTTTAACTTGGAGTTATATTGTGTTGGTGAAAATATTATGAGGTATGCTTCTTGCTACCTCGTTCTTAACGTGATCCCTTTTAGTTCATAAATAGGATGTGTCAATGCAAATGACACATCTGTTCTTTATTTTGTTTGATTTTGACTCGTTGGTTAATCTCAAGATTGTTCATGTAATACTCATTTCATGGTGGCTAATCTGATCAACCAAGGAAACATCCTTGTTAACATAACATCATCAATCTATCCTTTTTATACTTGTTGTTTACACCGTATATATGCGGAACCATGTGGAAAAAAGAATTGCTTCATCATCTTGCTTGTTTTGGCAATTAGTGGAAGCTTATAAATCTTATATAGCTTTGTTCTAGTGCTTATTATTCTTCTCAAATAGAGTATAAATTCGTTTATCGTGAAGAAAATAAAATTATCTTGCCTCCGTGGAAGAAAATAAAAGCCGCTGGAATAACTATGAGCAATGAGAAGAAAAAGAAAGAACAAAATTAGATTTTATGTTTGTGGTGTAACAATAATTTATTTAATTAAAAAATATATTAAACCCTAATTATGTAATTTTACTTAAGGATATTTAAGTAAATAAGAAATCTGTGGTGTACTTAATAAAATTTCTAGTGGTAATATAATTACCATTTTCTATATTGTTGATATGTTTCAAATGTCCTTTACATAAAATGACTGTAATATTCTTTCTATAACATTTTTTTTAGAAAAAAAGTGAACAACGAAAAACGACTCCATTTCATAAAAGCCTCCAATTATGATTTGCATAGTCGCGGCCAACCCATGGTAAATAGAAAATCCGTTTAGATCATGATTAGGAACTTTTAAAAAAAGAAAAAAAATAACTTCAATCGTTTTAAATGACTGCAAACGTTTTTCATTTATCATTTTCGAGTTTGAATGATATCTCACCTTTTATTATACGTAATAGTTTAACTTATTCAAAATTAATTTTAAGTCATGTACTAAAAATCGAATACAGTAAACTTAAATAATGTGTAGTGGAGCACACTGAACTGGATGAACCGCATATAATGAACTTCTTCTTCCAATATGTTTTTAAACAAAATAGATTGAAATCAAATACGGTCTAAAAGGTTACATGTTTAATTACACTGTTGTCTTTCATTATACATGAACTTAAAGTTTAGAAGTTTGATTGACATCTCATTCATTATACATGATGATTTAATTTATCGAAATCAAATTATAAGTCATAGACATAAAATCGAATCTAATATACTTGAACAATGTATAGTAGAGCATGATGATGAAGTTCATATTCCTATACGTTTTTAATCGAAATAGGTCGAAATCAAACACGGTCTAAAATGTTAAAAATTTGATTGGCACGTCTTTCATTATAAATGATGTTTTAACTTATCAAAACCAATTGTAAGATGTATATGTGAATAGTGTATAGTTGAGCATGATGTGTCGTATATGACAAAGTTCGTCTTCCTGTACATTTTTAATGAAATGTGTTGAAATCGAACACATTTTTAAAAGTTATAAGTTCAATTGGCTCTTTCATTATACGTGATGGTTTAACTTATCGAAATCAATTGTAAGTCGCATATTTAAAAATCGAATGTAGCATACTCGAACAGTGTGTAGTGGAGCACGATCCCATGTATATTTGATATTTCAATATGTGCACTGTGTTGTGAGTTTTTGTTGTAATTCATACCTAATTTGTGTTTTATGAATGTTGAACATTTTTTTCATGTCCTTTTATTTTATATAACAAATGGTGAATGAAAAACATCTCATGTCGTTTAAATAAATGCAGTCTTTTTCTTTTAAAACGATTACAATCGTTTAAAACGATCAGAAACATTTTTAGTTGTAACAAGAAA
>OU503049.1:7079431-7090857 GCA_912172775.2 Fraxinus pennsylvanica
ACTATACTCCAACCAACCATCAAACTCATTAAACCAAGAATGATTGAATTGTCTAAATTCTTTTTCTCCAAATTGTCTTTTCTTAAATTCATGGTTAAACGGATGACAAGGACCCTTTTGCATAGATGCTCTTCGAACTTGATCTCTAATGTTAGAATTGTAATTCAAGATTGGAGTCCTTAATCCAGGATCGGTGGAAAGTTGCGCAACATCAAAATCTTCTTCATTTGATGTCTCATCGTTAACATTTTCCACAACCTCAAGAGTTTTTCTTTTATAAAACCTTTCCATGACTGACTGTAATAAATAAGAATTGGAATGTAAATAAACAAAATAAAATATGAAATTTATAGCAAGACAATTACCTACTTATTAAATAGCATTACTGATTTACTGGTGACTCATAGACCATAGTGCACTGGTAACTCATCAATCATGACTGGTTAGTCGTTAGTGCCTTCGTAAATTAGCATTACTGATTCACTTATTCTTCCTATTCCCCCAAATAGGCAACAACATGTCAACAAGCCAACAAATTACTGGTTATTCCTATTTGGGCTTTGGCTATTGCCTATTTATTTGCCATTTTGCATGTTTCCCCAAACACAATTACACAAACATCTAACAGGCAACGGCAACGGGCAATTGGCAACCCAACAAGTCCCTAAATTTGTCATCCGGCCCGTCCCCAAACTTGTGGTTATTTACTTATTTTCTTCCTATTTTCCTCCAGTCCCCGCTATCAGCCACTGTCCACCAATTCAAAATTTTCCCCAAACATGAAATATTGAAACAGTCAAACAAACAGGCGCGGGTGCGGCAGGCGTGCAATAGAAGTGTGGCTACAAGGGCATCTCATGGTGAAGTAGTCACGGTCTCAGACTCAATTTATACAGCAGATGCAGGTGTGAATAATGAATGTATTGTAATGGTTAATTGGTTATGGCCTGGGTTGCAATTTGAAGGGCTTTTATCATACATTTGGCCAATTAATTGGGCTACCATTTTTTTATAAGTATTGTGTTTCTGAAAAATTAGGGACGACCTAAATCTCAATGCAGGCATCAGCTGGGTCCGCCCTGTAAATAGATATGGCTAACTAATGATCAAGTCTTTTATGAAGATCCAGTCCATGAGATAAAGATCCTACTATTAGGCTTGTTAGAATTGGATTGTGATCTGAATTCTTGTTGAGTATTTGATTGGAAATATTATTGGAGAAGTATTGAAATTAGTAGTAGACTTGAAGATGTCTTGAAAGAGTTCAAGGGGAATTTGGCTCCTATTTCATTCCAAATTCTCCATTATTAGTTTAATAATTATATTGGGACTTCACCTTATATTAAATTATTTAATTCTCCTAATATGTTAGGAATTATTTGGTTGTAAATATATGGTGTGCAACATATTGGAACTGACTAATTGTCCAAATAGTTATTGATCCAAGAAGATCATTTTTAACTCATTCCTATTGATTATAGTGAATTCTCCACATTTGCCCATGGTCTTCCCGGATTTGGCTTTCCACATAAATCTTGTTTTCTTTATGGTCCATTATTTTCAAGTTGCACATATTATTCTCGTCTTTAATTATTTGGCCCGGTTTCTAACAAAGTGATTATAAAGCTTTTGGTATTAAAATTCTTGAAAAGATGGAGATTCTTTGTGATGGAAACAATGGAGCATTCCAGTTTCCATAACAGGGCTGTTAAATAGGCAAAATATCCATAAGGTGAAATTGACAAAATGAAGAAAGAGGTAGTTCAAGCATGTCTGATATATACCCAAAGAAGCTTCTTTCACAAAATTGATTTGATTCTAATAGAACAGTTTAAAAAAGGACGAGGTAAACCAAAAATAATGTGGCTTGATGTGGTTGGAAAGGGTAAATAAATAATTTCGAAAAATAAGTTTTTTGCCACCCTAAGAACTTAATCTTTTAGATGAGATAGTTCAACATTGGTTTCAACGGATCTTGCAATAAATAAGGTGTGACAAAAAATGATTCATGTAACTGACCTCAAACCTCAAATTTATTCATAGTTACGACCTGCTTGATAGGCCTCCATTTTCCATGGAAAATGGAATTCAATTTCCAATTGCCACTTTTAGGTTGTTTGATAGCATTTTTTTTTTTTTAATCAGATTTGGTTTTCTTGATTTGAGTGCACGTGACCCATTTTCTTGGTTTTGGGTGAATTTGTTTTCCCACCTTTTAGGTGGTTTTTTTGTTTTCCATCCCTTTTTNCTTTTAGGTGTATTTTTGTTTTTCTTTTTTTTTTTTTTTTTTTTTTTGGCAATGGATACAAAATCTATCCACAATTGTAAACAAAGATTATCCCTTAAATTGACTATTTCCATTTAAAACAAAGTCAAACGAATACCAAATTTTTTATTTTTTGGCAATTTAAACAAATTCTATCCCAAATTGTAAGAAATTTTATCCCTTTAATTGACAATTTTTATGAAAAACAAAGTCAAATGGATTAGGTGAAAATTATACCAATCAAACACAATTAATTACAATTCCCAGTAAATACAAATTCTAGGCAATTCAATTCCCAATAAAACATTTTTTTTACCCATTTTTCACCTTTACAACCAAACAAACCTTTAGACTTAGTTTATTATTGCTGTTTTAGAGGGAATGGTGCATATGAATTTCAAGAAAACTATCTTCCTTCAGTTCTCGATAATCTCTATCCGCGGCTGTCTTTGGTTTAGCACAAGTAAGGATCCTTTTTACACTCTTAGCAATGTAGAATATCAACATGAAATTCATTTTTCTTTTACTCTTTAGCTCATGTATTTCAGCTTAATAAGGACGGGAATGAGGTAGTCTCAACTGAGCTATCAGCCGCAGTGTGAGGGTTCAATTCCTGCCTCTTACAAGGTATGGAATTAGACTCTTTGTGGGCACCAGTATGACAACTCTTGTACCCTGGCCTGTTGAGGCACATTCCGTAATTTATCTCCTACATAATACTCTAGAGGCGGGGCGGGGCGGGGCCCTCAAGTTTGGGGTTCAACCTCAATAATTCCCATAACTGGAATCACCTAAAGTGTTGTCTTTTCAAGTCTAATGATTGCAATGACTGTTGAAAAAAGTATAAGGTCTGTTTATGTATAGATTGTCTTATTTTCTTGTCTTCAGAAATGAACATATATAATGTTTTTGCTTTTTTACTGCAGGCTAAAGCAATTCAAATTTGTAAAATTAAGCACAATAGAAGCTGGTTGCACTTTTCATTTGTTTCATAAAATAATATTATTCCTCACGGATTTTTGTCACGTCCCCAAAATTCAAACACATGACTTCCCCTTGAAAGAGACTTAAGTTGAATCCTGATACCAATTGGATAACTTACCCTATTGGTATCGGGATTTAACTTAAGTCCTTGTTTGATTCTCATTTTTCTCAAAATATATTTTTCTTTCTCTTCTTTTTAACCATACATTCTTTAATAAAATAATATTACACGAAAATCTAAAAATTTTCCTTATTTTTTAACCACACATTCTCCATCAATCTACTATTCCAAAATAAGACCATCTATGTAGGTGTGTTGTACTTTTCATATGTTTCATAATTGTCTTCTGCCTTTGGCTATCATAATGTCTCATGGCTGGCTAATCTTAAAAGATTATTTCCAATCATGTCTTTGGTTATGTTATTAAAAAAAAAAAAAGTTACTTATAGTGAGAGTAACTCTTACCTTGCCGTCAATAAAATTACTTTCTTATTTCTTAGTTAATTTGATTAGGTTGGGACTAGAATGAACTTACTTACGTCTAAGTAAACATTTCAAGCCTGACAAGCATGCTCATAAGGCATTCATGCATTTCTTACATGTACTTAGTGAGGTGCATAGCATTAATGAAGAGAAACTACTAGTTGACTGTTGTTAATTATCATTCTATACTATTTTGATCAGAATCTCCTCTGTTCTATTTTGATATTTAATATAAAATAATGGATGAGGCGTGCGTAAATTCTTTGACTATTCTCTCTCTTACATGCCTAAAAGTTGGAATTTGATGTACTGTTTGGAGAAGCCTATCATAGTATATACTTATCCCCTTGATCGGAGATTTTTTAGGTGTAGTTTGGGTTTAAAGGCATATTAGGCATTCTATACATATTTCTACAAAATAAGTAATTGTTTAGAGAGCCAATGTAGTAGTAATGCATATGGAGAGGCGTGAGGCCACCATTTAATTTTTTATTCCTTCATAGTACACACTCGAGCACCAACTCACATCAATTGAACTACTACAACTTTTTTTGTTTCAGATTTCGATTTGCATTATATTGCTCTCGTAATTGAGATTAGAGGTTCATCCTTAACATTTGAATATTTTTAGGTGTGGTTATCTTGTTGTGAATGCCTCGTTCTATGACTTGAGCTTTCGTCCAATAAGTTCCAACGAGGATTGTAGACTTTGATAGTCCAAGAATAACAAACCAAGAGGGGGTAAATTGATTTTTCAAATTTTTTCAAAGAATTAATCTAAATTCAATCAAGTAAAAATTAAATATATTAATTCAACTAATAAGCACAGATATGAAAGTAATAAGTAAAGAGAGATAGATAGTGCAAACGATATAATTATGGAGGTTTGATCCAACGCAATCTACGTCCTCCGTTACCAAGCTCTCCGACACGAGCAATGCCAATTTCATTATGTTGATTGACTTGTGGTGCAATCTAACCCTTTACAAAGTTTCTAGTGACTTACAAGTAAGGAGCATATACCCTTTTACAACGTTGAGTTTTACGGGAGCTCAGCTCGACCCACAATTCAAATAAATTTACAAGTGAAATCTTCTCTTCTTAATGAATGATAGATTCAAAGTTGAGTACAAGAGAAGTAAGTTAACACTTTAATAGATAGCAGTGAATGAAGCTCAAGTGTTATGTATGAAAAACATTGATGTATAGAATGATTTTAAAAAGTTAATTTGATCAAAAAAAAATTCAACACCAAAATGATATNGCTCAAGTGTTATGTATGAAAAACTTTGATGTATAGAATGATTTTCAAGAGTTAATTTGATCAAAAAAATTTCAACACCAAAATGATTTGATAATAAATGATATGAGAGATCAATAAAAATTTTGGCTCAAAAGAAACTCAATTGAATGTTCTAAAGTTGTTATAATAAATGGTAAACGAGTTGGTATTTATAGCAGTTAAAAACGCAAAATTTTCTGTCCAACGGGACGATCCCTACCGGATGTCATCCACTGTACCAGACGACTGAACTAGCCGTTGAGTATCAAAAATTAGAATGGTGAAAAATTTGACCATTGGACCACCGGACGTCAGCCAGACTGAAAATCTCCATTTTACAATTTTCTTAATTATTTTTGTAAGTGTAGATCCTTTAGAGACATTTTAACTTTTTCAAAATAAGTGTCATTGGTAAAAAAAAAAAAATTAAGTGAAGATTTTTGTCTTATCAAAAATAATTTTTATGCAAGTGCTTTTGAGAAACGTTTATTTCCTACATAAAAATTTAACTTACGAGCTTGAAGTGATTCATTGCTAGAATTAAAGTATTTTACCTTTACATATGAATTCAAATCATCTACGTCTAACGTCTTCGATTGATTTGGCGCGAGTACACGTTTTGTTGCTAGATTTTGAATTTGGTGCGAATGCTTGATTTGTTTCTGATTGTTTTGAAGTGAGTGCTCCATTTCCAAGCTTGATTGTGAATGCTCGATGTCCACCAGGTTCGCAACATGTATCAATGAAGACTTGGATGTAAATGTTATAAATAAAAATAATTTGTTTGTTATAATGAAAACTCGAAATGGACTATAAGTCAACAATTTCCTCCATTTTTTTATTATGACAAACAAGATGATTTGCATAATAGGATTAGTTCATTTATCTTGCAATTTGTATTCCCCCTATCTTTGTCATGTATTACAAGGTATCTTGTATTCCAAGTATTCACCATATCTTTTACAAATCAATAACCATGTAAGTAGAAGTTTCTCTCTTTTCCCATTATTTTTCATATAGTCTAAGTGTATTACTATCATAAATGAATTATTCATAATCATCTGACTTTGCATTTCCCCTTTTTGTATAATCAAAAAGCATAAGGCTAAATATGGATAATAATCGCAGCATTAATCATAAACGAAGATAACCATAGATTAGTCATAGAAGCCTAAATAAGCCATATCACTAAAAATAAGCCATGCCGTAAGGATTTTAGAGAAGTCGTAGAAACATAAGGATAGTCTAGCAACAATGACAAAAACAAAAGAAATCTACAGGAAGAGGTGGTGGAGGAAAAAGTGAATAGAAGTGAGAGTAGAAGGCATTTTACTGAGCTTGCATGTCCGCCTGCTGTACTTGGATGGCATCCTGCTGAGCCCGAATAGCATCTTGCTGGACCTGCAACTCCCGAAGCATCCCAGCAAGTCAATCCACCGAAGATGTAAGAGAATCAATATGGCCATTGAGGAGGTTGTAGTGATCCTCGATAAATGTGAATTCGCCAGACGAAGAGCGAGGAGCACTAGAGGCAAGAACATCGTGAGGTGGGTATGGGACTTGTGGTATATCATCAGCATCATCATCCTCATCACCGTCAAACGGTAGAGTCGATAGACCCGAGGTGGGTTCGAACTCTTTTGTGTGTGTCACCCGTTTCATTCTTTTAAGGGTTTGAATGTTGATGGTATCGGTAGGGCGAAGTTTAACAAAAGTCTCATCATGAAGTAGATTGTCAAAATGTTTAAAAAAAAATTGTAAGGATGTCGCGTGGAATCCACAAGTTTCATGAGACCTAGGGCAATAGTTGGAAAGTCGAGTTTTCGCCCAACAAGAAAGGAATCGAGGACTAAAAGATCAAAAAAGTTCACCTTGTCTCGATGACTCTTTTGAGGAAGAATCACATGTGCAATGATATTTTGTAAAACTTTACATGGAAGTGTTAGATGATTTGCACCAAAGTTCTTTCTGATCATCTGATGGCATGCTTCGGAAGGGTTGTTTATGAAGAAAATTTGAGTATCACACTGCTCAAGCTCAAGAATTTCACGAATGAGAGCTTTGTTGACGGTGATATGAACATTTTTGATCAAGTATGAAAGTTCATCCGAACGAGATGAAATAACTATATTTTGGTAAAATTCTTTCATAAGACGAGGATATGCATGCTCTTCGAGAGTAACGATCGACACCCAACCCATGTTTTTGAAATATTCTTCAATATGAAATGCAGGTGCTTCAATGGTAAAATCGGCAAAATCAACATTCTTACATATTAGAATAGGTGATATTTCAAACGGGTTAACTGGCACTTCGGCCTCCATATCAAATTCCTTGTCGGATTACGGTGGAGGAGATTGCTACACCGTGCTCTTGAGTCTTTCCCCCTTCTTCTAGACCTCGACATTGTAGAAATATGAATGAGAAAGATTGGGTTCAGATTTTACGAGAAAAGGGGATTTTGGTGAATGAAAAGTTGAAATATTTTGAGATTTGATGATGAGAAAGAGTGGGTTCAACTATTTCAATGAGAAATTGAGGAATATATTGAAAGTTTGAGTAATTTAGAGTGTCTTTAAGGAGAAAAATGAGAGACAAGAGTGAAGAAATAGGGGAGAAGTGCTCTGGTTCGCGAAACCAGGGTTTAAAATAGCGTAATATCGGACGTCCGGTGCTTTCCAGACGTCCCATTGACAGAGTTAAATAATAAAGATGTAAATGAAATAATAAAGACATGTAATTGCATGTATTCAATTATATATTTTGGATTCATCAATAATCCCTAAACCCCTTCTAATATGTGAGAAATGATCAAGAGCTAGAGGTTTTGTAAAGATATCAGTCAATCGATTTTCCGTGTTTACGAATTCTAACACAATATCACCCTTTTGAACATGGTCTCTTAGGAAATGATGTATAATTTCAATGTGCTTTGTCCTATAGTGTAAAATAGGATTTTTGTAGACAAGTTTATGGCAGTGGCACTAGTGTTATCACACATAATGGGCATATGATCAAAGAATGTGTGATAATCACTAAGAATTTGTTTCATCCATAACACTTGTGCACAGCAACTAGCGGCTGAGATATATTGCTATACCATGATACAAGTGCAAAGCCTAGAAAACGATATGTTTCTCTAGTGCTTTTACGTAATATTTGGCTTCGACGGTAGATAGTGCAACGGAATTTTGTTTCTTGCTAAACCATGATACAAGTGCAAAGCCTAGATAGTGACATGTTCTTCTAGTGCTTTTACGATTGATTGTGCATCCGGCCCAATTGACATCTGAATAGCTAAGTAGATCAATGTGAGTGCCCTTAGGATACCAAAGTCCTAAAGTTCTAGTGCCACTATAATATCTAAAGATTCATTTCACGGCCTTGAGATTTGATTCTTTAGGATTTGATTAAAATTTAGCATATAGACACACACTAAACATGATATTGGTCTACTTGCAGTTAAATAAAGAAAGGATCCGATCATACCTCAATATTTTGTTATGTCAATGGACGTACCTTAATTGTCCTTATCCAATTTTATGGATGTGCTCATAGGGGTGTTCGTTGATTTCAAATCATCCATGTCAAATCTCTTGAGTATATCCAAAATGTACTTACTTTGATTGATGAAGATTCCATCACAAGTTTACTTAATTTGGAGATCGATGAAGAATTTAAGTTCTCCCATCATGCTCATGCACTTAGAGAATTCTTCACATAGATGAATGTTAATGGCACCAAATATAATATCATCAACATAGATTTGAACAATGGTCATATCGTTCTTATGAGTTTTCACAAAAAGAGTAGTATTCGCTTTTCCAGTTGAAAAATCATTTGTAATTAAAAACTTGCTCAATCGTTCGTACCAAGCCCCCTAGGAGCTTGTGTTAGACCATAGAGAGCTTTTCAAAGTTTGAAGGCATAGTCCGAATTTTTATGATCTTTAAAACCGGGAGGTTGTTCAACAAAAATTCTTCTTGATTGAAACCATTTAAAAAGACACTTTTAACATTCATTTAATAAAGAGTGAAATTTTTATCGCAAGCAAAAATAAGAATATTCAAATAGATTCTAATCTAGCAACAGGTGCAAATGTTTCCTCATAATCAATGCATTCTTCTTGATTGTAACCTTGAGCCACCAATCTAGCCTTGTTACGTACAATTGTTCCATTTTCGTCCTGTTTTTCTAAAAACCCCACCAATTACGGTTTGATCATTTGGTCTAGCAACTAAATATCAAATATGATTTTTTTCAAATTGATTTAGTTCTTCTTGTATCCAAAATTCATTAAATTCGGCTTCTTTAAAAATTTTGGGTTCAATTTGTGAAATGAATGCACAACTTCCTAGATGATTTCTAAGAGAGGTTCTAGATGTGATACATTTGGATGGATCGCCTATTATCAATTCCTTTGGCAGCGAGGGATTACTTTGATCTTCGGTTGATCTTTCTTCACTTGATCGAGAAGAACTTACGTGAGAGGTTGCTATTGAGTTTTCAATCCTAAGACCTGGAAATTGACAAGAAATGTTTATGAGCATATAACTTTGCAAAATCTTTTCATTTACTAGTTGTGGAAGTTAGCTATATTCTGTTCTATAAATATTATAATTTATTTAGTTATTTTCTCAATCTGTACGATGGGCAAGGGCGAGGCTAATAGCTCATTCTACTTTTTGATCAAAGGTTGAATCAATCATGAGAAGAAGAAATAGGCCAAAATTTAGGATACATTCTTGGGAATTTCGTTACCTTGGGACCGTTATGTTAGAATAATTCTATTATGTGGACTTTCATTTGATTGCAAATTTTATGGGTTTGATGTATAATTTGCAATGATACTGTGATTAGGCCCAATATGGTAGTGATCACTTGGGCCGTTGTACACCTTACAAGTTATATTATTATAATGTGGTAATTTTAAGTATGTGGGTCGGAATTTTGTAAACTCTAATTAGGATTAGACTCGGTAATGGGCCGACTTTATAATTTCCTATATAATGGCTGGGTCTCCTCTCCTCTCCAAAAAAATGTTTTGGCTTTCCCCATTGATGGCTAATTATTTGTGAGGAGCAATGAGAGGAAGGTCTAGCTGGTAATATTCATAAACAAAAATGTCTTCCGCATGTATAAATTTTAATCTACCAATTTAGAATGTGATTCTTGTTCTTAACATGTTTATTGAATAATTACAACAATTGGTATCAGAGTAACATGCTAAAATTAGAATCCTTTAAACAAAAATAATAAAATAAAATTGATTTTTTTTCTTTTTGAAATTATGTATTCTCTTCTTGCTCAGCCGACTCGTGCATATATGTGTATAATTTTTCCTCTAGCATCTCCTGCTGACTGCGTATGTAGAAACCTGGTTGTATATATATATTCTAATTCTATTTATCAAAATTATTTATTTAGAAATTGAATACAAAATTTTCAATTCAATTAGGGTTTCATATGTTCAATTATTGCTTCCACGATTTGCTTTTGGTATCAATCACATGCCTGGTATACGGATTATTTTTTTGCTTTGGAAGTAATAATTATTCGTTGATTTAGTGGTGCTTAAACTTTGTATATTATGGTAATAAAAATAATTAAGTTCGTTGAATGGGCAATTTGGATTAAATCATGTTGAGAATTGGATGAATTAGTCCGCAAAGCTAATTTTCCCCTTTCTTCCTTCCTTGAAGTTATTAATTGAGTTTTGATATGCTTAATTCCAGCAATTCATTTCCTCTTTTTTTTTTTTACTATTTATTTTTAATGTGGAATTCTAAAGAATGTTGCATTAAGACTTGAAATGGCTTCTTGTAAAGAGTGTTGCATTAAGTTCTCTTAGTGTATGGCTTGGACAATGGAGCTATCTTGTATTTCGATCATTATATTTCATCTACAAATGTTATACAGTAAAATAACAAGATGAATTATTGTTATAATTGCGATAATAGCAAGAAGGGAGAGAAGCCTAGGGTTTGGTGTTAAGATCAGGGTTTCAATTAAGTTGGAGGGGGCTTCACGTGCAATTAAGAAATTGTGAGCCCCTTCTTGTAATTAACACTCAAAGGGCCAGTTTGAAATTGTAAAAGGAAGGATCTACCCTGTAATTTTTAAATTGTAAAGTTCTTTTTAATAATTTTAATTCCAGGGTCAAAAGTGCAATTTTCGAAAACAGGTATTAAATTTGAATTTTAAAAGGGGTTTTAAAGTTATATTTTAAATGGAATTGACCTAATATTTCAATTTTGACCAAATTAAAATTATATTTAAAATTGACGACTTTATATTTTTGTTGAAATATTTTAAATGGCATTACTATTTGTCCATTTAAATTTCATTTTCATATATTGAAATTTAGTTGCTTATTTCATCTCACAATCGCGCATGATTTTTTTTTTTTT
>OU503049.1:7090873-7102690 GCA_912172775.2 Fraxinus pennsylvanica
ATCATAATTTTCAATTATTACATATAGTCTTTTGCCCAAATGTGTTATTATATGTGATATTTTTGGAAATTGGCATAAAACAGTTAACGATTTTACTTGGTCTAGAAATCTCATTCTACCCAAAGGTGTTAGTGTTTCGAAAACCAATCTGTTTTGTTAACTAACTTGATTATGCATTTTAAGAATACCTTACAGCGTGTTATATTGTTAGCCCAAAAGTGACTTTATAATGATGCATCTAGGCTCTTACTGTAATAATGTTCACTTGATTTTGACTTTAATTACGGACTATCTAATTTAGCTCATGTTAATTCGATGAATATGTTATCATCAATTGTCTGCATGTACTATATTTGGATGATATTAATTATGTTATTTTAGGTTTCCATAGTTTTAAATGCCTCAACTTTTTTGAGTCAATTGTCTGCTATTGAAACATTAACTAGGAATAATTATGCGGGATGAAAAAGAGATGTAGAAATAGTACTTGGTCTTTTGGGGTTGGATTTTGCAATGGAAAAACAGTTTTCGAAACCCACAGATAAAAGCGATCCTAAATATGTAGTTGAGTATGAAAAGTGGGAAAGAGCTATAGACTTTGTTTGAAAATTATTAAGCGCTCCATATCCGATTCCATTATGGGTGCTATTCTGGATAATGAAAATGCTCAAGGTTTTGTGGATGCCATATGATTGAGATTTGTTGAGTTTGATAGAGCTGAAACTTGAGATCGGATGGTACAAGTGGATTTAGGGAGCACGTTATGAAGATAATTAATATATCTTCTAAACTAAAGGCTCTTAAGATTCCCATTGCTGAGCCTTTTCTGGTATTTCATGTTCTGAATAGCCTTCTGAGCCAGTTTAATCAGCTGAAGGTTGACTATAATTCTCAAAGAGATAAATGGAATTTGAATGAACTTATTACTATATGTTCCCAAGATGAGTATAGGTTGAGTAGTGAAAATGTCGAATCTGTTCAATTAGTTTTTCAGCCACCATAGAACAAGTCACACCACAATAAGTAGAATAAAATTTTGGATATCACACTTTTGGTGATCCCAAAGGAACGATAAAGAAGATTGATCAATGCAAGTTCTGCAAAAAGAAGGGTCATTGGCAGAAAAACTGTTTTAAATTTAAGACTTGGTTGGAGAAGAAGAAGAGTTCCGTAGGGGTTTAAAGCAAACGGATGCCAAGTGAAAATGTAGTTCAATTGAAGGTTAAGTTCATATGAGTACTGAAATTATCTTTGGAGTCTGGTTTCTCTCTTGTTTTAGAGAATACAGTTTTTGTACCGACAATGAGACAAAATTTAATTTTTATATCGAAAATTGATACTTCTGATTTTTCCTTTAATTTTGGTAATTGAATGGTTGAATTGTTTTATGATTTTCATTTGATTGGAAATGGCCTATTATGTGATGATTTCTATAAATTGCCTTGGCTTCTTTTGGTGAAGTCTCTTGTGTTACGAATGTGTCAAAGTAAAGGTCTCTAATTCGTGAAGCATCCTCCATGTTGTGGCATAAGCGGTTGGGTTACATTTCAAAGGATAGGATGGAGATATTGGTTAAAGTTGAGATACTTCCCTCTCTCGATTTCTCTGATTTTGACACTTGTGTGGATTGTATAAGAGGAAAGTTGACTAAATCCACTAGGAAAGGTTCCACTAAGTGTGATAGTATTTTGGACTTAATACATACTGATATTAGTATACCTTTGTCTTCCACCATATGTGGGAACAAATATTTTATAACTTTTATTGATGATTTCTCGCGATATGGATATGTTTACTTGATTAATGATAAATCACATGCACTTGAGAAATTTAAGATTTTCAAAATGAAGGTAGAGAAACAATGTGGGAAAAGTATGAAAATTGTAAGATCTGACCGTGGTGGTGAGTACTATGGGAAGTATGATAAGTCTGG
This sequence comes from Fraxinus pennsylvanica, assembly GCA_912172775.2. Lineage (NCBI taxonomy): Eukaryota > Viridiplantae > Streptophyta > Magnoliopsida > Lamiales > Oleaceae > Fraxinus > Fraxinus pennsylvanica. The sequence continues at coordinate 7,092,807 of OU503049.1, forward strand.
TCAAAACATGGGTGATTTTGTAAAGTTTTTACAAGGTGTGGCATAGTGCCTCAATACACCATGCCAGGGACACCTAAGTAGAATGGCGCTTTTGAAAGACGTAATCGGACTCTAAAAGACATGGTCAGGAGCATGATGAGTAGAACAAATTTGCCAGAATATCTATAGGGTGAAACTTTGAGAACTGCTATGCTTATTTTGAACAGAGTTCCACGTAAAGCTACTGCAAAGACACCTTTCGAGTTGTAGACAAGACATAAGCCAAGTTTAACTCATTTTAGAGTTTGGGGATGTCCAGCTGATGTGAGAATTTATAATCCATTTGACAAGAAATTAGACCCAAAATCCACTCCTGGTTACTTTATTAAGTACCCAGCCAGATCAAAAGGTTATAAGTTCTATTCTCCCAATCATGGCACTAGAATTGTTAAGTCAATCACTGCTAAATTTCTGGAAAATGAATTCTATGGAACATAATGAAGTTTGGGAACTTGTTGAACTTCCTCCGAGTACTAAAGTCGTAGATAACAAGTGGATCTTTAAAAACAAATTGGACTCAAAAGAGAATGTTCAACGAAAGAAGGCGAGATTGGTTGCAAAAGGGTTCACTCAACGAGAGGGCATTGATTATAATGAAACTTTTTCACATGTTTTGTCTAAAGATTCTTTTCGAATCATCATGGCACTTGCGGCACATTATAATTTGGAACTTCATCAAATGGATGTTAAGACGGCTTTTCTGAATGGAGATCTTTCGAAAATAGTTTACATGAGACAACCTGAATGTTTTGTTGCGAAAGGAAAAGAAAACTTTGTATGCAAGTTAAATAAATCCTTATATGGCCTCAAACAGGCTGATACAGTGGTATTTGAAGTTTGATGAGGTTGTGACTTCTCTTGATTTTGTTGAAAATACAATTGATCAATGTATTTATCTCAAAACCAGTGGAAGAAATTTTATTTATCTTGTCCTATATGTTGATGTCATTTTACTTGCTAGCATTGACTTGGGGTTACTTCATGAAACAAATAAAATGTTATCTGCTAATCTTGAAATGAAAGATCTTGGAGAAACTACTTATGTGCTTGGTATTAAAATACATCGTGATAGAAATCATGGCGTGTTGGGACTGTCTCAGAAGATTTATATGCAACGTGTTCTAGAAACGTTCAATATGCATAAATGTGCACCTAGTGATGTCCCATCATAAAAGGGGATAAGTTTAACAAAAATCAATGTCCAAGGAATAAGCTAGAAAGGGATCTATGAAGATGATATCATATGCTAGTGCTGTGAGGAGTTTGATGTATGCTCAAGTTTGCACTAGACCGGATATTTCTTATGCAGTCAGTGTTTTCAGTAGATTTCAGTCAACTGCAGGGCAAGTGAATTGGAAAGTGGCTAAGAAAGTTATGAGGTACTTAAAGAAAACTGAAAGTTACATGCTCACTTTCCAGCGTTCAAATCACCTTGAGGTGGTAGGCTACCCAGACTCAGATTTTGTTGGATGTTAAGATGATTTGAAATCAACCTCAGGTTATATTTTCATGTTAGGTGGTAGTGCTATCTTCGTCGAAAAGTGTTAAGCAGACTCTGGTGGCATTTTCTACTATGCAGGCTGAATTTGTCGCATGCTATGGAGATACAATCAAGCCCTTTAGTTAAAGAATTTTATTTATGGGCTGAAAGTTGTTGACTTCATCTCGAGGCAAATCACTATTTATTGTGATAATAGCGCACCGGTGTTCTTTTTAAGAAACAATAAAAGTTCTAGTGGATCGAAACACGTTGTCATCAAATATTTGGTGGTCAGAGACAGAGTCAAGGAAGGGTATACGAAAATAGAGCATATTGATATAGAGGCAATGATTGTAGATCCTTTAACTAAGGAACTCCCTCCTAAAGTTTTTAAGACACATGTTACTAATATGTATATTGTGGAAACTTTTGATGTTTTTGATTAGTGAGAGTTATTTACGTAAGAGGACTACGTTTTGGCTTGATCCCTTCACGGGGTACGTAGGCAACCCATATGTTCTACGGATACACCCCTTTCAATAATAAAATATATTTTTCCCTATCCATAAATTTTGAGCATGCATTTGACTTATGTCTTTTATTATGATATTACTTTTATCTCAAGAAATGACAATTAAAGATATAAGATGAGTATCTTTTAGAGACACGTGACTTCCATTTGATTGCGAATTTTACGGGTTAGATGTATAGTTTGCAATAATACTACGATTTGACCCAATATGTTAGGGATCACTTGGGCCATTGTACACTTTATAGGCTATATTATTATAATGTGGTAAGGAGAGGAAGATCTAGCTGATAATATTCATACACAAAAATGTTTTCTGCAGGTATGAATTTTAATCTAATAATTTAAAATATGTGATTTTTGTTCTTAGCATAATTATTGAATAATTACAACACATTATAGTTATGGCCACAGTTCACTAGGGCCCAATCCTTTGTAGGAACAGCAACTATAACTATAACGGTCCTAAGGTAGCAAAATTCATTGTCGGGTAAGTTCCGACCTGCACGAAAGGCATCTAGAACTTGATTTATCGGCTCTTTCCAAAAGGCGTGAATGTAAATAAAAAACTTTCCCCGGATAAGTCTCGCTCTGACCTTCTCTTGAATTCTCAAAACATCATATTTCTTTCTCATGAATTGAGAAGTGGCACATGTTGATTTATTTCTATCGAGGGGAATAAAGAGGCCATTTGATTCCCAAAAAAAAAAAAAAGATCATTTTCTGTGTGTATCATGCAATTCATGCATTATTCTTGTGCTTCATAAGATTTTAATTTTCTGTAATGTTGATAATATTGATGCAATCAGCACCAGATGGATCGAATTCGAGTTCTAGTAATCCCCCACAAAATATTTCTTGCAAATTCTTTTCTCCTCTGCATTGTTCCTTCAGTGCTATTCTAAATCAATCTGGTGGCATACATTTCCCACTTGTTCGGAAGGGCCGATTGAACTGTTTGAATTCTTTACCATACTTCGTAGTCCTAGCCCATATCATGTACCAAACATACCCTACTTTCCATTTAATGTAAATGCATAAGGTATAGTATGAAATTAATATTTCTTGTGATATCTACAGGAACTGTCCAACTGCTGCACATGTTAATGGAAACTCAACTTACCAAATGTGTAGCCTTGTGTTAAACAAGCTCTTTGTATTAATATTTCAAGAAATTCCTCGAATATTGGTGGTCTTTCACATTGTGTTAAACAAGCTCTTTGTTAGCCTAGAATGTCGAGTTGAGAGCCAAGAAGACTCAGTATGTCCATGTTGTATTTGAAAGGAGTCTTTGCTTTAAGAGATTGATAAAGCCAAGACCGAATTAAATGAAATCTCCTCTGAAGTTATGGTTGAGGATTCCTTAGTGATAAGCTTAGCTACAGAGATGAAAGAAATCCAAGCAAGGATGGACGACTGTAGGGCTAGATTAGCTGCCAGAAGCGTTATGCTTCCCAAGGAATTGAGCGAACCAAGTCTTTGGTTGAGCGTTATGCAAAGCTGGAAGTTGGTGAGGATTTTACAACTGAGTTGTCTGCTGTTTCTTCTAAGCAGAGCGATGAATAGGAGAAAGTTAGGGAACAAATGCATTCAGCTTGGGGTAAACTGTAACTAAGACATTGATGCCTTTATTTTCCTCGTAATTTTGTGCTAGCAGCCATTGTTAATTCGAATTAATGGCAGCCAATGTCATTAATGGAACAACTATTTTATTTACTTGCGTCATGACTTTTGTATGGATTTAAAAATAATATAATTAATGCCTTCTTCAATCGTCAACACCCCTAAGCATTTAATTGCCTTGTGCTAAACTTGTGTACATTTTCCCTCATGGAACCTTTACAGGGAACAAAACTCTTGGTATTTCGATCTTCTTTTCCAAGATTTGGGCCTTTAAATTTCGTTTACTATGTATGTGGCCATTCATATTCCGTATTTTCACCTTCACGCCTCTATAAATACATACGTGTTACACATTTGTCATCTTCATCCATTTCTTCCAAAAATCAACTTATTACAAATTTGTCACCTTTACGCCTCTTTCCAAGATTTGGGCCTTCAATTTTCGGTTACTACATATGAGGCAATTACTTGTTCCGAGTACTTCTAAGCCTTCTTGCCTGCCATTACAGCAATACATTTAGGAAGGCAATTAAGGCCAATTCGCCCTTTTCTTTGTGATTGATAGGAGAATGATGATAGCCTGCTTCCAATTGCGGCTTATAGAGCATCTTGTATTTTGTATCTCACGGTTTGTAATAAGTATTTGATAATAAAAGAATTTATTTGAACGCATTTCGTTCTCGTTTTATTTCGTCATAATCGCTCAACAATACTGTTTATTTATGTCTTTATTTGTTCACTTGCCCATATGGAAGAACATATTTCTTCAAATATTTACCATTAATAAACCTCATATGTTTCATACCATCTCTTCCAAATGGTAGGCTCCATTAGGGAATACATTTTTCACTTTATATAGTCCTTCCCAATTTGGTGATCACTTACCATACTTTGGATCCTTACTATCCAAAGGGAGTATTGTTTTCCAAACCAATTCACCCATGCTAAAAGATTTGGCTATAACTTTTTGTTATAGAATTTAGCCATCTTTCTTTTTTGAACCTGCAATCTGTCCAAGACGTCCAACTTTAACTCATCCAATTCCAATAAATTCTGGGCTAGTGATTCGGCATATTCATTGTTGCCTAAGTCATTTTGTAGGCCTACTCTCATTGACTGCGTTGATTTCCATAGGCAACACAATTTCTTGTCCATAAGTAATTTGGAAAGGAGTTACCTTAGTACTTGAACGTGGTGATGTTCTGTAAGCCCATAAGGCTTTATTTAAACATTCGTGTCAATTTCTGACATTTGCATTTATCATTTTCCTCATGATATTTTTTAGAATCTTATTAGAAGATTCTGTCTGTCCATTAGATTGAGAGTAATACGATGTGGAGTTTAATAACTTAACTCCAAACTCGCTCAAGAATTCCTTCATTTGATCTCCATTCAGGGAAGTTCAGTGATCCACCATCAAAGTTTGTGGAATCCCAAATTTAGAAATAATGTGGTCACGAATAAAATCTATGACACTATTCTGAGAGATCTCTTTTAAAGGTATAGCTTCTACCCATATAGTGAAGAAGTCCGTGGCATCTTCTACCCATTTAGTGAAGAAGTCCGTGGCAACTATTATAAATGTATGTTGCTTGGACGATGGAGGATAGATCTTTCCTATCAAGTCTATCACCCAACCTTTAAATAGCCAATGTTTAATAATGTGTGTCATTTCTATTGCTAGTGCTCTTTATATCAGACCATGCTTTCGGTATGCTAAACAACTCTTTGCATACTGAACGTATGATTCTCCCATTTTGGGCCAAAAGTATCCACTCCTAACAATTAACCATCTCATTCTTTCGCCAGCTTGGTGGGCTCTACATATCTCTTCATGTACTTCAGCCATAATTGTTTTGGTCTCTTGTAAACTCATACATTTTAGTAGTATACCATCTAAACGTTTCTTAAATAGCTCCTCATTTATTAATACATAATTCAACGAACGCATCTTTATTTTTCTACTACTTTCCATGTTAGGTTCTTTCAAGAACTTTTTAATCTCTACCCTCCAATCTATTGCATCTCCATCTTGTATGCAATGAACTCCAATCCTTCTCGCCATTCTTTGTATTACTGGCAATATTACTCCATATTCACAAGTAGATTCCCAATTTAAAGTTTTTGAATAACTCAAAGCCATTTGGGCTAATTCGTTTGCTATATCATTATATACCATATTAACATATTGAAACTCTACTTGGTCAAATTCTTCCAACAACTCTTGGACGATTTCATATTGACTTATGGCAGAATCACTTTGGAATTTAAAATCACCAATTAGTTGGTGAATTACTAATTGAGAATCGCCCCTAATATTCACATTTTTATTCCCATATCTATTAATAACTCTAAACCCACGATCAATGCTTCGTATTAGGCTTGATTATTAGTACACATTCTATCCAAAGTGAAAGCAAATTTATAATAAATCCCTAAGGGATTTATCAAAACTATACCTATACCTACCCTTGCACCTCTAGAGGTTTTTGATCTATCAAAATACAACATCCAATGTTTTAATTCGAATGAATTGATCTCCAACTCAATCTCCTTAGGCATGTCGAAGTATGGATGATTGGTCAAAAAGTTAGCCAATGCTTGATTTTTGACTGCTTTTTGGGGTATATATTGTATTACTAATCCTGATAATATTAAAGTCCAAAAGCCTATCCTTTGGTGTAAAATAGGGCGAGAAAACGTATACTTAACTAGATTTATTTTAGAAACTAAATAAACGGTTAGAGGCCATAAATAAGCCCTTAGTTTTGTACGTGTGAAATATAAAGCAAGACATAATTTTTCAATAGCAAAGTAATTACATTCACATTTTGTTAACCGTCTACTCAAATAGTAAATCTCAATTTCTTCACCAAATTGGTCTTCTTGTGCGACCATTCTAGCTATCGATTCTTGTTCAGCCGATACGTACACCTTCATTGGCCGTCCTTGGACAGGTGATACTAAAACTGGCGGACTTGACAAATATGCCTTCATGCTATCAAAAGCCTTTTGATGTTCTTCCTTCCAGACGAATTCGTTCTATTTTTTAGCTTAAAAGAGGCGAAAAAGCTTTCGTTCGCCATGCACAATTAGAGATAAAGCATCTTAAAAAGTTTACTTGGCCAAAAAATCTTTGCAATTCATTCTTGTTACTAAGTGATTTGACCTCTAAAAAGCATTTGCTTTAATTTTATCGAGTTCAATTACTCTTTTATGCACTAGAAAACCAAGGAAATTATCTGCATTAACGTCAAATGCACATTTCAATTTATTCAATTTTAGTTTGTATTGCGTCATTCGGTCAAATGAGGGTTTTAGCTGTTCGAAATGGTCTTCCGCTTTAATAAATTTGACCACTTTATCATCTACATATATTTCAACAAACTTGCTTATCATATCATGAAAAATCAGGTTCATTGCCCTTTGATAAGTTGTCCCTGCATTTTTCAGGCCGAAAGGCATAACTACCAATTAAAAGCATCCTAAAGCCCCTGGGCATCTAAAGGCAGTTTTATGTACATCTTCTTCAGCTATATAGATTTGGTTGTATCCTGAATATCCGTTCATAAAGGAATGCATTATGTGTCCAACAGTTGAATCTACTAAAGAATCCATCGTAGACATTGGATATTCATCTGTAGGTGTTGCTAAATTTAAATTTCTAAAGTCTATGCACACCCTTAATTTACCATTCTTTTTTTAACACTGGCATGATATTAGATAACCATTCAACATATCTAACCGTCCTAATAAAACCTACTTTTAACAATCGCTCTTTCCTCTTCTTAACTTCAGGAAGTACATTAGGGGCAAACCGCGTAGGAGGTTGTTTATGGGGTTTAAAATTTGGCTTAGTTGGTAATCCATGTTCTACCAAATTCTTATCTAAACCAGGCATTGTCCATATTCCCAAGCAAAATAATCATTATACTCTTTTAATAGAGCGATTAATTTACTACTAACATCTTGTCTAAGCATCTGGCTGACAAATGTTGGCGATCTTCCCTCTGTCGCCAATATTTGCCCTACTTAAAGGGTCTTATGCTTGAGTGTACCCAGGCTTTGTGATCCTTATTACTTCATCGTCCAAGTTCCTTGCAAGAACTTCCTCTTCTAAACAATCCACCTTGTTGACTTCTCGGCCAATATTATGCTCCAACCCGAACACTGCCAATTTGTTTCCCAACATCTTTAATGCTGCTTCTTCTTTCGTTCCCTCTAGACATTCATTATTGAAAGCCATTAATTTAGCTTTAAAGGCCTAAATGTTGGCCATATGTTCTTGTTGCTGATAATTCATTAGATTTTCTTGTTTGGCCTCATTTGAATAAAATTTCAGTAAGTGCATCTACTGAAAATGGTTATTCGCTCTGTACGACGATTTGAGTCTCTTTTCCATCTTGAAATACCCTGACAGGTCCATAATTTCCTTCATACATAAACCTTTCTACTGAGTTCGCTTCGCGATAAAAGGTCTATGGTACGGCTGCTCTACTTCTGCTTCGCCCTTGTCATTCCAAAAAAATCAGGTATTGGTGGAGCGATGAAGGTATACAACGACTCCCGTGGATCCAATCCCTTCCTAATAGCACATGGTAACTAGTAGGACAATCTTATTAGATAACCATTCAACGTATCTAACCGTCCTAATAAAACCTACTTTTAACAATCGCTATTTCCTCTTCTTAACTTCAGGAAGTACATTAGGGGCAAACCGCGTAGGAGGTTGTTTATGGGGTTTAAAATTTGGCTTAATTGGTAATCCATGTTCTACCAAATTCTTATCTAAACCAGGCATTGTCCATATTCCCAAGCAAAATAATCATTATACTCTTTTAATAGAGCGATTAATGTACTACTAACATCTTGACTAAGCATCTGGCTGACAAATGTTGGGCGATCTTCCCTCTGTCGCCAATATTTGCCCTACTTAAAGGATCTTATGCTTGAGCGTACCCAGGCTTTGTGATCCTTATTACTTCATCGTCCAAGTTCCTTGTAAGAACTTCCTCTTCTAAGCAATCCACCTTGTTAACTTCTCGGCCAATATTATGCTCCAACTCGAACACTGCCAATTTGTTTCCCAACATCTTTAATGCTGCTTCTTCTTTAGTTCCCTCTTGACATTCATTATTGAAAGCCATTAATTTAGCTTTGAAGGCCTTAATGTCGGCCATATGTTCTTGTTGCTGATAATTCATTAGATTTTCTTGTTTGGCCTCATTTGAATAAATATTTCAGTAAGTGCATCTACTAAAAATGGTTATTCGCTCTGTATGACGATTTGAGTCTCTTTTCCATCTTGAACTACCCTGACAGGTCCATAATTTCCTTCATACATAAACCTTTCTACTGAGTTCGCTTCTGCAACAAAAGGTCTATGGTACGCCTGCTCCACTTCTGCTTAGCCTTTGTCATTCCAAAAAATCAGGCATTGGTGGAGCGATGAAGGTATGCAACGACTCCCGTGGATCCAATCCCTTCCTAATAACACATGGTAACTAGTAGGACAATCTTTCATAAAAAAAGACTGTGGTCCTAGTAGTTGTTCCCACGGTTATGTCCAGTAGCATACCCCTTTAGCTGAAGTTGCTCCTCCAGTAAAACTTGTGAGAATAACTTTTGTTGGGATCATATCGCTTTCTGTCTTTGCAAATTTTCTCATCATCCTATATGGGATGGTATTTATGGCTGCTCCATTGTTAATGAGTAATTTCACCATCGTTATACCATTGACTAAGGCCTTCACATACAATGGCCTTTGGTGTTTAGTAAGTTTCGTGGTTAGTGTCTTAAAGATGACCTTTTCAGCAGCACATATTTCCACATCATGTTTGTCTTCTATTGAATCATCTCTTTGTGATAAGTCAATATGCAATATTTTGCACTGAGTTTTTGCTTCTTGGATTTCCTTTTTACCTTCGTCTAGTACTTCTTCTTTGATTACCCATCCTGTAGGAGGAGGCAATATTCTTTGAGGTGGCCCATACTTCTCAGAGAGAGGCACTCTCTTCTTCATTTTGTGTGTTCCGTACAACACATAGTGTTGAAATCACGTAATAATAGGGGTCAAGATTAGGAATGATTTGAGATGATTTATCTTTTCATGTGTGGAATATTGTAATCTTTTAGATTGTAGAATTATTTCTTTCCTTATATTTTTCCTTTCCTTGTACTATAAATAGATGGATTAAGTTGTAAATTAATAAG
>OU503049.1:7107100-7117725 GCA_912172775.2 Fraxinus pennsylvanica
GCAATCTTTGTTGTTGCCTCATCAGTCATCCATAATTCTGTTGAAAATGCCTTTGTTGAGTTCTAATAATCTCATTGAAAGGTATCACCCTTCCTGCATTATATTGGAATGAATGCCATACATTTGGTTGGCAAGGCTACAGCCTGAACGTCCTCCCATTGTTTATTGACCTGAACTGCCTCTCAAAAGGCGGTTCTCTATAGAATGATGTACCTCGCCCTCCGCCATGTTGGATATTTGGGACAAAATCAGGGCGATGGTGATGTTACCATACTCTTGGTCTCTCTATGTTTGCATTCACTTCTCTTTTGCATCCCGCACACAGGACGCCTCTGTCCTCTCTAGGCTCCTTCCCTTTGATACGTTCAAAAATACTAGGATGTCCAAAATCTTCTTCTTCTTCTTCATCTACGACCAATTTGAACATTGGCAACTTGTTTTTGAAACTAGTCGTCACCATATTCACCCTAAGTGGCTTGGGAAAATATTTTCATCTACTGCCCTTTTCTTTTTATCTTCGAACATGATTCACCCTGACTCAATAGCATCCTATAACACATGACAAAAGATCAAACAATGATTAGTCATATGTGACCATGCATTGTGCCATTTACAGTAATTTTTAACCTTAATTTGTTCAGGGTCTGACAATTTATGCTTGTCATTCAATTTTATCTGCTTATCCTTGTATAATTTATCAAATATCCTTGTATAATTTATCGAATATAAGATCAGCTTTGGTCACATCAAATGAGAACACCCTAGCCTTTTTCTTATCATCTTTTAGAGGCTCATTCTTGCCCGACGCCCTGGATTTGGCCATTATAGGACAAGCATATACATCTCCCTTAATCAATTCGGCCAGACATACTTTTGTCTGATCATCATATTCATCATTAATAGTATGAATGTCGAAGTTTCGATCTCTATAATAAATCCATTTACTAGAGTTTTTTACTTCTTCTTCTCTTATAAATCGCTCATATCTAATTACATTAGCACTTAATTGGAAAAGGTTAGGAAATTCCCTATCTTGGAATTTCTTTTTTAAATCGAAACTCAAGCAATTTTGACAAATTTCTTTTCAGGCAGAGGGATAAAACATTTGCTCCTAGCTATTTTAAATCTCTGAAGGAAGCTTTCTACCCACTATTGGCATTTGACGTAAATTCGTCAAATTGGCCAAAGTAACTTCAAATTCAGTTTTGTAAAACTAAGAGTGGAACAATTGTTCTAGTTGTTGCCATGCTTGAACTAAATTTTCTGGCAATTTAATGAACCACGAGAAGGCTACTCCTATTAACGAACTAGGGAACAGTCTCATTTTATGGTAATCGGTCACTTCACCACTTTGCAGTGTGAATCGTCCTATATGTTCTAGAGTAGAAACCTTTCCTAGACCAGTAAATAACAAATATTCTGTTACTTTGTACCCCCTAGGCCATGGATAAGCCTGATCTACTCAATCTGGATATGGCTTTGTGTAAGTCAGCCCAATAAAATGACGTGTCTCACAAGCCAATTAATCATGTACTATCTACATGATTTGATTCCCTAACATAACATTAGGATCATAAGGAACTACTATAGGTTGATTCATTGGTGGAATTATTTGAGTTCTAATGTTTGGTCCTTGGTTTGTGACAAATGCGCCATTATTTAGGTCATTATTACCGTTAGCCTGAGTGTTTACTCCATCATTAACACGTGGGGGTGTTCTGTCCAGTGGCTTGGACATTGTCTCTTGTATTTAGGTTATCTCCCAAGTTAGATATTCCATTACCATTAACCAAACTATGCACTCTGCCACCCCCCGGTTTAAAGTAGACGGACTAAAAGATAATGTGCATTCCCATTTTGAGTAAATTTTTTCATATTATGAACATTTAGTAAATTTACCTGTTCAAGACATCTTGTGTGAGTTCTCCAAGCAATGTAAGCATGGTTCGAGGACTCATTTCTATCATTGGCTCATAAAGACTTTGATTGCTTTGACTCTATCCCTATGTTCATGGAGTACTTTGTTACTCCTCATATCGTTCGATCACCAACTGGACCACTCATTGGCTTGCTAATTCTTTACCAGAATCCTTATGAGGCATATTGCTTCAGTTTTTTCCATATCCTCAAATACCAATTATCCCACTGGATGTGCCAAATTGTTTCGTGTGGGTTTATCAAGGCCTCGTTAACAATTAAAAGATGGTTCAGATGATTGTGTAAGAAATAAACCTCTTGAGACAAAGTCTCAACGAGGGGTGCTTTATTTACGAAGATTACAACGAAAAATGAAATAGAACGCCTCCAAGGGGCACAAGCACACAAAGTAATTTGCAGGAACTGCTATTCTTAATTTTCTTCATTAATTACATATTCTCTGTTTGAGAGTGATTGATTCGGGGTTCTTCCTTTTGTGTCTTCTTTTCCTTTTTATACTCCTTTAACGGTTTTCTCTGTAGAACTGCTTGAAAACTGCTTGGCAATCTATAACTACCCAATTTCTTCGTGATGGCTGACTTGTCAAGGAACTGTCGTTTGTGACTGTTGCTATTACTCTTATCATTTAACCGCTTGTAACTGAGATTCTTAGATTGTGGGGTGTGATAAGGTTGCTCAATAATCGCTTCAATAACCGTCATTTTAAGTAACCACAAGACATCGTATTCGCTCAAATCTTGATCGACTTAAAAGTTTGGGCGAGAATGGGATCATCGCTTTGAGCGACAGTAAGACACTTCATTCGCTCAGATCCTGGGCGTCCTACAGGTTTGGGCGATAATAGTACTTTGTTTATGATTCTCCGTTATATTCTACAATGGTCTCATTTGGGCCTACATCTTGAACTCTCTAACTGGGCTCCAATTCTTGGACCAATTAATAGGGCTTCATTTTTTTGTATGTTAACAGGTGCAATACCAATTGCTTCATTTTTTGTATGTCAACATACTCATTGTTTTTTACAATGATAAAAGGTTTGCCTTCTTTGTTGATGAAAAAGCAATTGCATGTGCTATTTTTTAATTGAGAGCTTGTTCTCTTAATAGGGCTGTCCGTGGGTCGATTCAGTTCGGTTCTGAAAAGATCCGAACCGACACAAAACTTTTGGGTATTTAATAAATGGACCCATCGGGTCCAAATATAATTATGGAACCGTTCGGGTTCAGTTTGATTCGGGTCGGTTCCGTTCCGTACTATAATTAATTTTTTTAATATTTTTAGCAACACTACATAAATGCAACTAATGACATTTCATTTGTAATGTTTAATTTGCATGTTATTTACAATTTCATATTAAAATCACAAAAACTACCAATTTGAGTTTTATAGTTTCGGTTAAGGTTACAATAATAGAAATTAGGTTAGATCAATCCTCGTGGGAACGATACTCGAAATTTTATAATTTCCACTTTATTAGTTGTCAACGAACCGTACACTTGCGGTGATTTAAATTCGAAACATATTTTCGTGAACATGCATCATGGACATTAATGAGGGGAAATTATGTAGTTTGATAAGAGGAAAATAAAACTTGGTGAGAGCAACCATTGCAAATATGAGGCAACTATTGCAAATAAAATACAATATGCACAGTACTAATTCATCTTAAGATTGTTGGGAATTTTACACCGATTATATATATGTTATTCAACATATCTTCTATATAAACATGAAATCGAATGTAGAAACGAATTACGAAATCGAGTATATATACATAGGCTAATTTGTGTCTTTCCATACTTCGATGAAAGCCATTTCTTTTTTCAATTAAAAACCTTTCATATAACAATAAGAAAGTTAGTACTTTTGAAATCAAGTACAATGCAAAGAAATTAGAAAGAAGAAACATGAGATGCAAGTGTAAGATTAGTTGAGGCAAGTGAAACACTCTTTCCTTAAGATGATTTTGTCATGCATCGATGCTAACTGTTTTTCGACAATCATCTCTTAAAATATAATGATCACGTCTAACCATAGGAGCACTCCAAATGACTTATATCAACGAATTCGAATGGAGTTTCCTCTCTACCATAATCATAACTTTGATGCAAACAGGAATCACTTCTACAAAGTGTTTTTAAGCAAAATTAAAGTGTAAAAATGGAATGTAATGAATAATAAACATCCTAAAAATCCTCTATATAGAAGGTGAAGGGTGTAGTTGGAAAGACACGCCCCAAAATTCAGCATGAAGGGACACAACCCATTCCACCGCTCACCTCCACCCATGTGGTGCTCCAGTGGCGCAATGCGGTGAGCTATCACTTGCAGGTGCGGCCTGCCGTTCGGGAGGCAGCCTCACATGATGAATTCCGATTTTTCCTTCAAACTTAGGATCACAATTTCTCATTCGCCCAAAATTGGTTTTTAAATTCAAAATATACTACGACAATCTATTCGATGAGTAAAATAAGTTAGTCTATTTACTTTCATAATTTGACTATCGGATCAAATCCGAATATTTGATCGAAGCTGACACAAAATCACTTTTCAAGGTTTATACCTAACCAAAATTTCAATTCTTAAACCAAATTCCAACATCTTTATATTCTATTTTTAACATCTTGATTAGAATATCTTCACGATTTAACCACGGAGACACATATTCAACTCATCATCCTTAGCCACAATATTGTGCTTCATTAAGTGAGGTTTCCCGTCTCAACTTGGGCTACCGAGATCTTCATTTTCATGGTTCTAAGGTATTGTCACCCACTTCAAATATTCGCTTTCTCTCTCTCTCTCTCTCTGAGTTCAATTGAATTCATTCCTTATTATTTTTGTCTTTCTGTATACTTCATGCGACTGTACGAATGTTGAGGATTTCCTAACATCTATAAGTTCATTAACATTGTTGTAGATAGAATTTAAATAAATAAAAAATGTGTCATTCTCTAACAACTTTTGATTTAGTGGTTCAACACATTATCAAGCAAAAGATCAAGGTTCCAAACTCACCTCTATAGTTTTACAAAAATTGTCCACGTGCTCTGCACATGAGGGACGTGATGAAGATTATTTGAAGACTAAATTTATACAAACTCGATACAGCCCAAAAAACACCGAGACAAATTCCCATGTTACTTATCATCATTCATGAAACTACCAAATTGGCTTGATTACATGATTTACAGCTAGAAGTTATAGCAGTTGCTTGAAATGGCTGCTGTTGTTGGTTGCCAGGAACAGAAAATTGCTGTAACTAATGCTGATTATGCTGAAGATTTTGAGGATCAAGTTGCAGGGTGTGTAGCTGGTCAACCAACATTTGGTTGCCAGAAGGGTCTGGGAAATATATGGAGGTGGATTACTTCCTTTCTCATTTGCTACACCGGAAAGTGATCAGATTCAACCCTGAACAGAGTGTTCAAGAATTCGAACCCCATTACTCAACGACTGCGGGAGCAAAGGTGAAATACTGGGCATTCCGCAATATGTTGATTTTGTTTAACTGGTTACAAGGTGACACGAAAGGCGAGAATGCATTCTGCGATGGCATCCCACTCCCTTGGCCACTCAAAAAACTGGAATTTGATCTCAATAGTGATGGGGGAACAGGCTGGGCTCTCTTTTTGCCAAATACTCCTATCTAAACACACTGTCAAATACAACTTACACTCCTTGAACTAATATTAATCTCAACAAATTATAAAGGAGTGTGTCCAACACTAAATTATTGTACAATTCAACTAACAATTTACCGAAGGCAAAGTTTTTGAAACATTATTGTGAACCAAAACATTGGCATACGCCTCTTGCACGAAAACAGCAACCTAATTTGCAAATTTAAGTTGAAAATAAAAATTGCAATCCAAAGAAGTAACTTTGTGTCTCTGAACGTCCTAAAATCAATCCCTTCATAAAACAGATAGCTTTTAAGTCAAATATAAACTGAAAAAATTCATGTAACAAAAAGAATGACCATTTAAACTCATAATCTTGAAACGATAAAACTTAAAGTGAACTTATAATCATCCAAAAAATTCCAAAACTTAATATTGTGCGCAAGAATGACCATTGAAACTCATAATCAAGCTCTAAATCATGTAACTAATAAGACCATAGAATTGAGTTTGTTGACTTAACAGTTAAGTTAGTTAGATTAGTTTGCCAACTGTACTAGGCCACCCGTATTTCCTTCTCTTCCCGCCCTTTTTCCTTTCTTTCCTATTTAATGTATTCACTTTACTCTTTTCAATTCTGAGATGAATAAAATATTTTTGATTCAATTCTTCAAATGTAATATGGTATCAGAGCATTTTGGGGAAAATTGAACTGCATGATTTGATTATTCTGTGTTCATCTTCGATTCAATCATCCCGATTCATCTCCATAGCTTTGATCATATCTTCGACAAATTCCAAATCGCGACTCGCGATTTTCTCATCTCAGATTCTGCATTTTTTTCCTATCTGTTTCTTCGAATCCTTCCCATTTCAGCTCAATTTTTCTTTGATTCTTTATTCCTATCATAATGGATCAACTCATTCATGAAGGAGCATCTGATTCTAGGTTTACCTTCACAAAATCCATTGTTGATGAGCCTTCAAGTTCGTATTTCTTACACCATTCTGATAGTCCTGGTTTGGTGCTTGTAAATCAACAGCTCACAGGAGAAAACTATAGCTCCTGGAGTCGAGCGATGACTATCGCGTTATCAGTCAAGAACAAGCTTGGATTTGTTGATGGATCCATGAAGAAGCCTGAGATTACTGAGGGTGATTTACTTAACTCATGGATTAGAAACAATAACATGGTAATATCTTGGATTCTTAACTCTGTCTCCAAGGATATCTATGCTAGTGTGATCTATGTTTCTTCTGCCTATGAGATCTGGAATGATCTAAAGGAACGTTTTTAACAAAGTAATGGTCCGAGAATTTTTCAATTGAAAAAGGAACTGATGAATTTAATGCAAGATCAGAACACAGTGAGTGTATTCTTCACTAAACTCAAAACTATATGGGAGGAATTGACCAATTTTCGACCCAATTGTAGCTGTGGGGAAATGTGTCTGTGGCGGTGTTCAGGAACTAAATAAACATTATCAAATGGAGTACATCATGGCCTTTCTTATGGGACTACATGATTCTTTTTCTCAAGTACGAGGTCAAGTTCTCCTAATGGATCCTGTTCCATCTATTAATAAGGTGTTCTCACTAATTTCACAAGAAGAGCACCAGAGGAAAATGCATTCAGCTACAACTGATGTAACTTCAGAAGGAGGAGCTTATTTTGCCTTTAGATGTGATAATGGCAGAGAAAGGACTAGTTCTGGTTTTCGAAGTGCATCTGGAAATTGGAAAAGGGATAGGCCATATTGCACCCATTGCAAATATCATGGACATTCTATTGATAAGTGTTATAAAGTCCATGGGTTTCCACCAGGATTTAAGTCAAAGCCGAGAGATAATTTTCAATATTTTCCTAAGAATAACACTGTTAATCAAATTTCTGTTAATCCACAGATCGAAGATCATCCACCTGGAGTTGACAAGTTCATGCAGAACTTTAGTGCTAACCAGTATCAACACCTGATGACAATGCTCTCTATTCACTTGGCTTCTACTTCGTCACACACTTCGACTAATAAGGATAAGGCTGAATCATCATATGCTACAGGTATATATGTCTCTAATTCAGTTAAATCATTTTTTATGCAAAAGATATATGGGTTTTGGACTCAGGAGCTTCAAGGCATGTATGTTGCATTGTTGCTACCTTTACAAATTTGAGACCTATTTCTAATTCAACCATTACTCTGCCTAATCACACTAGTATAACTGTCAGTTTATGTGGAGATGTAAAACTAGGACCTGATTTGGTTCTTCATGATGTGTTGTTTGTGCCAGAATTTAAGTTCAATTTGATGTCAGTTAGTGCATTGACTATTGGATCTCATATCAGTGTGCAATTTTTTTATGATCAGTTCATAATCCGGGAAGTTTCCACCACGAGGATGATTGGCAAGGGTAGCATCCTACAAGGCCTATATGTTCTGAACGCAAAAACCTTTAATTCTATTTCAAGTATTTTTGTTAATTCTGTTTCTGCCCGTGTATAGCACAATCGCCTTGGTCAACTTTCTTTCAAGAAATTAGATGTATCGAAAGACCAATTGCTGTATAATTCTGAATTCTCAAATAAACATTTACCTTGTTATATCTGTCCTTTGGCAAAACAGAGGAAGTTTCCTTTTGATTCCCATAATCATCTTTCTGATAACGTTTTTGACCTAGTGCATTGTGATATATGGGGTCCATATCACGTGTCTTCACATTCCGGCTACAGGTATTTCTTAACATTAGTGGAAGATCATTCTCGATTCACCTGGATATATATGTTGAACCAGAAATCTGATGCTATAAGGATTGTTCAACAATTTTTCAACATTGTTGATACTCAGTTCAATGCTTTGATCAAAACCTTCAGATCTGATAATGCAAAGGAATTATCATTCAAAGAATTCTTTGCAAAAATGGGGGTTTACCATCAGTTCAGTTGCGTTGAAAGGCCCCAACAAAACTCAGTAGTTGAGCTCAAGCACCAACATATTCTCAATGTAGCTCATGCCCTTTTCTTTCAATCTCGGGTTCCTATTCGTTTTTGGTTTGAATGTGTACTTACAGCTGTACATCTTATCAGCAGGACCCATGCTCCCATTCTACATCACAAGACCCCTTTTGAATTGCTATATGGGAACAAGGCAGACTATTCCTACTTCAGGGTTTTTGGCTGTCTTGCCCTTGTTTCAACGCTTAGTGCTCACAGATCAAAATTCCAACCACGGGCCAGAACCTGTGTTTTCCTAGGATATCCTCCAGGAATTAAGGGATTCAAGCTCCTTGATGTTATCTCTAAACAAATTTTCGTTTCTAGAGATGTCATTTTTCACGAAGACATCTTTCATTTTCATTCTATTACTGATGATCATCAATTATCTGATCCATTTCCTGATCTTGTTTTACCATCGTCTTCATTGTCCTTACCACAAGATGTTTTAACAACTACCTCACTTCCATCATCTTCTCCTGTCCTTCCTGTTGGACCTATTGTTCCAACATCCACCTCTGATCCTATTTCTGCTCCAGCCTTTGATCATACTTCCCAATCTAATGTTTCATCTACATCTACCATTCGAAAATCTCAGA
This sequence comes from Fraxinus pennsylvanica, assembly GCA_912172775.2. Taxonomy (NCBI): domain Eukaryota; kingdom Viridiplantae; phylum Streptophyta; class Magnoliopsida; order Lamiales; family Oleaceae; genus Fraxinus; species Fraxinus pennsylvanica. The sequence continues at coordinate 7,116,250 of OU503049.1, forward strand.
GAGTCTCTAGACCTTCTTCTCGTCTTCGGGACTTCCACTGTAATCTGTTTTCCTCTATTCCCAGATCTTCTCATTTTCCTCCTAATCATATTGGGCATTTCTTATCCTATGACACTCTTTCCAAATCCCATCAGCATCTTATCATGAACATTACTTCTTAATTTAAACCTCAATACTATAGTCATGCTGTCAAGTTTCCTCAATGGCGAACGCCATGAAGATTGAATTAGAGGCTTTGGAACAAAATCACACCTGGTCTATTGTTCCCTTTCCTGCTGGGAAACATCCAATGGGATGCAAATGGGTTTATAAAAACAAGTATAACTCTGATGGCACTTTGGAAAGACACAATGCCCGTTTAGTTGTGAAAGGATTCACACAACAAGCAGGTTTGGATTACTTCGACACTTTTTCACCAGTCACTAAGGCAGTTACTGTTTAGATATTGCTCACTCTTGCAGCTTCCCAGAACTGGCACTTGATTCAACTTGATGTTAATAACGCATTTCTGAATGGTGATCTATTTGAGGAAGTCTATATGGATTTACCTCTTGGCTATGATCTCCTTAAGCCTCACACTCAGGGGGCGAATTTGGTCTGCAGGTTGCATAAATCATTGTACGATCTTAAGCAAGCATCACGATAATGGAATTCTGAGTTTTCTAGTGCTCTTATTCGTAATGGTTTTATCCAATCCAAAGCGGATTATTCTCTTTTTACCAAGGGTTCAGGCAATGAGTTTATAGGATTATTAGTCTATGTTGATAACGTAGTCATCATTGGTCCAAATTTAAAGGTTCTTGATGAGTTGAAAGATTTCTTGAATTCTCAGTTTAAACTAAAGGATCTGGGGTGTTTAAAGTACTTCTTAGGTATTGAGATTGCTCGAGCATCATCGAGGATAGTAATTTTACAATGAAATTACACTTTACAGCTGGTTGAAGATGCAGGCTTTTTGGCTTGTAAACGTGCAAATACTCCTATGGATTCCAGACTTAGGCTTAGTTTACATGAAGGAGATTTATTGGCAGATGCATCTCAATACAGGAAACTCATTAGAAGATTGATTTGTTTGACTCTCACCAGGCCAGACATTACTTTCACACTCCATAAATTGAGTCAATATGTGTCTCAGCCTAGGTTATCTCATCTTAAAGTTGTTCATCACTTAATCCGTTATCTAAAAGGTAGTCCTGGCCAAGGCATTTGTTTCTCTGCAGCTCCTACTATGTCTGTTCAGATTCCAGCATTCTCAGATGCTGACTGGGGTTCATGCCTGGATACACGTAAATTTACTACTGGTTTCTGCATTTTTGTTGGTCCTTCGATGGTCTCCTGGAAGTCTAAGCGCCAATCCACCATTTCTCGTTCATCTACTGAGGCAGAGTATAGGGCTCGCGCAACTACTACCAGTGAAATTGTATGGATCAAGTAGCTTCTGGCCGATTTTTAGGTTGCCACCAGTCTTCCAGCCGT
>OU503049.1:7137575-7217424 GCA_912172775.2 Fraxinus pennsylvanica
AATATGTATTTTCTTGTGATGAACATTACATTAATAAAATGACTCTTCAAAATCAAATGGATGAAAATGATTAGCAATATATTAATGAAAAAAATGTTTTTTAAATATAAATCTGCATTGTCTCAAGTCAAGTATGAATCATTCAAAAATCAAGATCAAAGTATTCGATTTGTACATGGTTTGATTGTGACCCCTAACTCAAAATGTCCGCTTCCGCCCTTGCACATAGGCAAAATAAAGTGAGAATGAATGTTGAGAAGGATGGGGTATTTAAGGGCATTTTCGAGGTTGGATTGAGTGGAGGGCATTCACCAAACTTGAATGTTTTGTAATCCCATGCAAGCTATATTGCTTACACTTTGTTAGGATTGTGCCTTGCAGAATAGAGTTCATGTACACATTTTTTGTGGATTTTGTCTTGATTTTAGAATACCTTTTTATGGAAAATATTGGAGTTTGTTTTGTTTTTAATTTACATAAAATTGAATAGACTCTAAAAATTGAGGGTATAAACTGGGAAAAATATCAAGTTAATAAATATTGACTAAAAATGTAAATTTATAGATATGTGTTAGAATTTGGGTGTGATCCGAATTCGTTGTTGAAATAATTGAAAATTTTCTAATTGAAGTGCACGTCAAGAAGAATTCAGTTTGGAGTGCTATTGAAATCCAATGTCAAGTTGAAGTTCTATTTTGGAAGTCCATTAGGAGTTGAAAATTGGTATTGAACTTGAAAAGGAGTTCGAGATGGAGAAAACAATTTAGGACAAAAAAATGAAAATTTTGGGCAGAACGTCCGGCACAGCAGGGCCAGGCATGGACATTGCGGCGCCACCTGTACCTATTTCGATTTTTATAGTGTTTTTCTCTCCTTTTTCGATTTGGACTCGATTTTTTGGCATCCTACTTTATCAACAACTCTACTAGGAGGATTTGGACGTCCCCTACATGTTCCCTATAAATACTAGGCTGTTCTATACAATTTTATGGTATGAGAATGATGTGAGAAAAGAGATTACTAGAACTTTAGGATCAGTTATATATTTCTCCATTATTATTGGTATAATAAAATCTCATAATTCATCTACTATATTTTTTTGTCTTCTTTTATTAATCAAATACTTCATTATTGTGCCATATAACTTCAACATCTTAATCTGGTGGTTGGTTTCATATCAAATGGTATTGAACGATACGCGATCCTTGAGTTCCCTACAATTGGTGTAAGATATTCTGGCATAATTAACATAACAATATGCATGCCACATCTCATGATTAAGGTTTAAAAATTTAGTTCAGGCTGAATTATTTTTAAATGCACGTACTAAAATATTTTAAGTGATGTATTATGTTGATACACAACTTATAGTTTAAGTCTAATAACATAAATTTTTTATGTACATTTCATAAAGGAGCAGAATATATGATTTTACATTTTAGTGTATCTATATATTGACTGAAGAATTTTGTAATATTATTTAATTAAATATTAATAAACAATATTGTTATTGCAGTAGTTGACACTCAATGATCAACGATCATCTTAGCTCATTCGAAATTCATGTATCCGCCACTGGTTGAAAAAGTTCTATGGCGTATCAAAATTTTTTTAAAGTCCGATGATAATTTGAGAAATATTTTAGAAAGTTTAGTAGGAATATTTAACCCTATCCACCATTACCTAACTATCTTCTAGTTGTCATTAAAAAAAAAAGCCTTGTTGATCTTGAATGCCAAACATGGGTCTATTATTTCGATACTAAATTGGTGATGTTGATATCTATCCTATTGTAAATGAGAAGTGAATCTTAACTAGGCAAGGGAACATTCCAACTCCATCTACATACAAGGTCTGGGCACATATTCAGAGTGACAAGGACGATACGGGTCTTGGTGATTGCACGATTAATGTTGAGTATGACCCTCTATTAGTTGATAGCGGGTGAGCTTTGGGGACATAGAGATCAAAGTTAGCACCTACTCCTACCAGGATGAGGTATGGTGCACCTCTTTTCTTAACCCCATCTAGTATAATTCCAATGCAGTAGGAGGGAACTATCTCCATCAAGGAGTGATCTAGACTACTTGGACTTTTCAGGACATATCACACAAGGCGTATGACTCGCTCGATAATTAAGACAGGAATGCGCTCACATTTGTATCATTGGGTCTTGAGTTTGCTTTGCTTTATGTCACTGTATTTACTGCTTTCATTGCCTTTGTTGCATTGATTCATTTGCTGGAGGTCACATTTATGTTCCCCTCCAAGATGTATTTCTTTCATCATTTTAATAAATACTCACATAATGTGGTTTGCTTAAAAAAAAATAAGGCAAGAGAAACACTTTTGTAAGATTTGCTTGTCTTCATATTGTGGGAAGAGAATTACTGACTTCTAGGAATCCAAGAGCAACCTTCCATTATAACTGAACACCATTACATCACAAGGCAAAATCAACAGAAGTTTTGTTTGCACATATATATGATTTATACAAGTTATAATCCCAGCTAATCTTTCTTGCAACTAATCGTGCAATCAATAAAGGAACGTCAAATCCATAAAGCTCGATACAAGAATAACATCAAACGGTCGTGAATAACACTACTCCACAACAAGAAGATTGTGCAACTCAAAGATTGAATACGCCAAGACTTTTGGAGAATATTAAAAATTCTACATTGAATACCCCTAAACTTTTTAAATTCTTAAAAATCTTTTAAAATATTTAAAAGTTTCAATTGAATACACCATGTTAACATGTAAAATGATTATTAAGCGCATGTTTGTGTACCATTAAAGTAAGGAAATGAGTTTTGGAATAATAAATTTTTGGAGAATTTTTGGTTAAAAAGCACGAATAAATATCGGGTTTATGTGCAAAATATTTTAGGGTAATTAACACATAATGTCCCCATCTTTCACTACTATTATACAAAGCATCCATGCCTTCCATTTTTTGCTATGTTAACCATTAATTACACATTTTATTGAGCAAAACGCCATTTCATCCATTTCCATCCAACTTCTCCATTAAGTGTAATCATTTTTTTTTTCAAAATGGAAGTGTATTATTGTCTTGGAATATCTCTCCTTTCTTCACTTCCACATGGACTAGAAATTAATCTTGTACAATTAATCTTCATGATTTGATCAGGTGGTGCTTCGCTTGTCACCTTCATTGATCAGTGAAGAAGATAACATGGAGCAATGAAAGAAGGCCATTGTCATGGCATTTCAAAATCTAACAAAAACTCAAATTGAAAAAACAATCTAGAACAATAGTGAGGATCTGAATCTGAAAGTTGGAAACAGCCGCAGGTACAGCAGGTTCAAAGCTGTCGTCGCTCACATCTGGCGGTGCACCAGCAAGGCACGGCGACATGTAAAGGAAAAAAATTAATGTAATTAACCATGCTAGTATGCAACAAGAGCTATAGAATCATTCCCATTTTTAGATTCACAGCAAAAAGTTAAGAACCAGAACTCTCTCTCTCTCTCTCTCTCTCTCTCTCATAGTAGACATAATGAAAAGCTCAATCCAAATGACAGTGTTGAAATAAATTCAATCTACCATACAAACTCCAATTCCATACAAATATCCATCCAAATCACACCACTAGCACAGACCGACTAGTTCGCTAGAAGCCTGGCATGTCTCCAACGAAATTGCTCCCGCCTTGAGTTTGCCACAATTTCAATTTGCACCGGCTTGAGCCTGGTTATCCGCTCATCATCAATTTATCAATATTCTTCATAGTTGGAATAATGATTCTCAGCAATATTAATCAGTGAATTTGGAATAAATTGAGGAAGCAATGGCCAAGGAATTTATATACAATGCAATGAGAATAAAAGAGTCGTTTTAAGGATTGTTCAAGAATTCACAGTTGGCGCAACCTCCTTGAATAATGGAGTGAGGTTGAATTCCACTAGTAACAGAAATTAGGTGTAACAGAATCTGATAAGAAAGAGGATAATAGGCGGATCTGCTGATGATGACTGTAAGCTAAGGATATGCTTATCTGATTGATAGGCTGAAGATCAACTTATCTCAACACCCCTTTCAATCTGGATGGCACCATTGTAACTCCAAACTTGTCTTTTAAGAAATTGAATCTGGAGTAAGATAAGCCTTTGGTCAGTGGGTCCGCAACTTGGTCTAAAGAAGGAATGTATTTCACTTCTAATTTTTTTTCAAGCACTTTGTCCCTAACAAAGTGAATGTCCAGTTCGATATGTTTTGTTCGAGCATGATACACAGGATTTGCTGCTAGTGCTCCAGTACCCATATTGTCACACCACAGAATTGGAGTTGAAGTTTGTGGTAGCCCAAGTTCTTTGAAGAGTGACTGAGTCCACGAAATTTCTGCTGCCCCATCTGCCAGGGCTCTATATTCAGCTTCCGTGCTTGATCGAGCAACCACATGTTGCTTCTTGGATGACCATGCTATCAAGTTATCTCCCAAATAGATGCAATATCCAGCTGTGGATCTTGTCATCTAAACAGGAAGCCCAATCCGCATCTGTGTATCCATTTAGGGTCAGGGTGTCGCTCCTTTGTATCCACAGCCATTGATTGATGGTTCCTTTTAGATATCTTAGCACTCTTTTAACTGTCTGCCAGTGTGTTGATGTTGGTGACTACAAAAATTGGCTCAGTTTGTTGACGGAAAAGGTGATATATGGCCTTGTATGTGTTAGGTGCTGCAACCCCCCTACTACACTGTAAATTGAGGGATCTCTTAATGCTTCTCCATCCGTTTTTGGCATGGTTTTACCTGTGGTGATTGGTGTTGGACATGGCTTTATATTTTGAAGCTCAAATTTCTTTAGCAGATCAACAATATACCTTATGTGTGTAAGATGAATCCCTGACTCATGCCAATAGACTTTTATTCCCAGGAAGTGATGAAGCTGTCCCATGTCTTTGAGTGCAAACTTTTGATTCAGCTCATCTATAAACCATTAAAGCAGCCATTTGTCATTCCCTGTTATGACTATGTCATTAATGTAAATGAGGGCAAAAATAATCTGAGTTTCATTTTTGAAATAGAACAGAGATGTATCAGCTTTTGATTGTTGAAACTTCCAGCTTATCAGTGTAGTTTTTAGTTTTTCATGCCAGACTCTGGGTGTTTGCTTTAGTCCATAGAGTGTTTTCTCTAGTTTGCAAACATGAGATGGTTTTGAGCTGTCTATGAAGCCTTCAGGTTGGTTCATGTACACAGTTTCTTCAAGTTCTCCATTTAAAAAGGTATTGTTGATGTCAACTTGTCGATGTTCCATCCTTTGGAGATTGCAAAAGTGAGGATAATCCTTAGTGTAGATGGCTTGATTACTAGACTGAAAGTTTCGTAGAAATCAATCCCAGGGGTCTAATGAAATCCCTTAGCCACCAACCTTGCTTTGAACCTTTGAATCGAACCATCTGAGTTATGTTTTACTCTAAAAACCCATCTGTTTCCAACTATGTTATATGATGACGACGGAGGTACAAGTTTCTAAGTTTTATTTGTTACCAATGCTTTAAATTCATCCTCCATAGGAGCCCTCCAGTCTTCATTCATCAGTGCGTCAGCAACATTTTTGGGTTCTATTTATATGAGCTCATATTCAATGGATTGGCCAGTATATACCTTTGGTTTGAACACCCCAGCTTTTCCTCTGGTAACCATGGGATGATGTGGTTGATCAATTATTTTTTGCTTGTGCCTTTACCTCAACTCATTAGGAACTGACTGTTGGTTATCAGTGTGATCAATGATATTGTTACCTGGTTTAATTATTTCATGGTTTTGGTACAGTTCAGCTTCAGTCTCCTCACAGCAATTGTTAGTATCACTGATTTGCTCTTCAACACTTTCATTTTCACCATTTAAGCTTGGATGCAGATAATGCATATATTAGGTTGCATTAAGGTGAGTTATATCAGCAAGATTGGGAGGTGAGACTTAGTTATCTGGAGGAACTGAATTGCTGAGTTGATGAGCAAAGTGAAAGCAAGACACTACTGAGGTAGATGAATCAGGATTCGACTTTTGTTGTGTATTGAATAAGGATTCAAAAGGAAATTCAGACTCATTGAAAACTACATGCCTTGAGGTGTAAATTCTTCCAGTTAAGCTCAGACATTGGTAGCCTTTATGAGACTCGCTACACCCAATAAAGACATATTTGGTTGAGTGAAAACTTAGCTTGTGGGCTTGATAAGGTCTCAGGTAGGGATAGCAGGCACACCTGAAGGTTTTGAGTGCTTTTTGTAAGACCTGAGAAGGGGATTGTATTTGAAGAATGGGAGTAGGCATTCTATTTATGAGGTAATTTACTGTTTGGAAAGACTCCCACCAGTATTTCAAAGGCATTTTAGCTTAAGTTAAGAGGGTCAGCCCTGTTTCAGTTATATGTCTGTGTTTCCTTTCAACTCTTCCATTTTGAGCTGAAGTGTGAGGGCAAGAATGTATGAAATCGATTCCACTTTGTTTAACAAGGTTTGCAAAGCTCCTATACTCTTCTCCCCAATCTGATTGCAGAATTTTGATCTTTCTCTCAAATTTGTTTTCAACTAATCTTTTGAATTGAGTAAAGATGTTGAGGGCTTCAGATTTTTGTTTCATATGATATATCCAGGTGTAACGGCTGAAGTCATCTAGGAATGCAATGTAATAGTTAAAACTAGATATTGAATGAATGGGAGCTTGTCCCCAAATATCAGTGTGGATTAGTTCTAAAGGAAGTTTGTGTGAAGTGGATGAAGTGAATGGTAAGCGACGAGCCTTTCCGAATTGACAGGCATTGCAGAAAGGCATTGTTTCATTGATTTTCAACTTTTGATTACAAATTTTAAGCACTTGAGATACTACTTAACTGGACGGATGTCCAAGTCTTCTATGCCATATATTAACTTGAGAATTTTGACTAGACTCATTTGAACTGGACTCTTGATAGGAATTGATAGGAAGAACAGTACTGCAGGAGTTATTTGAGGAAGCAGACTTCCGATATAGGGATTTAGTGTTTGGTGAGGAAGCTCCAGCTGATATAACCCTCATTTAAGCCTCCCTTGAAGCATTACTTGCCTCATTTGCTTGTCCTTAACAAAACAATTCGAGTGAAATTCAACATAGGCATAATTATCATCAGTTGAGAAATACTTATGAGGTTCTTTTTAATTTCAGGCACATGAAGTAGTTTCTTTAGCACAAGTGGTTTGCCAGTTAAGGTAATCAACTGATTACTGCCAATATGTGATATGTGCAATCTGTTTCCATTACTAACTGCAATTTTTTCCTTACCAGAGTATTCATTTACTGAATTTAAATTTTCCATCTCTGCAGTAACATGATGACTTGCTCCTGTGTCTGCGAACCAAGCAGGTTCACTTACGATACTGGAAGATGCCATGAAGGCTGAAGGTGATGAGCTGTGGTTGTTTCCTTGGTATGGTGGTTTTCCTGTATAGCGTTCATCATATTTGAAATGGCACACGTTCGCCTTAGGTCCAATCTTTCCACAGACTTGGCAGATAGTTTTGTCACTGCTGTTGAAGCCATTGGAGTTGAAATTGTTGAAGCCATTACCTCTATACCTTCCTCTTCTTCCTTCTCTGTTGAACCTTCCTCCATTATTTGGCCTATATACTCTTTGATAGCTGTTGTTTGCTCCTGGTTTTTGAATGAAGTTAATTGATGTGTTATTGAGGTTGATATCTCCCATTTCATTCCTAAGTGCATTGAGATGTTCAAGCCTACTTTCGAAGGTCATAAGTGTTAATTGAAGTTCTCCCCAAGAGATGAAATCCTTGCTATTGATTTAAACAAGAATGGGTGTGTATTCTTCATCCAAACCAGCTAGGACTTGAGTTACAAGATCTGAGTGAGGGATGACTTTTCCAGCAATCTCAAGATTATCTGCTAGATGTTTAACTTTGTTGAGATATTGATCGATGCTCAAGGTTCCTTTCCTTGACTTCTGAAGTTTTCCAGTAAGAAAGGGAATCCGGGATTTGTTTTGGATTCAATAGCTCTCTTTTACTGCAGTCCACAGCTTGCTAGAGTTACTGCAGCCCATTACCCTCATGGCTATGTCTGGGGTCCATTGATCATATTCAGAATTTCTCTTCATTTCAACTATCACTCCTGCATCACCAGTGATCTAGGTGTTGATGAATTCTGGAGGACACTTCTTTGTCCCCATAATATACCCTTCCAGGTTATGTCCTCTTATAATAGGGAGGATCATATTTTGCCATAGTAAGAAGTTGTTTTTGTTAAGCTTGACGGATAAGGTTTGAGTGAGATAGACACCAGTTTGGGAAAAATGGTGGCTTCCCTGCACTGGAGGCATCATTGTGCTTGATTCAGCAGTAGTAGGGGAGTTGGAATTAATGCTGAGTGCTGGATTATTGGAGTTTGCCATTTGTGCTCTGATACCAAGTTGGAATAATGATTCTCAACAATATTAATCAGTGAATTTAGAATAAATTGAGGAAGCAATGGCCAAGGAATTTATATACAATGCATTGAGAATAAAAGAGTCGTTTGAGGATTGTTCAAGAATTCACAGCTGGAGCAATCTCCTTGAATAATGGAGTGAGGCTGAATTCCACTAGTAACAGAAATTAGGTGCAACAGAATCTGATAAGGAGGAGGACCATAGGCGAATCTGCTGATGATGACTGTGAGCTGAGGATATGCTTATCTGATTGATAAGCTGAAGATCAACTTATCTCAACACTCATGATCGAGGCGTGGAGAAAAATCAAAAGAAAAATATACAAAATAATAAAACATTACACAGATGCTAAAAATATAAAACATGTCAGCTATTTTCTGTTTGGTCGTACTACGCACTTTGCCGTCGGTTGGTCGGACAATTTGCACTCACCCAGCTCCATGTGAAGTAACCGATTGGGAAATAGTAGAAACAGAGCTGGTCGTCACTCACATTAGTGGTGCATCAGCAAGCTATGGCCCCGATGTTGGGTGGGGAAAGGAAATCCATATAGGGGATCAATGAGCTTTGATGTGACAGTTTTGATAATTCCAAGTCCATGTGGAATGGAAAAAATAGGGAAAATATTCTAAGACAACCCTTCCATTTTGAAAACAATTGGCTACAGTTAATGGGGAAGTTGGATGGAGACGTTTAATGGGGAAGTTGGATGGAGATGAACGGAAGGATATTTTGCGCAATAATAGTAAAAGGTAAAGACGTTGTGGTCGAAATTAAGTTTAAGAAAAAAAAAGAATTTTAAAATAATAGTAGACAAACACGAGCTTAGATAATAAATTAATCCCATGTTTTTCCCCAAAACTCATTTTCAACCACACATTCTTCTATGTAATAATTTTACACATAAATTCAAAATTGTTCTCTATCTTTTAACCTCACATTCTCCGAAAAACACCATTCCAAAACACATTGCATCCAAAAAAAATGGGGCTCAAACAAGGGCTAAGATTTACTTTTGAAAAAAAAAAAACTATTGGCTAAATATATGAGTAATGCTATTCAGTGGTGCCAAAACCCGTTTATGTGGCAACTGCACGTCATTAAATGATATATTCACTTAAATGTATTATCACAAAATTCATTTAATTGAATCTATTAAATGTGGCCACATAAATTGGTTCTCTAGCTCTACGATACTAAATAGCGTTATTCTAAATATTCGCACAGTTTTTAATAACTAGACTACATTTTAATTGCATAAAAGGTTCATAATTTTTACACATTATCACATTTATGTCTTAAACATTTTTTCATCGTATTCTTACTCTTAAATTAACATAAATTGTATCTAATTTTATCTCGCCAACATTTTCTTTAAAGATAAAGTTTCGTTTTCTCATTGTATTTCTAAATAAACAACAACAACAACAACAACAACAACAACAATAATAATAATAATAATAATAATGCAAAAATGCGATTAAATATTTGACCTTCATTTTAAAACAAGTTAACAATATTTTTTGGACGAAAATCATTATTAATTATAATATTCCCTGATTAATAAAATGTTTAAAATAAAAATGTGAACGAAGAAAAAGAGTTTAGGATATAAGTGTAATACTAAATAAAGGTTAATTATGACCTTCAGTAGAATTAAAATTTGATTCATGTCTTTGTCATTTTTTGGTAGAATATTGCCTTAAAAGTTGTCTTTTTCCAATGAATTCTTGTATGTGGAAGAACATGGTTGATGTATCGATATCTCATAGACGGTATCTATTGACCTCAAAAAATACGCCAACAGAATATTCACCACCTCTCCTCCACGTAGACGTCACCTGCTCACTCCATCACCACATTAGAAGACAAAGGCCGCATGTCGAAAAAAAGGTCTGGCGACCGTTTACACTCCGATATAAGTGTAATAATAAATAAAGGTTAATTATGACCTTCAACATAATTAAAATTTGATTGATGTCTTTGTCATTTTTTGGTAGAAAATTGCCGAAAAATTGTCTTTTCTGGTGGATTCTTGTATGTGGTAGAACATGGTTAATGTACCGATATCTAACATACGGTGCCAATCTATTGACCTCAAAAAATGCGCCAACAGAATATTCATCACCTCCCCTCCACGTAGACGTCAACTGCTCACTCGATCACCACATTAGAAGACAAAGGCCACCTGTCGAAAAAAAGGTCCGACGACCATTTACACTCCGATGGTCAAGTCAACGGTCGGACGATATATAATTTGAATGCAAGATACGGGAGAGGGGATTTGACTAGGCCTAGAGTGAACCTACCTTGATTGTTTAATGAATCTCACACACACACACATTGAAATGAAAATGGGTTAGTGGTGCTAATGGGCCGAGCTTCAAGCCCAAGATGAGGTTTTTNGGGCCGAGCTTCAAGCCCAAGATGAGGTTTTTCGATTTAATAAGTCCAATCCAATAAAATAATCGATGTCGAGTCGGTATATGTAAGATTCCCTCCGTCATGTGTATGTCACGTAACTTATAGATATAACAAGTTAGGTGCCTAATGTGTGGTTCATAGCTTAGCACATGTAGACCATTGGCACAAAGTGCAAGAATTTTATTAATATTGTATGTATTTTAGTTGATATTTTAGTCGATATTGGTGCAGATCATTGTTGTTACATACCTCGTCCGATGAACATGGTTGCCTATAAACTTGCTTACTTTGCTTCTATTATTCCAGTTTTTCATAGTTGAGTTGATAGTATTCCCATTTTTCTATTATCAATTGTTATGGGCAATATTGGTTAATGAAATTATAACATTTTCCTTTCAAGAAAATAAGCAAAAAAAATTGCTAGTGAGATTTAAATCATAATATGTTGATTATTAATAATAAAAAGTAAAAGTAAAATTATTTAACCTTAGCCTAACATCTTGCGACAATCTGTAATATATTAGGGTTCTTTTCGCATAATCATCGCGGATATAAATTTTAGCCGCGGATTTTTTAAAGAAGAGTTATTATTGAAAATTTGTCGATTGTCTGGTTTTAAATAAAAAAGTGCTACGATAATAATTTGATTATTTGATAGCATACAAAGATGTTTTTTGTACGACGTGCCTATGTATTTGACTAAACATTAATTATTTTCTACATATCCCATATATATTTTATACATGTCTCATATAATATCCACTAAAATATTTTAATTAAATTATAATAGCACAATTATGTTAGTATATATTATATTATTAAAATTAATTCATATAAACCAAATTATGTAATGTCTATTCAAAGGAGAAATTTGAGTTCAAAGTTTGGTGTGCTCAAATGAGCCAGTATCTTGTAAGGAGAAGTCCATGGTAAAATTGGGTATGAAAATACTAGCCAATATATAGAACTTGTGACCATTTTAAATAATTGATCTTTTAAAATGAAATTTCAGGTCTTAATAGGAACATCGTACTACAAAATTTGAACGCTCTTGACTTAATCAATATAGTCGAGAAGCTTTACTTAACCCGGTTGAATGTCTTGATTGAAGGTCTAGTTATATTCATGCCATACCTTCAATGCGAAAAGTATTATAAAATCCCTATTTTCTTCAAATTGACTTCATTGAGTTTAAGAGCTTGTTTGGCTAAGCTTAAAATCTAATTAAAATTCAAAATATAATCGTTATTAGGTCTCACTCGTCTAATAAAAGTCAACAATAACGACTAAGTTTTCAATTTTAATTCGATTTTAATCTTTACCGAACACGCCCTAATTGACCCCCAATATATTTGGAGAATGTCTAGTACATAAATTAAATTGGATTAAAATTTACTGTAAATAATATTTTAATCAATAATAGTATCAGTTACTAACAAGGTCGGCTCAACTTTTGGACAAATAAAGCAGTCGCCTAAGTCCCCACAACATTTAGACAAAAATTAAGCAGTGACCTAAGGTCCCATATTTAGATAGGACCCTCAAATTTTAAGAAATTTCATGCCAAATATTACAAAAAAAAAAAAAAAAGAAGGAGAGAAAAAAAGAATTTAAAATTTTAAAGGGTTTTTTTTCAGAAAGTAATAAAAAAAATTTAATTGAACAAATAATCATCAAAAAAGTTTTGTTGATAGTTAACAATGGTATTATTGTGGGTGACTTTGACGGAAGTCAATATTTTTTGGTGGCTTTGAGTAAAGATACCAATATTGATATCGACTATTTATCACAAACATACCATTATTGAAGACAATGTCGTCACGATAGAGAAATTGTTAGCATTACCAGCAAAAATGTTGACCCTAATATCATCAGTTATTATCAATACACGTCCTTCAGTGATTATGACAACAATGTCATCGAATTTCATCGTCAATCATCAACGATGACGCAATTGATCACCTATAGAGATGTTGATGGTGTCATAGATGAAAGTTTATTCTTTGTTTATGTTTCAGTTTCTATTGATACATTACACTGCTAACTAAAAATAATTTTTTTTATTTTTTATTTGTAACAATAATGGAAGATAATATTTTTCTAAATGGAAATTTGTATATTATTTATAAATTGGTCAAATTTTATTTTCAATCACACATTTCAATGTATCCACTAATGTTATCCACATATCCATCACTCATTTATATATATTTATAAATTAAAGAGTTTATAAATTCTTCTCACGCGAAGGCTAAGTGTCATTCCGTTATCACGAATATTTTCTAACAATAGTATTTATGTTTATATTTTTATTTTTATTAACTGATGAAAAATTTTCCGTTAAGATTTATTTTTAAATTATCACTGATGAAAATTTTTAATTTCGATCTTAAATTATTAAGTGTTGCTTATATTTTTCAATCGATAATATTTCTTTTTTATTTTATTACATTATCTTACCAAATAAATATGTTAGTAAGTTAAATTTATGAAATTAAGTTTTTTTAAAAACTTGACTTGAAATTAGAAATGAATTTTCTGAAATTTGGGGTCTTAACTAAATATAGGCCTTATGTGAGTCTTTTACTTGTCTAGAAGTTAATTTGGCTTTGTCACTTTGTTACCCACCCTAGTTTTCAAGAGCGATGGATGATGATTTAGTCTCTGCTTGACAAATTTGTAAATAATTTATAAAGAAAAATAGTAGTGTAGTCAACAAAATGTGAGGATAATGAGTAATGTTCTGAATGCGTTGTTAAAATTAATATTTGACTTTGATTAAATTTATAATTTTTTATCAAGTTTATAAATCATTTATAAATAGGGTAATTAGCACATAACGTCATTACCTTTCATTGCTATTGTGGAAAACGTCTATACCTTTCATTTTTGGCATTTTCACCCTTATTTCTACATTTCATTGCGTAAACGGTACTTTTCATTTATTTTCTTATTTAAAAATTGTGAAATGATGAATATATCAATTCTTTTTAAATAAAACAAAAAAAAACTATTTGCAACTATAGTCCTAATTTTTTTTAAAAAAGCAAAAATGAGTCTTAAATAAATTATTAAAAGGGTATTAGTACATAACGTCCCTATATTTTACTATTATTGTGAAAAAAGTCCCTACTTTTCTTTTTTTAGCATTTTACTCCTTAATTACACATTTGATTGTGCAAACTACCATTTTCATCCAATTTCTCAATAAGGAACTGTGAAATAATGAATATACCCTCATATTTAAATAAAAAAATAATTTATTTTTAATTTCTAATTCTTTAGTAATTTATTTGGGACTCATTTGCACTTTTTATTTTTTTGAAAAAAAATCAATTTTTAAATAAATTTAATTGGGACTCGTTTGAACTTTTTTAAACAAATTATTTTTTAAATAATTTATTGGGGACTCGTTTGCAATTTTTAGAAAATTTTAGTCCTATGGTTGCAATTGATTGTTTTGTTTTTTTATTTAAATAGGAGGGTATATTCATCATTTCACGGTTTTTATTGAGAAAATTGATGAAAATGGATAAAAATGATGATTTGCGTAATCAAATATATAATTAAGGGTGAAAATGTCAAAAAATAAATAAAAGGTTTGAACGTTTTTGTCAATAATATTGAAAGACGGAGACATTATGTGTTAATTACCCTTTTAATAATTCATTTGAATCTCATTTGCGCTTTTGAAAAAAAAAAAAAATTAGAACTATAATTGCAATAAAAATTTTCTTTTTTCTTTTATTTTATTTAAAGAAAATTGTATATTCGTCATTTTACAATTTTTAATTGAGAAAATAGATGAAAATGATATTTTAAGCAATGAAATGTGGAAATAACGGTGAAAATGTCAAAAAAAATGAAAAGTATGGACGTTTTCTACAATAACAATGAAATGTGTGGACATTATGTGCTAATTGCCCTTTATAAATATGTTAAATCGTGGGTTTGATAGAAAATTTGAATATTTTTTCATATGTTCTAAATTGAAAGATTAAGGATGCCAATTTTTCAAAAGTTAAAGATCAAATAAATTGGAGTCTAATTATGCAAATTTTCTTATGAAAATTTTTACATGATACATCACATTATAATCACACCACAATTAAAACGAGTTTTCAATAAATATGTCACAACAAATTTACAATTATAGTCATAACCCAAGAAAAAAATCTAAGTATTGTGGTGCACTCCTTGTTAGAATAAATAAACGTGAAAGAATACCGGTTTAACGAATACCGAATTTACAACGCATACAGTATATGCAACTTACCGGATATGCAACTGAACATACTGTATATGTAACTAACATATCGTATATGCAATTAACATACTGTATATACAATTTATCGTTTTAACAATAACTTACCGAATAATAACTAAAATATAGCAGATTAAATAATTTGTTAATCACCAAAAAAGAAGATAATTATTGTTCTATTTGCATCCACTATTTCGGACTCTATGTTCGAACTCACTTGAGAATTCAATGCTCAATTGCCTTAGAAGTTTAGTTGAAGAAACGTCTTCTCCACTTTCCGATGTGTCGACTTCGTTTCTTGATCTTAAGTTGTAGTGTGTTGTAAGCTTTTTGATCATTCACAACCTATACGACAAAGAAAATAACAAAAATAAAGAGAATAGCAACAAAAAGAAAATATTGCAATTAACAAATTGAAAGAACAATCCCTGGCGACACGACGCCAAAATTGATGCGCTCCAAATGATGTACCAATTTTTTTCCTTACTTAACTTAAACATATCATCTTAAATAGTAATATGGCAAGTAAGGGTCATATAACGCAGAAGATAGTATCAATAAAATCAATTGCAAACTAGAAATTTAATTTAACAATTATATACTAAAGTAATAAAAAGTGGGAGTTTGGATAGTTAAACTNAATTCGAGAATAATTACAAACTCAATTATCTCAATATCTACTTACATGTTAGTTGAATAAAATAAGCTCTTTACTCAACCATACTCATTAAACAACCTAAAACAAGCTCTCTAGATTTAATTTAACAAAAGCATTACAACAAAAAAGATGAATTGAATTAAAGGTAAACTCACAAACTCGATTTACTCGCTTAAGTGTTAATCCAAATACAATCAATTGAAAATTCCTCATAATATATTTCAATGTAATTACTACAAGGTTTTAGAATAAATAGTTATTACGTACTATATATATATATCCCAAAATAGTATTCATTGAAACAACTCAATCATTTAGTTGTACACCTAAACAATCAAGAAGAACGAAATCAACATTTAAAATAATGGATTAAACACATCAATCAAGAGAACTATAAAGCACAAACTAATTGAAAATTATAACTCGGGTTTGAAATCACCCCCATTCACTAACATGTTTAGTTATCCATAAAATACTCAAAAATAAAAAACAAATTTTTACAACTCGTTAATGGAAAATAGATTTAAAAAAAGAAAAACTTATTGATAAAGAAAGAAATCGTTGAGAGATCTTCAATATCAATAGATATTTTTTTCCAAACTACTTCACCATCAGCATGCTCCAATCTTGCCCCCAAATAGAAAATCAAAGGAAAAAAGAAGAAGAAAAATGAAAGAAAATCAAATCAAATGAAAAATAAAAAGAAAAAAAAATCTCCCAAAACTGGAAGACACTGCTGCCCATTTTGCGTCTTTGGTTCTTTTTGCTCATTTCTCATGTAAATTCCTTCTAATCATCATTCAAACTTGGGTTTTCACCTTCACAATAAAAATAACTAAATTAAGTAATATATAGCTAATGAAAATTCACAAATATCTAAATTTAATGGTCTAAATAAGTGCAAAAACTTGCAATTATCACTTAGCTTGGCCCATGAGCTCATATTTTTCTAAAAACTTCTTCTTTTTTTGGGTTTTGAAGCTTCTATTTAATTTTTGAGTAAGCGAAGTTAAAATTGTACATGAACATGTATATAATTTTTGTGAAAAAAAAATATAGAAGATTATTAAGAAAATTACAAACTATGAACATAACGAAATTAAATATCATTTACCTGACTACACGCAATTTTGAGATACTTATTTTGTATTCGATACGAGCATCTTCCCCATCCTTTATACACATTCTTTCCAAAATGTCTTCTCTGAGCCGGTTCCTGAAATTGGACATAACTCAATTACCTTCACTAAAAGTAGACTTTGATGCTACAATGCTAATCGAAATTGTTAGTAGATCACGTGCAATCACAAAAACAATAGGATATCTACGTTCATGACGTCTCCAAAAATCAATTAAATCGGAAGTCATTGCATCATCTGGATCCATGCTCATAAGCATTTGATAATTAAAATATGTATTTAATTTTGCAAGGATTCCAACTGGACCTGCATCTAATGTACTTTGATTATATGTAGGAAACATATTAGAAGAGCCTGCATCAAATCTTTCATCCCCAAATTCTGTAAATAAATTCAATATTTTTTCATCATCTTCTTCAAGATTAATGTTGGGGGTACGGATTCTACATTAAAGCTAAAGTGTTCTCTAAGTTAGAATAAGTGATATGAGAATCAAATTTTAAAACATTTGTGATTTTTGTAATAACATGTATAGAACCTTTCGAATTGTACATGGTGTCTATTACACATGTTAAAGAAAATAACATAAGCAGGTATTTCCAATCTTTCCTAAACTTTAGCTCCATTGAAAATAATATTTCTGTAAAATCGGGATTATTTTATAATTATTGAAAGTTTTTGCCATAACTAAAAGACGTCCAAGAACTTTGGAACTAATGGGGTAGTATACCTTAGGTAAAATATTTATAGAAACATGTCAAAAAAAAAAAAAAATTAACTTTAAAAACAAATTCCGTCCTGCATAATTGATCGCTAATATGCTTCATACCATCTGGCACAATTAAATTAAAGATTTAACACACACAACGAACATGAAATAGAAAATCACTGAAATCTCGAATAAGAATCTTATACAATTTATCAATAACAGACTTATTTAACACTTATATTATCAAACACAAAACTTCGAATTTTAGATTCGCAACGAAATTCTTTTATAATTTGTATAATAGTATTAAATATATTGTTAGCATTGTGAGGAAACTCAATTATTTTAAAATAAATTTCTCTTTTATGCATAATCCAAAGTCGTTCTATGTAGTGTGAAGTTATAGCTATATAACCTTTTTTTTTATTAATGGCTTGCTGTATATCGAAGTGAAATATATAATTCCGCCATATTTTTGTAAGTCATGTATTAATTCTTTTTTTGCTTAACGAAATACCCAATGCAGTTAGAATGAAGATTGTTTCTACTTACTCCATCGTACCTCGATCTTTTTTTTACACCTCGTGAAGTGGGGGCTAAAGCTTGGCAAGCCCCTGCCTAAATCTGCCACGAATTGAAGATATTTTTGAACAAACGTTGTGAAATTTTGGTTGTCCACTATGTTTAGTGGCAAACTCAATAATGGCAACGAACTTCACCATTCATTCAACGCAAATTTCTTCCGAATATATCCATGTGCTTAGTGTATTAGAAATAGTATCAGGAGAAGGAGTACCAAATTGAAGTTGTGTTTGTGTTTGGCCTACAAATTCATGTTTGGTCGAACATTTCACGTAGTGATGATTGAGGTAGGTGGTACCGATTTCCTGTTGTCATGCCAGTTGTATTTAAAAATATTTACAGACTTCTTTAAGTTCTTGTTCTTCATTGACTATACGACCCGTTGAAACCAATTTAAAATGTTTGCAACTTTGCAATCTTTTTACCCTTTCACTTCTCTCTTACATCGAAAATTTCGAGTTCCGATTTCGCAACTTCTTCATCAATATTATCTAAATCAATTGGATGATTACTCATGTGAGTATCATCAACACCTAGACCAAATGTCGTTGAGACCGAAAATTATATTATATGGAATTGAGATTGTGATGTTTTATGTGAGTTGCCTCTGAAAATGAGGAGCAATTATAGAGTATTCAAATAATAATAATAATAATTTAGTTACCATCGGTAACTATTAAGGTGAGCCCATGAGCTCGGCTCGTCAATCCAATTTGTCGCTCAAGTCGTGCTCTCAAAACTAGTCCACGCAATTCCTGGATCGAGCCTCGATGAGTCAGCAGGCGAGCCAATGAGCTACTCAACCCATTTACCACCCCTGTAAACCGTTTTTAAGTTGTTTTGATCGTAAGATAAAATCATCTTTCTTACTCTTATGTTCAATCTTTGAATCTTTTACTATATGGGGAATTATATATCTCTTTGTGGTGTATAAATGATGTGATGGAATGGATAAATATATTAGTAACTAATAAATAGGATATTTATGTTATTTTACTCATGATTATATAAGTAAATAAGAAAATCGTGATGTACCAAACACTTATTGTAATGGTCAATATTTTAAAAATTACTCGAAACCCAAATTATCCAAAATCATGCAATAAGAGTATCTTCAACGGTTGTGTAAAATAGATATTTAAATTTTTAAAGTGATTGGAAACATCTTCAATGAAGAGATGCAAATTGTATTTTTCGACAACAAATGCAAAAAAAAATGTGAATTTATATCTTTTTTCATCTACAAGAGGCAAATGGAGTAGAATTCGAATTTAGATCTATTAATATGTAAATAAGAATGTATAAGTGATTTTAAAATTTTCAATTTACACCACCATTAAAGGTGTTATAAAAGGACTCGAAATAAAAGCGCATAATAGAACATTTCAGAAGGTTCCTCCACTTCCATAATATTTACCAAACCAATCACCCTTCCAATTGAAAAGACAATTTAGCCCTCACTCTTTGTGGCCCTTTTTGACAGCTATTAAATTCTAGATTTGAATTTAAATCAATATTAAAAATTAATTTTATTTACATATTTTACAAAACTTCAACTTTTCAATAATACATATAATTTTTATCAAAATCTACTACAAATTTTATTTTAATCCCAACAAACAGAGGCTATATATATAATCCTCTGATTCTCTCCTTTCACGTTTTACACAACACACAAATTTCTTATCAAAGAAAAATTTCTGAACCGGCTTTTTATTAGGCAAAATTTGAAAATGGCCAGGCCTGATCAAGAAGCAATTGACACTTTCATGAGCATCACTGGTGTATCTGAGGCCACTGCTATTCAGAAACTCGAGGTATTTTTTGCTGTAAAATCGCCGATCAATAATACTGGATTAGTGCTATTTTATCTGTTTTTAATTTGGATTTTACTATTATTTTTTTTTCAATTCAGAATATTTATTTTTATTTTTAGGTTCAATGTGTTGGGTGTAATTTGCGGGGTTAGTTAATTGTACTGTAATGTTTTAAATTAGCTGATGAGAAAAAAAAGAACAAAAAAAAGCTGATGAGAAACTAGGGTTTTATGTAGAGTTGAGGGAAGTTGCTTCATTTTTTTTTTTTTCAGGATAAACAAATTTCATGTGGTCAGTTTTCCAATTGGTGTTCGTTTTATAGATCAGATTGTATATAAGGAATAAAAATAACTATTTTGCACATTTTATACACTTATGCTTAATAGGTAAAAATGAATTTGAATTATAGTAGAATGGATGGACAGAAAGCGTGAAAATAGCAATTCAATTTGAAGTAATCTCTGTCAATTAACTCCATTGTGCTCATATTTTATTCATTCTATTACAATTTTAGATCATGCTTTAAGAAATTGTGTTGAGCCTCTTACATTTAA
Organism: Fraxinus pennsylvanica; assembly: GCA_912172775.2. Taxonomy (NCBI): domain Eukaryota; kingdom Viridiplantae; phylum Streptophyta; class Magnoliopsida; order Lamiales; family Oleaceae; genus Fraxinus; species Fraxinus pennsylvanica. Next base: position 7,158,177 of record OU503049.1, read on the forward strand.
TGAAATGAATCGAGTGAGTCACTAGAAGCAAGAAATAATTAGATTAGGTTTGTGAGAACTACTTGAAATTTGCCAGCTGTAACTTCTCTATATTTTCTGCATTTTAAAGGGTTGGTGTCTAATATTGATAACAATATTTTCTAAAAGCTTAAACAGTTACTGTTGGACCACATGTATACATTTAAATCTTGTCGATCACACACCCCTCACATGCAGACACATTCTTTTTTTTTATCAAAGGTCTGATGCGTACTCAATTTTTATTAACAGGCAGCAGTTAACTAGCTCTAATCATGTTAACTAGTTCATCTAAAAACTTAAGATTTTAGAGAGGAGCTACTTATATTCTTTTAAATCTTGTCTTCAACAATTATCAGCATCAAGAACTGCCTGTAGATCTATTTCTTTAAGTGTGTATTGTTTATTCAGTTGTCTTGTGGTTCCTAGTTTGTGCATTGAAGAAAGAAGGAAATCATAGAGGAAGGAGAGTTGTCCAGTGACTTATATTATTTTTCCAGATTAGGGTTATGCATATGTACTACGGATATTATCATTTCGTTCATATCTGTGCAGTTTTTACGAGAAGAGAGAGTGAAACAAGTGTGCACATATGAATGTTATAACATGCATCTTCTTTTACATATCCTGCTTCACAGTTATTTTAGTTTTCAATGCTTTTGAGCAATATCAGATGGTTGCATAGAACGCCATTCCTTGTTGAAATGCTGGGACCTTGATGAACTTTTATTCAATCCAAAGCTAAAAATGTTGATGTTTGATAAAGTCGGTGGAGAATGTAATCTCCAATTGGACCAGGGTATCAAACTTAGTCTACTATCGAATTGCTATCTTATGACCCAGAAGAAAGAAAGTTCATATATTTGTTTGCTTATAATTTGTAAATTTGGTGATATTTAACTATGCAACTGTTCTATTTACAAGCTTTCTAGATCAGTACTGGAGAAATTTATTAGCTGGAACTACTTGTGACTTCTTTAATATTTTTCAACACTCTTCTTTCCCCTTCTTTCCATCTGCCTCTAAAATTTTATGTGCTGTCTTGAGCAGGAGCATCATGGCAACCTGAATGAAGCTATCAATTCACATTTCAGTAGAGGGGATAGAAACATGTAGGCATTTTTCCAGTCCTTTTGAATCTTTCTTTTTTTACTTCTTCTTTCCCTTTAAATGTCTATATACTTTGATATCTGAACATCTTCTATTACATTATTGTTTCTCTGTGTTCAGAACGCAAGAGCCGTCCTTCACTGCTCCTCGGAATGATGTTATGGATATAGATGACCCAATTCTGGCTGAATCCCGCAGACCTTTTTCACTATTACCCTCTGCTAGGGATTTGACTCCATTTTCTTTACTTGATCCTGACTTCACCAGAGCTATATTTGATAGTGGTACTGGTTTTGGTAGTCGTTCATCACTTGTTTCACATCCAAGAGAGGTGAGGGAGATCCCAATTGAGGTGAAGGATGGTAATGGACCTTCTGGTCAGTCTGGTACTGCTCCTATAATTGAAGATGTCTCTGAAACTGCACATCATGGCCCAGAAATCCGTGGGACTATCACAATGGATGATGATGATGACGATGGCGGCGACGAAGATTATGTCCCAAATGCACCAACTACGCATGCTTCTGGGCATAGGGAACAAAATTGCTCAACACGTCGTGGACCAAGTGCTCCCGCTACTGCTGATGTACCTGACTACAACAATGATATAGAAGAAGAAATGATCCGTGCTGCCATTGAGGCTTCCAAACGGGATGCTGCATTGTCAAATCAACAATTTGACGATCACCTTGTATGTGATGCAGTTTGAATGTATGAGTCATTTTCAGCCTGTAATGTGAATTTTAATTATCGAAATATGTTGATCTGATACAGGATCTTAGGAATCCCACTCATCAGACTAGACAGTCTCACCTAGAAGATCCTGAGCTTGCACGTGCAGTTGCTTTATCATTGAGGGTATGCTTCTCTGCTCTTTGCCAACATTTGTGAATCTTTGTTGTTGCTCCTGTTAATGTGGAAGTGAATCCAGACAGCTGAGCAAGAGAAAGTGCTGCAGGAACTGGAAGGGAAAGTTGAAGTATCAAAACGGGAAGATCAGATATCGGCTGAGGTGACAACTCGAAGGTACATGCTCTCTTTGATGTCATTGTCTTAATTATAAACTCATTCTTTCAATTGTTTCTGTTGAGAGTATCTATTCCCCTCCTATGTTCCCGTTGCTCATGGATGTTCATACGTAATTGTTGGATATCTCGATTTTCATCTTCTGACAAATTATCTGTAGGCAACCATGGTTGGAGGTTGGAAGCTCATCCATTCAAGATGAAGCAGAAGATGCAGAGGAGCATCCCCTAGTTAGGCATGGGAGGAGACATACTTCTTCAGGTTCTGTTGACACTACTACCCAAAATATCGAAGAATTTGATGTTAACCCACCATCAAGTCCTAGGCAGCGTGATAGCCTTCATCATTTGCAGCACAATGGAAGTGACTTCCCCTCTGATGAAGTAACATTTTTTCTTGACATTTATGTATATTAACTTTAAATGATCTTCTAGAAACTAAAATTGACCGTTTTATGCATTTAAAATACTGATAAAATATGCTTCCTATATGCATTTGTTTAAAGTGGGGTGGCATCTCATCTGAGGAACATGATGAAGCAGTAATGCTTGAGGCTGCAATGTTTGGTGGCATTCCTGAAAGAAGCGGATATCATATCCCTTATGCACCTCATCAACTCATGCAGAATGGTTTAGATAGACCTATGGATCCTTACCCGAGGCATATGCCTCGTCCTCCATCGCCTTCTCTTACAGCTCAGCGATTGATACGGGAACGGCAGGTTTGAATTCTGTGCTTGCAGTAGAAATAGATATGTTTGTCCTTGATTTTAATCTATGATTCCATGCAGGATGATGAGTTTCTTGCTTCATTACAAGCTGATAGAGAGAAGGAATTGAAGACACAGGAAGTAGCTGAAGCTGCTCTTGCAGAAGAGAGGTGCAAGGAGGAGGAACTGCAAAGAAAAATGGAAGAAGAACAGGTAACTGGTCAGAAAATTGAAAAAGGCGCGTAAAGAGTAGCCCCTATCCTTTTCTTTGATTGAACTGTGTCTCATTAATCATTTTCATGTCTGGCAGCATTTTTTTAGCAAAGTTTGTTAGATTAATTATTGACCATAGTTCTTGATGCTATTTTTTGTCTTATGGAGTTAGATTGAGACAAACAAAAATAAGTTGGAGGAACTTAATCCAGAGACACGGACATAATAATGGACATCAAACAGGGGCTAAAACAAAATAATTTATTTCTCATACTCATTTTCAATCACACATTCACACAATAAAATATTTTGCACGAAAATCCAAAAATTTTCCTCACTTGTAACCACATTTAAAAAAAAAAAATCACCATTCAAAACATCATTTTTACACGATAATGACCATCAAACAGGGGCTAAATCATATTGTCCTCTTTACATTAGAGGGTATGGTAATGGGGTCGACAAAATCGGTGAATCGATCCATCACATACTTCATACTTCAATGTGTTTCAGGGATCTAACTTTAAATGGACCCAGCAGTTATTCTCCCCTTTCCTCTTCATGTATCACTTTCTATTAGAAACTTAACAAACATAAAATTGACTACCTTGTACAGTCAAATTCCATTTCTCAATAATAATCCACCATATTGTTGAGTCGAAAAGGTGCACACTTATTTATGAGCCGCTGCATTTCTTAATACTACCAAGACATGTCTCATAAAACTTGAGGAAACTAATAGTTAAGCAACTTTATTAACTATGATATGCCAACACTACCATGGACTCCTAATGGATTGGACAATTGTCTAACAACTACTTTAAGACCTTAACCACTTGGATTACGGAAAATACTTATGTCCTGCCATTATTAAGAAAACCAAAATAACCATATCTCGGTAAACATAAGACAACCTAAGTAATAAAATTCTAGAAGCTTGCTAGCATAACTGGAAAACATAAAATCAGCCTATACTTATTGTAGTTTGCTGCAAATCTTGCCATATATGAAGCACCTTATTCCTTCCTTTGAGCACACATTACTTAATATTCTAACATTTGATAAAACTTGTCCTTGTGTCTTTTGAGTTTTTTGCAAAATTTCAAGTCTCAACTGTTTAGGCTTCCTTGCATGAGACTTGTAATCTTGGGACTCCTTTCATTTCATAAATCCATAAGGAACAAGTAAATAAACACCCTCATCCAATTGCAACAATGGTCTTGTAGCTTGCATTCAAGCTCTTACATTGGTGAGATGGTGATTCTATCTGCATTACTTTTACTAAATATTCTTCAAAGTGACATGAGGATTTCTGGGAGAACTTCCCTATTCGCAACGAAGCGAAATGGGAGCGACTTACTAGTTGGTTATTCGTTACTACCAAGTAGAAAGAAATTACAGTAATACGTCTTTCACATTGAGATCCAATGCAATCAGCTAAGCCTTATTTGGCCACTGCAAAAACTGGTTGTATTACTGGACATCTTGTATATTCTATTCTCTTATGTTTTGGAATCTGCTCTCATATGCAGTTTTGTTCCAATGAGCTAGTAATATTTTTGTATGAACTACTTTCTAGTGGCAATAGTCTTCATGTTTCCATATGTGTGTTTTATTACTTGCCAGGAAATTGAGAGACAATTAGCAGCAAAAGAAGCTTCCCTTCCTCAGGACCCGACTCCAGATGACGAAAATGCTGTTAATCTTCTTGTGCGGATGCCTGATGGCAGTAGGAGAGGTCGGAGATTTCTCAAGTCAGACAAGCTTCAGGTATCGATGTGGTCAATATTTGATTTGCTTCAATCAAATGGTTTGTCTTTATGACCTGACTTGATTTGATTGTTGTTTATTTGCAGCATCTTTTTGACTTCATTGATGTTGGCAGAGGGGTCAAACCTGGCAGTTACAGATTGGTAAAATTCTGTCATCCTCTTCTTATCTTGCACTGTCTGGTCTGATTTTCTTTAATTCCTAAGCAAAAAGCCTTTTGCTGATTTCCATCTGTGGCAGCAAAATCTCCTGATGAACCGACCCCCATCCCCACCCCCAACTCCAAACCAAAAAAAATGGATAAAGAAAGAAGAAAAAGAAGTAGCACAAGACAAAATAGGAGATGTTTAACTAGTCAGTTCTTTTTGCAAAAATGAAATATCTCCTGCCAAAGATTTTATTAATATGGCTATTTAGTCACGCAAAACGATTTTAGTGCTCTTTTTTATTAAAATGTCCTCTAGGCTCTCGTCGAGAATGTCTAGATGGATTGAAATTCGTGCAAAAAGGAGAGTATATCTAACTAGACTAGAAATTCTCGTAAACTTTGTGTAGTTTGACGAGAGTGCCTAGATGATTTGAAATTGTGCACCCAAAAAAAGAGAGAGGTAGGGTTAGAAATTCTCATCAACTTTGCTAGTTTGACGCTCTCGTCAAGAATGCCTAGATGGACTGAAATTCGTGCAAAAAAGAGTGCATCTAACTAGACTAGAAATTTTTGTAAACTTTGTGTAGTTTGACGAGAATGCCTAGATGATTTGAAAATTGTGCACAAAGAGAGAGAGAGAGAGAGAGAGAGAGAGAAATTCTCATCAACTTTGCTAGTTTGACAAAAATGCATCCATTTTAGTGGGATGATTTGGCAACAAATTTTAAGAGGGGTATATTTATCAAAAATTTTAAAAATTAACATAATTTACAAATCCAAAATTAGTCAACAAAATTCATTTTGTTTATCGGGAACTTTTCTCTGAATATGCTTTCGTTCATTAGAGATGCACATCAATATGGGTAAATGAAGTAGGTTGAATAACATATCTGCACATGGGTTCAGCTATTCTGACTGTTGAAAACGGTTTGCAGGTGAGGCCATACCCTCGACGTGCTTTTGCTGATGGAGAGAGTAACTCGACTCTCAACGAATTGGGTTTGACCAGCAAGCAAGAAGCCTTGTATCTGGAGTCAAAATAGCATGTTTATTTTGTGAACTTGTTAAAACCCGTAGGTTAAAATCTTCTATTCTAACTCGGAATTGTGGGTTTTTTTTTCCTTTTCCGCAATGAACTATGACATGATCGAGGGAGATAATTGGTCATACCTATATTCCTACCAGGAATTTTGTCGATGGTGTTCTGATGTTTCTGGGGAATAGTGTTCATGTCAAGAGATTTTTCAATTGGTTCACTGGAATAGATTGCGCTTGAAAAATTCCTTAAATTGGCTTCTAAATTGGATTTCAATGTGTGCGCCTGGAATTGTGATCAAAAGGGTGTTGTACATTTTGTTGCTTTTTGTGTTGTGGTTGCCTTGTGATTTTGCCCTTATTGAAATTTTCATTTAGCTCATGTTTGAAACACATTCTTTAAAACTCATTTTCAACTACACATTTTTCAATAAAATAATATTTTCAATCACATCAATAACTTTTTCTTATTTTTTAACCATAAATTTCTCATCATATCACGATTTAAAATACATTATTTCCTCAATAATATTCATCAAATACCCCCACCTAGGTTCAATTGGTGTTAGAAACTTATCTAATACAATGACACCTTTGGAATTCCTCTCACAGTCTCTCGATTTCTAAATTCTCAGTGGGCTTGTCTCAAGTTCTAAAGTTACATGGTGACTTCAAAAAGATTTAGGACTCATCTGGCATAAGTTTTAGAAGTGAAAAGAAGCTTTTAAGATTCAAAAGTTATTTTGGGATTCGTTTGATTGATTTTACAGAAGTCTTTCTTCCAGTTGTCCATTCTAGCTTCTTCTAAAAACTTTTTCGGAAGACGAAAGCTTCTTTTAAAATTAGCTTTCAAACATCAATTGTGGAAAGTTCTTTTATTAAAAGACAAAAGCAAAAGTAGAAGTTCTGTCAAATTGTTTAATAAATGTTTGGTGCATAATAGTTCATAGGATTAACCAATTTAATAATAAGGTTTTAGTATTTATATTTTTCGATATTGTTCAATTTGCTTTATCAAGCAAGTCATTAAAGTATCAAGGCACAAAGGTAGACCAGCCAATGGAGTATTAAAGAAGAAAATATAGATGAAAATTTGCTTATTATAGTTCTTATAAATAAATAAAAAAAAAACTCTCGTTTCACTTATGATCATGTACTGTATTCAAAAAATTAGAATGCCGATAACTAAATGGGGAGAATTTGTTAAATAACTCAGTTAAACCATGTATTTGATTAAATAACCTTCTTCCAATGTTTTTTAGTCAAATGCTATTTAATTATAAAATACAATAAACAAATAATGTCAAATATCCTCACCATTAGAAAAAAGACCCTAACACACTTATCAATCCAATAAAATTTCCTCAATTCAATTGTAATTCTCCAAAATCACAATTGCTCGTGTGCTTCTCTTATTGTGTTTGCTACCCTAAAATCTTGTTCTTCATTATATTTTTCACCTATTTTGGGTATCTTTTAAGCATTTGAACAATAATTTAATTTTCATATTATCTACATTGAAATCTTAATTACATTTCCAACGCAACAACCTCAAGCATGGACCCTCTAACTTTTGAAAGTCGGAAAGGTTGATCATGTGACAATGAACGGTTGAATTGACAAAGATTATATGATATTGAGTTGGGAAAACACAAGTCATTGTATTGATTCGTTAGAAAATATAATTAATGAGCATATCTCACAACTTTTGTAAATTTTATGTCTATTTTGTAACTTAAATGAGTTTAATTTATTGGTTCTCAGGACACGGAATAAGTCATGGATGTTTATACTCTTGTTTATAGATAGAAAGGCACAAGGACTGTTTTCATTTCAGTAATGACTCTTATGTCGTTCTGTTGATTTCTTCTATATTTTACTTCTTTTCTAGCGCTACGACATAAAATGTTGGACCCCAAACTTAAGAAATTCAAAAAGGTTGATCACGTGACAAAGAACGGTTGAATTGACAAAGATTATATGATATTGAGATGATAAAATCACAAATTATGGTATTGGTTCATTAGAAAATATAATTAATGAGCACGTTTATCAACTTTTGTAAATGGCATGTCCACTTTGCAACTTGAATGAGTTCAACTTATTGGTTCTCAGGGCACGAACGTGTTGTCGATGCTTATACTCGTGTTTATAGACATAATGGTGCAAGGGTCATTTTCATTTCAGTAACTGCCCTTATGTCGATCAATTGATTTCTTCTATATTTTGCTTCTTTTCCAATACAACAACCTCAAGCATTGGACCTCATGACTTAAAAAAGTTAGAAAGGTTGATCATATGATAAAGAACGGTTGAATTGACAAGGGTTATATGATATTGAGTTGGTGAATATATGACATTGTATTGATTCGTTAGAAAATATAATTGATAAGCATGTCTCTCAACTTTTGTAAACGATATGTCCATTTTGTAACTTAAATGAGTTCAACTCATTAGTTCTCAAGGCATGGATGGGTCGTGAATACTTATACTCGTGTTTGTAGGTAGAATGGCACAATGGTCGTTTTCATTTCAGTAATAGCTTTTGTGCCGTTCTATTGATTTCTTCTATATTTTGTTTCTTTTCCAACGCAACAACCTCAAGCATTGAACCTTGTAATTTAAGAAAGTTAGAAAGTTTGATCATGTGATAAAAAAAGGTTGAATTAACAAAGATTACATGATATCGAATTGATGAAATATAAGTCATTGTGTTAATTCGATAGAAAATATAATTAATGGGTACATCTCCCAACTTTTATAAAAAGCATGTCCATCTTATAACTTTAATGTGTTCAAATTATTGGTTCTCGGGGCAAGACGGGTCGTGGATGCTTATACTCGTGTTTATAAATAGAAAGACACGGGTCATTTTCATTTCAGTAATTGCACATGTGCCATTTGTTGATTTATCCTATATTTTGATTTTTTTCTCAACGCAACGACCTCAAACATTAGGCCCTCTAACTTAAGAAAGTCAGAAAGGTTGACATGTGATAAAGAACTATTGAATTAACAAAAAAAAAAAAAAAAATGATATGATATCGAGTTGGTGAAATCACAAGTTATTGTATTGATTCGTTAGAAAATATAATTAATGTGCATATATCTCAACTTTTGTAAACGGCATATCCATTTGGCAACTTAAATGAGTTCAACTTATTGATTCTGAAGCACGGATGGTCGTATATACTTATACTCTTGTTTATAGTTAGAATGGCACAATGGTCGTTTTCATTTTAGTAACGGCTCTTGTGCTGTTATGTTGATTTCTCCTATATATATTTTTTCCAATGTAACGACCTCAAACATTGGACCTTCCCTAATTTAAGAAAGTTAGAAATGTTAATCATGTGACAAAGAATGGTTAAATGGACATAAATTATATGATATCGAGTTGATGAAACCACAAGTCATTGTATTGATTCGTTAGGAAATATAAATAATAAAACCTCTCTTAACTTTTATAAATGTCATGTCCATCTCACAACTCAAATGAGTTCAAATTAATGGTTCTCGGGGCACGGACGGGTTGTGGAAGCATACTCATATTCATTGAGAGAACAAAAACGACCTTAAGAATTGGACCCCCTAAGTTGTGTCATTCTCATAGATTATAGAAGTTTATATGTTGATAATGTCACTTATACCATTCTCTTAAAACTTTTTATCTTAGTAACGGTATTGATCCCGTTCTCGGTGACATTTTAAATCCTGTAAACACCACTTGTGTCATTTTCATGGACACATAAATCAAACATAATGGCAATTGTACCGTTCTTATAAATGTTTTCATCTTAGTACAACACAAATACCGTTCTCAGGCAGTTGAGTCATTCTCATAGACATTTTCATCTCAGTCTCATGGACAAGTAACTTTACAAACATAAAGGCTGTTGTGTCGTTCTCATAGATGTTCTCATGGACACTTATATTTACAAACATAACACGTGTTGTTCTCATGTGAAGAAAAATAAAACGAATAGAAATGTACAATTGAAAACATCTAACAATAAACCCCCTTTTTATTTTGCTGTTGCTACGCTTGAAACGATCTTTCACAAGTCTACAATTGTGCCCTAGAGTCGCATCCTCATCCTCCAAATCCCCATCTTTAAACCCGATCACTTGATTTATCCTTTATTTTCATTTGTTTCCAACGCAAAAAACTCAAACATTGAACTCCCAAGTTGTGTCGTTCTCATAGTAAATAGTAAATGGAAGCTTATATCTAGATAACCTCACTTGTGCCGTTCTCATTAAGGCTTGTAAGTCCTATAAATGGCACTTGTGCCATTTGCATTGAAACTAATATGTTGGTAATAGCACTTATGTTGTTCTCGTAGAAGTAGTCCTACAAATAGCACTTGTGTCGTTTTCATGAAGGCATTTAAGTCATGTAAACAACACTTGTGCTGTTCTCATGGACATTTATATTTACAAACATAACGGCAGTTGTACCGTTCTCATGGACGTTTTCATCTCAGTAACAGCACAAGTACTATTTTCATGGATTCTTATTTACGAACATAACAACACTCATGTCGTTCTGTGACAATAAAAAATAGAAAAGAAATATACAACTCAAACGCGAACTTTTAACTTAAAGGCATCAAAACTGTAACTTCAAATCAATATTTAACTTAAAGCAAACATAGTATTATTCCTGGAAAAATGGCTCCATGAGTTCATCATCCCTAAGATTCTAGCGTACGATGTACCTCGATATGAAAAACCAAGATGTACAATTATTCAAGCTTTAAATCTGGTCACCAATGTGAACTCTTGTAGCCCAAATCTTGCAAGTTTGTCTCCAATTTTAATCCACACTTCATTTTCTTTTGAGGAACTTATTGACCTTAGAGTTAACTGGTGGACCAATTGTCATGCTAGTTTTATGTCCTCGAAGCTCAACAAATGTCCAAAGCAAGAGTATGTGAATAGGCATTGGTACTTAGCATTTAACATGTAGAAAAGTTCTTCAATCCTACACCTATTACTAATCTTTGCATTTCACAATGTCTCGAGCATCCATTTTTATCTGATGTAAAATGGAAAATAATAATTGAGTTAAAAATCTTATTTCTCAAAGTAATCATTTACCAAACAAACACTTGAACAAAATCCAAGGTTGCAAATGCAACTTACTAACACGGATGACAATCCATTTAACAACAGTATTCAAACTTTCTGTTATGTAAAATCTCTTGGAATTAGTCTCCTAAATCTTTCTTGTCCAGCAGTACTCATGTGCACATGAGATGAAAAATATAGCCTTTTCAAATTTAAATTAGTGAGTCAAACATGGGATGACAATGTGTTCCAAGGATAAAATGTGTTCAAAAATAGGCTTGTAGGATGCAATGCTTTCTCTACAGGAATTCCATTGTCATAGTTGACATACTACACCCATGAAAGATACCAAACCTTAATATAAAGGTGAATGAAAATTTAAGACGATTTAAATATAACTTCATTTTCAAACATGATTTCCATTTCCATATGGGCTTTTGTTTTGTTAATAGTTCACCTCACAATCATAAGAAATGTGATCTTTAAATACAAATTACCACATCAGCCCAAATTATAGTCTAATGTCACTAAAATCACTAGAAGGCAGTGTTCTAAAAGGCGTAATGCGTTGCGATACGTCGAGGTCGAGAATCAAGAATCACAAGTTTAAGCGTGTCAATGCGGAGAGTAGGCGTCATAATGCGTTTCGTACTTTTAATATTATTTTAAGTATAATAAATAGATTTTTATATTAAAAAAACTATTCTTCATATAAAATAAATCAATATCTACCAGCTCTCGTCTTCAACTTCTACAGTGGATGGAAATGCTTGCAAAATATCCCACCAAAAAATGACAAAAACTAGAAACCAAAAGAAATTGAGACAACCTATCAAAACCCATTTCAACCAAAAGAAACCAAAAGAAATATCCCAGCAAGTCTGCTGGCCCCAACCCCCTCAATCCCTTCACTGCCCAAGTAGCACCATAAACTCTCCCTTTCCACCATTGAGACAACCTATCAAAACCCATTTCAACCATTAACACAATCAAAACCCATTTTCAAGATCTGCAAAATTAGAGAATACACACACCCAAGCAGAGAAATCACTTGCAGCCAATTTCTGATGATTGTACATTGCATAAATCGTTTTTTGGTCTGGGTTTAATTTCACAGATTGTATGTTCACTGCAGGAGAATTTGAAATTTGTGTCAATTGAGGTATCTTAATTCGAATTCAAGGAATCATTTTCTTACAGTACAAAAATCAAAACATCATCTGGAATGTTCTTCCCTTTCCATTTCTCCAATTTTCGCAATTGCTTGGAATCCAAACCCAAAAAACCTCTCTGTTTCTGAGTTCAAAAAATGGGGGTGAGAAAATGAGAAATTTTTCCTTTATTAGGGAAACTAAAGAGAATGGATGAGTTTTAATTCTTGCCATTATTTCTAGTTCAACTTCTCCAGAACCCAATTTCTCTTCAACCATTCTTCGAATTTCTTCCTCCAATTGTTTAAGCTCTGCCTCACGCTGGAGTCTTTTCTGCATAGTAACACAGCCAAAGTGTATCCCACATCGGAATCCTATATATGAAAGCCAAAAAATTTTGTCTATAAATAGATGGGCCAACAAAACCTAAATATCACAAGCTTCCTGGGCCTGTCACTTGGTGGGTTGGAAGTGAGAGAGTTTATAAGTTATATCAATAGGTGGTAAAATGAAAAGAAAACTTAAAAATAATTAAAAAATGAGCATTTTAGTGGTCAACGCAGGTGTTGACCGCGTTTGTACACGCATACTTTGAATGCGATGCGTTTTGATGGCGCTTCACTCGTAAGCACGCCTACACGGCGCATTTTGCCGCGTTTTAGAACACTGCTAGAAGGCAAGGCTGCATGGCAAAATAACAAGTCCTCATATTCCAATATAATACATTATATGCATGACAAAAGATATAGTGTCATCAAATAATCTTGCAGTTATAATCATTATGCTTACGTTAAGCTAAGTCTGCAAAGTTCACGATCCCATTTCATACCAACTCAAAGTATACTTATGGGACTGTATATGTTACCAAGCGGATATTAGTAGGAAGTGCAGCAGATAAATACCTTCTAAATCAAAATACACTTAATAACTGAAAGGAACAAAAGAGGATTATTTGGAGCCAACATGTTTCTTGAAAGGTTAACCTTGCCATTTTCTATGATGTATATCATATGAACGGCACTGTACAAATTATTGCAGAAGGAAGGTAGAAAACTTACTTCTAGTGCGTTCGCTTCCACCGTTGTAGTAGTAATGAGAGAAATTCCTGTATTTTCGCAAATTTGTAGTCGATTTTAGTGGGTGTTATAGTGAAGTTGATGAGATGTAAAGAAGAAGAAGAACAAGACTTTAATTTCAAATGGAGAAAAGGGTTTTACAGTGTTGAAGGAGAAGTAACGAGTGAAATTATGGGAAATTGGGTGATTTTGGAGTTTAGAATTGAATGGCAATTTTTTTATTTTACCAATTAAATTTTGAATTTTTTTTCCTTTTAATATAGGTCAAAGGCTATTTGTCCAATACCATTGTGTAACCCGACTGTTTGGCCAAATTTCCCTGAATGTAGTGTTATTTTTGTTTTGTGTTTTTTTGAATTTTGTCTCTAGTTAGAATTCAACTTTCTACTGGATTCTTGATTTTATATTAGTCCCCCATGCATGTTTTTATGTTATCATAATCTCTCCGAAAACACTTAGAGTTGGTTTGACTGTCTTAACTATGGCAGAATATTTTTAGATGTTAATGAACAAATGGTACTTCTATTTAAGGGTGGGCGCGTGTCGGTTCGGTTCGATTTTTTTCGATTCCAGAAATTTTCGGGTATTTAATAAATGGAACCGTTGGTTCCAAATATAATTTTGGAACCATTCGGATTGGGTTCGGTTCTGTTCGGTTCCGTACTATAATTAAATTTTTTAACATTTAAAATAATACTATATAAATACACCTGAAAATATATACTAATATTAATAACAAAAAGTAGATACAAATACCAAGTTTAATATTAACTTTTACAAATTAACGTAATCTAATTTAATAACATATAAATAATAAGTTGTCAAATGCAAATACCAAAAAGTAAATATTAATAATAAAATTTCGATGATTCATATCAATAATTCATTTGCTTTAAACCTTCAAGTCTATATAAAAATGAAATATAAATTAGAAGTCATAAAGATAAAATATTTTAAAGTATTGATAATACTTACCAACTATTTAATGTAATCATCAGTTGCTTGATTTTCCATGCTAACTACTAAGAAATTATATAAGAAAAAATTGAAAAAAATACAACTAACAAACATCAATAAACTCTAAATTGTTCAACTAATAAGATTTAATAAGAAAAAATTTATTACTTTGTTTAGAAAAAAATAAAAGACATCGATTTATCCAATATAAAAAAAAAAATCGGTTCTTCGGCTCTTGGTCTAGAACTGAAAACCGAACCAAACCATTTGGTTCTCGATTCGGATACCCGTTCGAGTATTTCATTTAAAAAAACCCGGTCAGTTCGGTTCGGACATTTTGCCCAACCCTTCTTCTATTTATTGACAATATCGTTCGCTTCGTCCAAGCAGGATCCGAAGTATCAACCTTATTGGATATAATGTCCTCATTGTCGGTTATGAATCTACCTTGATTACTAGAATGGGTACTTTACAAGAAAGTAGGGTTAATTATTTGAATGATCACTAAACTTTGTCAAATATTACTATTTAATAACTTTATTTAAAAATATATCTTAATGGTCACTAAATTATGCCAAGTGTTATCACTTAATACTGAACTATGCATCATGTTACCCATCAATCATTCAAGTTAACGTCATTTGTTGAACCTAACGGAATTTCCCACTTAAGTGATGGATGAGTAATATTGTGTATAGTTCAGTGACCATTTAGATACATTTTTAATTTTAGTTATGAAATAGTAACACTTAACAAAGTTTAGTAACCATTAAAATACATTTTTAAATTCAGTTATTAAGTAGTAGCACTTGACAAAGTTCAAAGAACATTGAGATGCATTTTTAAATTCAATTATTAAATCCTTCAAATTGACTTCCATGAAAAAAGAAATAAAAAAAAATGAAGGAAAAAAGGAGGAAACAAGAAATTATAGACCTATAAATCGAAGAAAAATAGAACTTTTGTCGATGTCCATTTTGAAATAAATGTATGACATTAGTTTTCAACTAAAAGATTTGCTGCCCAAATGAAGGATATACGATGATAGATTGGCTCTGAATAATTTGCTAAGTCATTAAATCGCTGACTAGCATATCCCCTTCATTGACAACTACCGCTCCATTCACTTGAGTTACCGAATTGTTCAGTTCATTGGCCATTTTATATTGTTGTTTTGGTCTTTTATTGTTGTACTTTTTTGCATACGGTTAAAAGTATATTCGATTTTCAGATCAATCGGTATTAGTTCACTGTATCCTAAACTTCACATAGGAAGCCTGAAAGAGAGACGTTAAGAACACTGAAATAAATTGACATGAAAAAATTAAATATAAGTACAAAAATGTTTAAATTAGTGCCAAGGTAATCGATATCGATTTGAGTTTCTTCTTTTTTTTCCCTTCATTTTCTTAGTTTCTTCTTTCACAAAGGTCAATTTGAGGGAAAAAGAAATTGTTACTACCTAATAGCTTAAAAATATATCACAATGGTCCCTAAACTATGCCAAGTGTTATTTTTTAATAACTGAATTTAAAAACGTATCTCAATAGTTACTGAACTATGCATCGTGTTACCTATTCATCACTCAAGTCGACATTGTTTGTTAAACTTAAATGATTTTCTTACTTGAGTAATTGATAGGTAACACAGTGCATAGTTCAATGATCATATAGATACATTTTTAAGTTTAATTGTAAAGTAGTAACACTTGGCAAAGTTCAATAATCATTGAGATATATTTTTAAGTTCAGTTATTAACTAGTAACACTTGAAAAAATTAAGCCCCTATTTGTCTACCATTTTTCAAAAAATTGTTTTCTACAGTAATCAATCTCTACCTCGCATTCAAATAATAAAATATTCTACACATAAACCGATAAAGTTTCTTTCAATTTCAACTATACATTTTCCAAAAAATACTATTCATTACACCATTTTCTTCTCAATAATGGTTGACAAACAGGCACTAAGTGACTACTAAGATAATTAACCCAAATAAAGTAAAATTGAGTACATTGGTTATATCACTCTTTTCTTTTAGGTCCTGTTTGATTGGCACTATTTTCCAGGGAACTAGAAAAATATTTTCCACTTTTCACTTTTTTGGTTGTTTGATAGGCGAAATTTTCCAGGAAAAATATTTTCAGCTTTTAGCCCACACGTGTGCATTTTCCAACTTTTTGATGAAAATTTTTTAAAAAATTTTCCACGCTGGCTGGAAAAAAATCTTTTTTTTTTTTTTTACAATGAAAACAAATGTCATAACCAATGGCTAAAAAAAAAAATTCACTTTAATGGACAATTTCTATATAAAACAAAATCAAACGAACACTAAATTTTGATTTAAAAAAATGATTTTTTAATAAACAATTTTTTTCCTTTTTTTTTTTTTTTACTTTTTCGTAATAGAAACAAATTTTATAACCAATTGTGGAAAAAAATATCACTTTAATGGACAATTTGCATGTAAAACAAAGTCAAAAGAATAGAAAATTTAAAAATTTTCCAGGTAGAAAATTATATCAATCAAACACACTTGAAATCATTTTCCCTACAAAATATTTTCAGGCAAATCTTTTCTTTATAAAACATTTTTTTTTCTACTCATTTTTTACCCTTGCAATCAAATGCACTCTTGCAATCAAACGCACTCTTACGTTTTTTATAAAGCAATCAAGGGCACTGACGGACCCACATGGGGTCATGTGGGTCAAGTGATTACACAAAAAAAATTTGAATTTTGATTTATTTTTTTTTCCTTCAAAAATTCAATAGATGGCTGGCAGCATCCTGTGTATTTGTGTGTGTGTTTTGTTTCCAACTTTGAGTTTGAGTTGTACCAATTCTGTAAAAAATTTCGTTACTTGTAGACTAACTCTTTATCCATTATCATGTTTAAAGATTACAGTTCACTCGTTCTTCAATAAAAAAAAAAATCCTCCTCCAATCTCAAATAAACCCTCATGCAATCTCCAATTTCAATCTCTATTCTTCAATCAGGTATGGAATTTTTATGTTTGAAATTAAAGATTCTAATGTTTATGTTTGATTTTCTCCTCCTTTTCACTCTAATCTATTTCTCATCATTGGGATTTTTATTGTAATTGTCAATGTAATTGGATTTGGGGCTTGTGTTACCTGGTGTTGAGTGAGAGTAGGTGAAGTATGTAATTTATAGTCTGTACTGCACAATTATAAAATGCACTTGTGGCATCTGGCAAGGCTAGAAGAAGATGGTCGAGTATGAATTACTGAAGCTACAGTCCTTGGAGCGCCTGAGTTCCTCTCGAGTGTCCTCAAGGCGCCTGATTTCGCTCAAGCGGTATTCTGGGCTAAAAAATTCTTACTTCCATTCTTTCAAAAAGAAAAATTCATGGATGCAAATAGTACAACAAATGGGCTCTTATTTTCATTAATGTCATGTTTATTTTTTAAAAAAAATTCATTTTAATTTTTGACCCCGTAGTACAAAAAGTCTGATTTCGCCCTTCATCAAGGGATGCTCAAAGGACAATAGATGAGAAAAGACATAGTATCTACAAAATTGATCTGCTTATTCTTTTTCACCTGGCTTAGGAGCACTTTAAGACGTGCCCCAGCAGGACCATGATTATACAAGTAATTGTTGGAGCCAGGAAGCATTTTGGAATCTATTGAATATTACTCTAAGATGGTACGGTCTAGAATATTTTATACATGAATTCGATAATAGATAAATGACATTAGATTTGTGAATTTTTTTTACCAGAATCACATGAATCCTTAGATAGAATGAGATTCCACCTGGACCCGATGAAAAAAATGGGACCACTTCTTGCTTTCTTTCGTCACATGTCTACCACTCTTATTTACAGGGCAATTAATCAGGTTAATTAACATTTTAACTAATCGATGACATGACGATAAATTGGACAGGATTTTGCTGTTTTCTCTATGCTAGTGAAGCAGTTACATTCAACACAATGATGAGATTCTATGAGGACCTTAAATGTTATGAACAGGTTGAGTTATTGATCTTAAAAATGATAAGAGGGAAACATATCATTAGATGTCGAGTCCTATCTTATTTGGTTGTCGTGTTGTCAGTATCTGAAAAAGTATTGAAACTCGCGCAGATGGTCGCCACTGTCTATCCTTACGTCATCTCCACAATGGCTATTAGGTGCAGTTAGTGAGGGCAGCTCTCAAGACTGTTTGAAGGAAATTGAGAGTAGTATCTCGAATGAGGGAATATGAATATACAAATCTCATTGATCTCTACTGTAGACTTGGTAACAGAAGAGAGGTTCATCGAGTTGGGGAGCCTACTATTATGAGGGCTACACAGCCCTCACTTTTATAATTTCTAGTCTGGTTACATTGAAGGAAATTCAGATAAGATTCAGAGCTTTGGGTCTGGACTCGTAAGAAAATTTCACAGCTACCATGATGAACAATGCTCATATTGTCTGTACTTCTGTGTTGAACCAGTTGAAGGAAAAGAGCATAAAACTCCCATTTTGGGAGCTTTGTTATGTGGTCTGGAAACCCGTGAGTAAAGAACGTTACAAACATGGTCTTGAGGTAAAACCCAAAAAAAAATAACCCTTCAAAATTTGAGTTTTCCACTAGTCTGATCTTGAATCTCTTGTTCGGCGTCTGTGACAATTTACCTGTGTTTTGATTGGGTTTCTTTCTTTGCATTTTTAACCCGCAGAATCTTTTGTTGCTTAGAAGAATATTGGCAAATAAGAAAAATAAATAATATAACGCACAAATTAAACGGACCGTCAAAACTTTTTCACTATATGAAAAATTGTTACAATCATATAGAATTTTTCACTCACCAAACCAATTCCAAAGTAAACCAAAGAAAAAAAACAGCAGCCAAATCTCCTTGCCTGTGTCTGTATGTGTATATATATATATTAATTCTAGCAAAGCATCAATCCTCTTCTTGGCCAGCCACTATTCTTGACTTTTCTTGCTTCTATGCGTGAATATATTATATATATATATCAACCACTACAACCACTGTTTGAAGAATTGAATAATATATATGTATATATATATAAAATACTCCAACAACTCTCCTAGCACCAAGGCAGGCAGCCGCTACGTTTTTTTTTCTTTTCTTCACGGACCACACAACCCTAAAATATGGAATAAACCACTATTTATGGGATTCATAATAACCTATTATTATTTGTAGTAGAAGTTCTCCAACTTTGACTTTTGAGGCAATTACCTAACAGCTTTGTTATGTGGTCTGGAAACCCGTGAGTAAAGAACGTTACAAACATGGTCTTGAGGTAAAACCCAAAAAAAAATAACCCTTCAAAATTTGAGTTTTCCACTAGTCTGATTTTGAATCTCTTGTTGGGCGTCTGTGACAATTTACCTGTGTTTTGATTGGGTTTCTTTATTTGCATTTATCAGATCGTGTGTTTCTTGGCACGGTCAGTGGTGCAATCTTATCTTGGTACTGAAGAAAAATGTTAATCGTCAAATGATAATCTCGTTTGAGTTTGATTGCACTGTAACAATACTAAGTTTCTTTAATTAAGCATTGCTGGAAGTAAATTTAGGCATTTAGATATCTTTGCGGTGTCATCCGGCTATCTCTTTTCATTTTTCACCATCCTCAGTGTACAAGATAAACCCCTCTATACCTTGCGGTAATGATTCCTCAGTCTCGTTCTGCCCTTAGTATTCATAAGCTACTTGTTTGCATGACATTTCTGTAGCTTAATAACAGTAGCATATTACAGTATGGTTATGGATAAAACCAAAATGTAAGATTAGAAAAATGAACACGGGCTTATTTAGCCTAAACAAGAGATAAATAAGATGAATATGAACTGATAAATAAGGTTGTTTGCTTCCTCTTCATTGTGAAGTTCTATAGATTCATAAACAATTTTTTCTTGCCTACGAAATAATGACCAAGAAATCCAAAAGTTCGGAATAGAATGGAGATTCGTGTAAGGCTTGACACAAACACCGCAAGATTTCAGAAAGTGCTGAAAATATGGAAAAGCCTTGTCGGTATAATATGCACTCTGATATTTCAAGGCATGTTAACTATACTGCATTCCTTAAACATAATATGGTCCCACCAATTCCGATTACAGTGTGCAAAAGAACTTTAGGCGGACAACCTTCCATAATACAATAAAGCCTAAAGTAGTTATTAATCGACTGCACATGGTAATCATTTTCTGGCCTTTGGAACCAGCACCAATGGATGTTCCATCTGCATAGTTACACCAAATTTCTCGTTCATGTTTAACTCTTTTGGATCATTTCCATGTGGAAGAGACCAGTCGAAAAAATAGATCAAAGAGGCAAGAATCATTGGAACAGTCTTTGCAGCCATGGGAAGGCCAGGGCAGATCCTCCTCCCTGCACTAAATGGTAAGAATTCAAAGTTGTTTCCTTTATAATCCAAAGACGAGGTAAGAAATCTCTCTGGTCTGAACTTAAGTGGCTCGTCCCATATAGATGAATCACGCCCAATAGCCCAAACATTGACGACTACTTGAGCATTTTTCGGTACTGTGTAATTCATTACTTGACAGGTCTCAATCGCTCTGTGAGGAAGCAGCAAAGGTGCAGGAGGATGGAGCCTTAGTGTTTCTTTAATGCATGCTTCAAGATAAGGTATCTGCAATAAATGGGAATTTTTGGGAAAATCTTCATTGATTTCAGTGTCAATCTCTCCACGAACATTCATCATGGCCTCGGGATTTTTCGACAGTTCTGCCATTGTCCATTCGACGGTCGAGGTAGTTGTGTCTGTGCCAGCAGAGAACAACTCCTGTCACACAGATATACAGTATTAGATTGCAAGCAACAGTATAATACACAACATTTTTAACTTTTTTCTTATTTAATCATGTGGTATACTGCTTAAGCCATCTAACTAAACGTGTCATAAATCTCATCCATGAAATTATATCTAATTTTATTTGTCTGAACAATCATTCACTGGACAGAAAACATTTGTATGTCTAATAATTTGTTAGTCTTATTTCGGCATGAGTTTGTAGACTGAAAAAACTGTGCGCACAAGAGAAGCATATGACATCGAAATCTTGCCGGCAGAGAATAATCAAAGAAGAAGATATAAGAATCGTGCTCCCCTTGAAGTTGGAGAAAATTCAAGTATTGTACAATTCTGATTTTAATCTATTGAACGATTGGCAAGATTTCTAAGTATTAGTTCTGATTTCAGTCTACTGATACAGATAAATACAAAGTACTTAAATTACACAACAGAGCGAGTCTTCTGAATCAGCTGATCCGTCGAATAATGATGTAATTATATGGCTTTTTACAGAGTACAGAATTTTGTTCTTGGATGGCTCATTTCTTTCTTTCATAAACGGTGGATGTTGAGAGTTTATGCCAATGCACGAGAAAACTCCTAACAACCTAGTACATAGAACTGTAATCCAAGATTATAAATTGGTCCTGAACTGCTGTCCACATTCAAAATTTTCATAAATAGGTGGCGGTGAAACTTGAACCATTGCTCTAACACCAATGTTGAACTACTTTGTCTAAAAGCTAAAATTGTTGAGAGGAGACAAACTAAATTTGTATGTGTGTTTTGTAGGGGGAAGGGGAGGAGGAGGATTAGGCAAGGATGGGACAGAGAGCTGACCGTAAACAGCTGCTTGATCCGATTGTTGGAAAAACCATTGTCGAGAAGGGCGTCCAAGAAATCTTGTTTCGTCAAAGAATTATTCCTTTCTTTTCGCCTTTCTTCAATGATTGGTTCCCACACTGAAGATAATTTTGCCATCAGAACAGCCGACTTCCTTCGAATTCCTTGAATATCTAGCTTGCTGAGAAATGGATAGAAATCGGATAAATTAGGAGCAGCAGCCACCTCCATAGCCGCCCTTATAATGCCTTTCAACCCTCGATCCGAGTTCTTTTCCTCCAATCCAATAAAGTCTCTTGACATCATTGAATTCCCCAAAACATTAAACACAGTTGCAAAAACTAGTTCAGCAATTTTCACCTCCTCACCTTCCTTTGACACCATAAAATTCATTAGGCCAGTTATACACTTCTCTCGCAATCCTGCTTGAGACTCTAAAGCTTTGTTAGAGAAAAGTTCAGAACGACATAATGTACGTAAAAACTTCCAATTATCACTGCAATCTTCGGTCCATCCAAGCGATGAATGATTAAGTTCTTCCTTTGTAGCTGGAAGAGCCTTAGGAACATATCGGCCTGAAAAAATCCGATCCTTTGACTTTAGGATTTCTGTAGCAGCTTCTGGTGATGATCCAACAATCATACACTGAGTTCCTAGTTTTAGAGACATTATAGGACCATGGATTTTGGCCAAGTTTGTTAGACAAACATGAGGCATTAGTCCTATGTGTGGAATGTTGCCTAAAATTGGCCATGGATTTGGCCCTGGTGGGAGTTTTGGGCTATTTTTAGACGCAAAACAAGATTTTAAGTTCTTGATTATGAATATAAGTATAGGCAAAAAGAGGGCTAGAAGAAGAAAACAAGTCTCTTTTCCTTCAATAAACTGAGCCATGAGGCTTGAACTTTGGGGTGGGTGATGTTATGTTTGCAGGAAATCATATGCATTTTGGGGTTGGGGTGGGAGGTTTTATGTAAAATTAAGTTGACTTTGTTTCTTATGGTTTGTTCATATTTGCAAGGAATCAACTAAACTTCTGCAGGCTGATTATTTTGGAAAACTTGTAAAAGTTCAGAGGAAAAATCAAATTATGTGACGTATAATAATAATGATAATTAAGTATTATACTTAATATAAAACTTCTGTATGAGTAGGGATTACATAATTATGCGATAGTGGAAAGAAAAAGAAAGTGACAAATGCAATGACAACAAATTAAGCCCCTATTTGAGTCACAACAAGCATATAACAAAAAAGTATGTTATTTTAAATTCTTCAAGAAACGACAACTTTACATGGATTCATGAATTTCTAAATTCTCAACGGACATGTCTCCAAGTCTTTCGAGTTAAGAGTTAGAAAAGGTTTGCTGGACATTTGGTGCACAGAATACACTTCAAGAAACATTCCAGGGTATTGAGGGGGAAAAAAAGGGTCGGCTAGAACATACAGTTTTAAAGAAAAAGTAGTTAAAATTTTGTGACTCTGAGTCACTTTGCCCACAATTAGACTTTATTGAAAGAGCATATCGAGTCGAGTGCACGGCATAATATACATAGAATTCCCAATACCATGAAAGAGGAAGCCCGTCTCGTATTCTCTTCCTGAGAAGTCTTAGATGATTGATTCTTAGGTATATAAGACATATAAAGCATACAATAAGGTAAAACCAAAATAAAAGGTCTTAGAAACATGAACAAGATCTTACTAACGTGAAGATGATAAATGAAGACGTTTACTTCCTCTTCTTCTTGAGTTCCATTGATCCACAAAATCGTTTTCTTGCCCCCAAAAAATTTTAACCAAGAAATCAAAGCAGGCTTGTTGGAATAATATGTCTGTTTTGAACTTGTTGACCTAAAAGTTTAAATTGTTAGATAAGACCAAACATACATATCAGCAATCAGCATGCCCCCTAGGCATGTTTATTTATTTTCCATCAAAGCCTTACACGTTCACGATTTCATTTAAATAGATGGTAATGAAACCTAAAAGACGAGAATTGAACCAGTTATATCAAAAGCTTAAAATTTTATATAGAGTCAAATTTATATCATTTAATTATTGTCTTCAGCAATCTATAATATAATATTTCAGGGCACGTTACAATACTGCATTCCTTAAACGTGATATTGTCCCACCAATTCCGATAATTGCGTGCAGAAGAATTTTAGGCGAATAGCTTTCCAGAATACAGTAAGGCCTAAAGTAGTTCTTATTAATCGACTGCTCGTGGTAATCATTTTCTGGCCTTCGGAACCATTACCAATGGATTTTCCATCTGTATAGTTAAACCAAATTTCTCATTCATGTTTAGCTCTTTTGGATCGTTTCCATGTGGAAGAGACCACTCGAAAAAATAGATCAAAGAGGCAAGAATCAAGGGAACAATCTTGGTAGCCATGGGAAGGCCAGGACACATCCTCCTTCCTGCGCCAAATGGTAAGAATTCAAAGTCGTTTCCTTTAAAATCCAAACTTGAGGTAAGAAATCTCTCTGGTTTGAACTCAAGTGGTTTGTCCCATACAGATGGATCGCGCCCAATAGCCCAAGCGTTTACGACTACTTGAGTATTTTTCGGTACTGTGTAATTCATTACTTGGCAGGTTTCAATAGCCTTGTGAGGAAGCAGGAAAGGCGCAGGAGAATGCAGCCTCAGTGTTTCTTTAGTACACGCTTCAAGATATGGTAGTTGCATCAAATGGGAATTATTCGGGAAATCTTTATTGATTTCAGTGTCAATCTCACGAAGGACATTCTTCATGGCTTCAGGATTTTTCAATAGTTCTGCCATTGTCCATTCAACCGTCGAGGTAGTTGTGTCTGTGCCAGCAGTGAATAACTCCTGTAACACAGTAAGTGGACAGTTTCGTGTTAGAACTGTCCTTTTGGTGACAAAAAAAACTTTGCATATATAATATTAGATCGAAATAAACCTTTTTAAGTTTTTTTTCCTTATTGCATAATTCACATTACATAACAAAACGAGTTTAACACAACTTAAAAACTATTGAAGAAGGGACAAACTTACTTCTTGTGTGCACGGGTGGGGGGTGGCATTAGGCAAGGATGAGACAGAAAGCTTACCAAAAACAACTGGTTGATCCGATTACAAGAAAAACCGTTGTCGAGAAGGGTGTCCAAGAAATCTTGACTTGTCGAAGACTTATTCCTCCCGTTTCGTCTTTCTTCAAGGATTGCTTCCCACACAGCACGAATTTTCACAATCAAAACAGCCAACTTCCTGCGAATACCTTGAAGATCTAGCTTGCTGAGAATTGGATAGAAATCAGATAAATTTGGAGCAGCTAATACCTCCATATAAGCCCTTATGATGCCTTTCATCCCTCCATCCGCGTTCTTTTCCTCGAATCCAATAAAGTCTCTCGACATCATAGAATTCCCCAAAATATTGAACACAGTTGCAAAAACTAGTTCAGCAATTTTGACCTCCTCACCTTCCTTTGATCCCACAAAATTGATAAGGTTAGTTATACTTTTCTCTCGCAATCTAGCTTGAGACTCTAAAGCCTTGTTCGAGAAAAGTTCAGCACGACATAATGTACGTAAAGACTTCCAATTATCATTGCAATCTGCCCATCCAAGGGACAAATGATTAAGTTCTTCCTTTGTAGCTGGAAGAGCCTTTGGAATACATCGGCTTGAAAAATTCCGGTCCTTCGACTTTAGGATTTCTTTTGCAGCTTCTGCTGATGATCCAACAATCATACACTGAGTTCCTAGTTTTAGAGACATTATAGGACCATAGATTTTGGCTAAGTTAGTTAGACTAACATGAGGCATATGTCCTATGTGTGGAATGTTGCCTAAAATTGGCCATGGATTTGGCCCTGGTGGAAGTTTTGGGCTGTTTCTTGAGACGAAATAAGATCTTAAGTTCTTGATTATGATAAAAAGTATAGGCAAGAAGAGGGCTGGAAGAAGAAAATAAGTCTCTTTGGTTTCAAGAAATTTAGCCATGAGACTGGAAGTTCCTTTGCCGGAATATCAAGTTTTTTTGCTGCAATCTTCCTTTGAAGGATGCATTTGTAGCGTCGAGGAAAACTTAGGCGGCTAGGACTTTCACTCTCAAATGGTTTGCGGTCAAGTTACGACACCGAAAATGATTTGGGTGGGGTGGAATGGAATAGGTGCGGTGGGGTGGGGTGGCGTGGGTGTTCTGTGTCTATCTTCTTAATCATTAATAATTTGACACTACTAAAGCTACTTTGACTTTGTAGTATTTTTTGTACATATTTGCTAGAAATCATCTAAACCTGCCGCATAAGTCGTACTCAAAACTTTTGCTTCTATGCCAAAGTGGGAGACATGACAACGAAAGTGCTATTTCTAGTGTCTCCCGTTTCGTCTTGTGTGCACCCGTTCATTTAACGCAGGGGCGGAGGGGAGGGGGGGTCCTGGACCCCCCCAATTTTTTGGAAAAAAAATTTTTTTTATTATTTTTTTAATTTTTTGGCCTCAAAATTTTTTTTTTAATCTCCTAATCCAGCCCATTCAACTGTTTGTGAAGTTGTATTGTTTATCAATTATGAGAGAAAAAGTTTCCTCAATTCTTAGGCTCAGTGATGGAGAAATATTTCAAAAAATTAGTAGTTTCTTTTATATGTTTCTTGATTTTTTTGTGAAGTCTTTGTACATTAATTTATGTTCATTTGTTTCATTTCTCCATCACAAAGTACCAACTTTCCTCATTTTAACAGATAATGTTTCAAAAAAAAATTTCGGGGGCAGCCCCGTGAGCCCCCGCCCCTTCAACTCCGGGACCCCCCTAATTCAAAAGGCTAGCTCCGCCCCTGATTTAACGTATAGTCCATATTTCATGTAAACTAAAAATTTATGTCAAAATTAACATTTATTTTTGTCCATACATTTCATGACAATCACAATTTTTATTAACTTTTCAACTATATATTTTTCATCATTTTTTATCAGATCTGGTAAAAATCACTAAACAGTGGCCTAGTAAATTAATGAAACGCCTACACAAGTAGGTGATAATTCTAGAATACTTCATGATCTATACACAGTAGAGGAAATATTAGAAGTACATGCAAACAACAAAGGCAAAAATAAGCCTTATTTTCGAGTCGATTATATCAATCTATTTTCGTCAACATTGCTAAAATAGAGATTTAAAGCAATTAAACTAGAAATTAATACAGATTTGTTAGTTTTAGCCTGCCGTCAACCCTTCATTGTGTTTGATTCATGAATATAAAACTTTTTTAAGCCTATAGGATATGAATCTACGATACATTTGAGATAAAAATAAGGAAAAAAATACATAACTAAAAAGATTTCAAAATAAACTTTCAAAAATAAAAAAACTTTTGAAAAAATTTCAAAAATCAAGTGACCACGTAATAACAATTTTGTGACAATTGTTTAAGTCAAGATTATAATAACACACAATTTATGGTCACAATCACATACTAATTACAAATGTTATAAGTTGAAGTCACAATGACAAATTATAGGTCAAAATTAGAAATTTAGCCGCATATCATACATTTGTTTATGTCACATATTATTGGTTATAAATTACTCATTTTATTAGTCATAATTATCCAAATAATTGTTTCTCCACTCCACCACTACTGACACTACCCAAATGACACAGCCATCTCACTATCACCACCACCGCTTTTGCACCAACCTCTACCATCAGCTCTGCCTAGAACCAACCACCACCACCACCACCACCACATCCACATCCACCTCCACCTTCAACCCGTTACCATTATCCTCCATCACGAATACACGGACCACCACAAATATAGCGCCGCCACCACCACCACTATCACCTCCACCATACCACCACAACATTGTACCGCCACCACCTCCTCCACTTGCACCTCATCTATAATCACCGAAGACTGCCAATTTGTAGCCTACGACGATCGCCACTTCGAGTCCCCAAATCACCACCAAATTTGTAGCCATTCGACGAACCAGAGGTGGGTGAATCGGAGACCTAGACACTTGGATTATAATGTGAATCAGAGAGAGCTTTGAGATAAGGTGCGAAATGAAGAACCTAGCGACAGTACTTCGAGCGAAATGAATGACCTAGCAGCGATGAGCACAGGTGATGCAAGTGAGATGGTGAGCACAGATCCACAGATAGAAAGGTGGTAGAAAGAATGTGGGGTGTCAACGAGCCAAGTCGAACCGAGCCAGAACCGAAGCTCCCAGTCCGAGCAAAAATGATTCGAGGCTTTTTTTGGCCCGACCGAGTCAAGCAAAAGCTCAACTAAAAAATTGATGCAAGACCCGATCTTTCGGCTCGGGCCGAGCCTGCTTGATTATTTTTTTCTATGACAAATCTAAATTTTTAAAAAAAAATTTTAAAACTTTTGCAATTTATACGTATTATAAATTAAATAAAAGATAAAACCATCCTCCTTTATTGGGGTTTCAGACCGGCTACAATCATCGTAAGTAGAGTTAAAATTGTACACGAATAAAATATTTCGTATACAATTTGAGTAAAGAAATTGGAGATTGATTGAAGTAAATTGATATAAAAATGGTAAAAATGTTTCGCTTATTTATAGCAAAAAAATGTATCTGTCTCAACAACATTTGAATTTCAAATTCAAATTTTGAAAAATTGAGAAATTTAAGTTATCTGCCTTATTAAAAGCAGTCTGCCTTTGATAAGGCAGCTATCTGCCTGCTAGTAGCAGTAATAGCTGTTTGCATTGCAGGCGGCTGTGTTTAATTTTATTTTTAATGAAGCTCGGCTCGACTCGTTCAAACAGAAAATGGCCAGTGACACGTGCTGGCTCGGGCTCGAGCAGATGTCCACGAGCCGTCCGAGATGTTTCGACATCCCTAATCACAATTTTGTTTGTACGTGGTGGGTGGGCGATCTAGCCAAACAACATTTTCGAAAAGAGAGCTTGTTTCATGAGGGCATTAGTTGAACTATAACTAATAAAACTACACCCTCCTGTCTTTCGAAATGCGGTGGCACAATATGGAATGGGGATGATTAAGCCTTTGATTTAATTGTTTTTTTTTTTTTTTTTTTGGGTATTTTCTCTTTATTTTATTGTTATTTAATTAAAAACTTAGGTAGTCTTTTTAGACATCATAAATTTTTTGTTGGACTTTTGAATTTAACATTACATACTTTTTAACGACTTCACAATTTAATAGCAATGAATGTCTTCAAATTTGTTCAATTTTGCATTTATGTCCTCATTTATTATTTGTCATATTTTTATCATTAGTCTTCTGTCATATGCATAGGTAGGGACGTTCTGCACCAAAAAATCAAACGTCGGGACGTTTTCCACACAACCCGTCATAGGTAGGGACATTTTGCGCCAATAACCCGTTATTTTTGTCCATACATTTCATGACAATCACAATTTTTATTAACTTTTCAACTATATATTTCATCATTTTTTATCAAATCTGGTAAAAATCTGATATTTAATACACTAAACAGTGGCCTAGTAAATTAATGAAACGCCTACACAAGTAGGTGATAATTCTAGAATACTTCATGATCTATACACAATAGAGGAAATATTGGAAGTACATGCAAACAACAAAGGCAAAAATAAGCCATATTTTCGAGTCGATTATATCAATCTATTTTCGTCAACATATTTTGTTCATTGCTAAAATAGTGATTTAAAGCAATTAAAATAGAAATTAATACAGATTTGTTAGTTTTAGCCTACTGTCAACCCTTCATCGTGTTTGATTCATGAATATAAAACTTTTTAAAGCCTATAGGATATGAATCTACGATACATTTGAGATAAAAATAAGGAAAAAAAATACATAACTACAAAGATTTCAAAATACACTTTCAAAAATAAAAACACTTTTGAAAAAATTTCAAAAATCAAGTGACCACGTAATAACAATTTTGTGACAATTGTTTAAGTCAAGATTATAATAACACACAATTTATGATCACAATCACATACTAATTACAAATGTTATAAATTGAAGTCACAATGACAAATTATAGGTCAAAATTAGAAATTTAGCCGCATATCATACATTTGTTTAGGTCACATATTATTGGTTATAAATTACTCATTTTATTAGTCATAATTATCCAAATAATTGTTTCTCCACTCCACCACTACTGACGCTACCCAAATGACACAGCCATCTCACTATCACCACCACCCCTTGCACCAACCTCTACCATTAGCTCTGCCTAGAACCAACCACCACCACCACCTTCAACCCGTTACCATTATCCTCCATCACAAATACACAGACCACCACAAATATAGCGCCGCCACCACCACCACTATCACCTCCACCATACCACCACAACATTGTACCGCCACCACCTCCTCCACTTGCACCTCATCTATAATCACCGAAGACTGCCAATTTGTAGCCTACAACGATCGCCACTTCGAGTCCCCAAATCACCACCAGATTTGTAGCCATTCGATGAACCAGAGGTGGGTGAATCGGAGACCTAGACACTTGGATTATAATGTGAATCAGAGAGAGCTTTGAGATAAGGTGCGAAATGAAGAACCTAGCGACAGTACTTCGAGCGGAATGAATGACCTAGCAGCGATGACCATAGGAGGTGCAAGTGAGATGGTGAGCACAGATCTTGTGTGCCGACCCACTAGTAGTTGAGAGATGGGAAGGCGGTGGTTACTTTATCATGACGGTGGTCAAAGTCGGGGAGTGTCAGCCAGAGATTGAGCGGTGGATATAAAAGAATAGATAGAAAGGTGGTAGAAAGAATATGGGGGTGTCAACGAGCCAAGTCGAGTCGAGCCAGAACCGAAGCTCCCAGTCCGAGCAAAAATGATTCGGGGCTTTTTTTGGCCCGACCGAGCCAAGCAAAAGCTCGACTAAAAAATTGATGCTAGACCCGATCTTTCGGCTTGGGCCTAGCGGGCCGAGCCTGCTTGATTATTTTTTTCTGTGACAAATCTAATTTTTTTAAAAAAAATTAAAACTTTTGCAATTTATACGTATTATAAATTAAATAAAAGATACAACCCTTCTCCTTTATTTGGGTTTCAGACCGGCTACAATTATCATAAGTAGAGTTAAAATTGTACAAGAATAAAATATTTCGTATACAATTGAAGTAAAGAAATTGGAGATTTATTGAAGTAAATTGATATAAAAATGGTAAAAATGTTTCGCTTATTTATAGCAAAAAAATGTATCTGTCTCAACAACATTTGAATTTCAAATTCAAATTTTGAAAAATTGAGAAATTTACGTTATCTGCCTTATTAAAAGCAGTCTGCCTTTGATAAGGCAGCTAGCTACCTGCTAGTAGCAGTAATAGCTGTTTGCATTGCAGGCGGTTGTGTTTAATTTTATTTTTTAATGAAGCTCAGCTCGACTCGTTCAGACAGAAAATAGCCCGTGACACTTGCTGGCTTGGGCTCGAGCAGATGTCCCAAAATGGAGCCCTGCTCGAGCCTTAGCTCGGGCTTTTCCCTGGCAGAGCCACAAGCCGTCCGAGACATTTCGACATCCCTAATCACAATTTTGTTTGCACGTGGTGGGGTGGGCGATCTAGCCAAANGTATTTTCTCTTTATTTTATTGTTATTTAATTAAAAACTTAGGTAGTCTTTTTAGACATTATAAATTTTTTGTTGGACTTTTGAATTTAACATTACATACTTTTTAACGACTTCACAATTTAATAGCAATGAATGTCTTCAAATTTGTTCAATTTTGCATTATGTCCTCATTTATTATTCGTCATATTTTTATCATTAGTCTTCTGTCAATTAGAAAATCTTGATGTTGATTTTTGTCAAAATAATAATAATAATAATTAATTAATTAAAAAACTTATTACTCATCATATTTTTAAATAAGCATACTAATAACAAATACAAAATTTCAACAAAAATATTTTTCCCATGCTAACAAAATAATTAGACAAAAATGGTCATAAGAGACATGATGATATACTAAGGGTATTTGGAAAATGCAATGAAAAAGTATAAAGGTATTTTCCCTACGCTATGCTTTGTTTGGGCCTTGTTTCAAGAGTTCTTTACGAGATGGGTCAACCATCTTATTCAAGTGATGTTACACATCATTCTCTTCTGGTGAAGTGATTTGAACATGAGACATCTAATTCTGATACCAATTCGGGTAGGTATATTACTAATTCTTTCAAAGGTTATAGTTAAAAGAAGATGTGCAATCAAGTCCTTAAGAATTGAGGATCATGTCCGGGATATCCCAAGCATTATTTTTTTAAGCCTACTGTAAGTACACAACGAATGTTTGAGTGATGTTCCGCGTCTACTATAAGTAGAATTTAGATTAACTAAAGTAGAATTCCTCAATTTTCCATATTATCCTTGTCCAGAGAATTTGTTTAGAAGCAAAAAAGATAGAGAAAACAACACAAATATTTACGTGGAAAACGTCCAAATAAATAAAAAAAGAATATCAGAGACAAAGATATTCTACCGTATGAAAATTTTATACAGGCATAGAATCTTATTCAATGTGGAATAGACAACTAAAATCTTTCCATAATTGGACAATACCAAGTAAAATCCCTACAATCGCCACCTTAACTTTGAATTGTTCAATGATCTTTCATGTTTCATCCCAGATGAACAATGTAACTTCACTATGGTCACATCTCTTTCACCTTCTTAGTCATGCTACTTGGAAAACTTTTATTAGAATCACTTCTTTGCCGATTTGCTTACTGTTATTAGGTAGTTAGGCTTTGTTTGGCTGTCATTACTTACCTTACTTACTGGTAATTAGTTAATGCCAGCTGTCCTCTTCTTCCCGCCATTTTTCTGTTTTCTCATCTATATAGTCTTTGGCTATTGTATTGATTCAGTAATAATAAGAAATCATTTTCTTCCAAGCTCGTTCTCCTTCTCGATTTCAATATGGTATCAGAGCGATTGCTGCTCAACTCTGAACCTCAAAATTAATTCCTTCCAATTTCATTTTCTGTTGGTATGGATCCAGTGAATAATCAAATCAATGCCCATGGGCAATCAGCTGTGAATAAAGCTGCCATTGATGAACCATCTAGTCCATTTTTCCTCCATCATTCAGACAATCCTGGATTGGTACTTGTTTCGCAACTATGAGAAAACTACCCATCACGGAGTCGTGCGATAATAATCACCCTTTCAGTGAAGAATAAGATCTCTTTTATTGATGGATCTTTGGAGAAGCTCGATGAATTGAATCTAGAATTAGTTAATTCGTGGATTAGGAACAACAATATTGTTATGTCGTGGATATTGAATTCTGTCTCAAAGGAAATCTCGACCAGCATCATCTATGCTTCTACTGCCCATGAGATCTGGATTGATCTCAAAGAGAGGTTCCAACAAAGCAATGGACCTCGAATTTTCCAATTGAGAAAGGAGCTGATGAATTTAACTCAGGATCAAACTTCAATCAGTGTTTATTTCACTAACTTGAAGACCGTATGGGAGGAATTGGTCAATTTCAGACCTAGCTGAAATTGTGGAAATTGCACTTGTGGAGGAGTCAAAGAGATGAACAATTATCATCAGATGGAGTATATCATGTCGTTCCTCATGGGATTAAATGAGTCCTTTTCTCAAGCAAGGGGACAAGTCCTTCTTATGGAGCCTATGCCACCGGTGAATAAGGTATTTGCACTTATGGTGCAAGAGGAAAACCAGAGGAAAATAAAGGCACAGAGTTTAGATGAAAATTCTAGTGGAGCTGCTGCAGCATTCTCTATCAGGTCTGATAATGCTAAACCATTGATGAATTATAATTCTAGGTATGAGGGGTCCAGATTTGGGAATGTGACTAACTTTAGAAGAAAGGATAAACTGTATTGCACTCACTGCAAGTTTCATGGCCATTCTGTTGATAAGTACTATAAAATACATGGATATCCTCCTGGATTCAAACCAAGAGTTAGGGAGAATGGTCAAGGATATTCTTCAAATACTCATGTCAATCAAATGTCTATCAATCAGCATATGGATCATCAGCCTGTAGCAGGGGATTTTTTGCAAAATCTGAACACATCTCAGCATCAGCAACTGATGAACATGTTGTCCAACTTAGCACAGACCTCAAGCACTAAATCTACTGAGAACGAGAAACAACAAGCTACTACAGGTACTACAAGTATTTGTCACTTAATATCTGTTGACCCTGTTTTTGCCTCTAAAGAAATTCGGATAGTAGATTCAGGAGCTACTAAACATGTTTGCTGTAATGCTGAAGCTTTTATTAACATGAGGTCAGTTGAAAATGCTAGCATTACTCTGCCAAATCATGCTAAGATAAATGTCAATCTATGTGGTGAAATCAATCTGAGTTCTAACTTGTTGTTACATGATGTCTTATATGTGCCACAATTCAAGTTTAATTTGCTATCAGTTGGTGCATTATCTGTTGACTCCCAACTTATACTACAATTCTCTCAGGATCAGTTTCAAGTTCTAGAGAATACTACCATGCAGATGATTGGCAGGGGTAATAGAGTTCAAGGATTATATGTGCTTGATACTAGAATGTTTGATTCCATTTCTGATTCAAATAATTTTGTTGGTAATGTGTTTGCTCGCATATGGCATAACAGACTTGGACATTTGTCCTTTAAGAGATTAGATGCCTTAAAGAATCACTTTACCTATAATGTTTCAAATCTGAATAGACAAATTCCATGTTATGTTTGTCCCTTGGCTAAGCAGCGGAGGTTGTCTTTTGAATCACATAACAGGTTATCTGATAAACCGTTTGATTTATTACATGGTGATATATGGGGACCATACCATGTTACTTCACACACAGGGCAGAAATACTTTCTAACCTTGGTAGATGATTGCTCAAGATTTACTTGGATTTATATGCTATGTCATAAATCTGATGCAGAGGCTGCAATAATTCGTTTCTTTAACATGATTAATGCACAATTTGGTGCGAAAATCAAATGTTTTAGATCAGACAATGTACACGAACTGGCTTGTAAAAAAAATTCTGAAAAGGAAGTGATACATCAGTTCAGCTGTGTTGAGAGACCACAGCAAAATTCTGTAGTAGAAAAGAAACATCAACATTTGTTAAATGTTGCTCGGGCACTGTTCTTTCAATCAAGAATTCCTATTCGCTATTGGTCTGAATGCATCTTGACGACTGCTTACCTAATCAATAGAATCTCTTCCCACATTCTTAAACATCACACTCCTTATGAAATTCTTCATGGCAAGCCTGCAGATTACTCAAACCTTCGTGTGTTTGGATGTTTGACTTTTGCTACCACTCTTACTGCACATAGAAATAAATTCCAGCCTCGTGCCAGATTGTGTGTGTTTCTGGGTTATCCTTCTGGAATGAAGGGGTTCAAGTTACTCGATGTAGCTTCAAAACAGGTTTTTGTCTCAAGGGATGTTGTTTTCCATGAAGAAACATTTCCCTTTCATACAGTCATTCACTCAGAACACATGCTTGATCCCTTCCCTAACTTAGTACAGCCATCTTCCACCCTGTCTATACCTAGATGTACCAGTACAATTAAGTCATGATCAACAAGAAACTAGTTTCCCTGAGGTTGACCTCTCTTCTTCTCACCATGAGGCACATCACTCTACTGATGTTACCTCTTCTTCCACTAATGAAGCAAATAACCCTGATTTATCTGGTCAATTAGACCCTTCAAGATCATCTGATATTACCATTCGAAAATCTACCAGAACACTCAGACCTCCAAAATACCTCCATGACTATCATTGTAATCTGCTGTCTCATGACAATCAGGTTTTGCTACATCCTTCCTATCACATAGCCAATTTTATCTTATACAAAAATCTGTCAAATTCTCATCAACATTTTGCTTTATCCATTTCTTCTCAAATTGAACCACAGTTCTTTCATCAGGCTGCAAAATTTCTTCATTGGTGTGAAGCCATGAAACTTGAGTTAAAAGCCATGGAAGATAATCATACATGGTCTCTTGTGAAATTGCCACCGGATAAGCACACTGTGGGATGTAAGTGGATATATAAGAATAAGTTCAGATCTGATGGCTCACTTGAACGACATAAGGCGCGGTTAGTTGCGAAGGGATACACCCAACAAGAAGGACTCGACTATTTTGATACATTCTCGCATGTTGCAAGGGCAGTCACAGTTAAGTTGATGCTCACCCTTGCAGCTCACTATGATTGGCATTTAATACAGTTAGATGTGAATAATGCTTTTTTGAATGGGGATTTATTTGAAGAAGTGTACATGGATCTACCACTTGGTTATAAATTGCTTAGGCCTTCGAGTCAGGGGGAGAAATTGGTGTGCAGGCTGCACAAATCCATATATGGCCTAAAGCAGGTCTCGAGACAATGGAATTCAAAGTTTACTCACTCTCTGTTAAAGCATGGTTTTACACAGTCAAAGGGAGATTATTCCCTCTTCACAAAGGGATCAGGGTTGGCATTTGTGGCTCTATTGGTCTATGTTGACTATATAGTGATAACAGGTCCAAATATTGAAGCAATTAATGCTTTAAAATCATTTTTGGAATCTCAGTTCAAACTCAAGGATCAGGGAATATTGAAGTACTTTTTGGGTATTGAAGTGGCAAGATCTTCATCTGGAATTGTAATATCACAGCGACAGTATACCTTACAACTACTTGAAGATGCTCATTACTTGGATTGCAAATCGGTAAATAGCCCTATGGATCCTAAGCTTGCTCTCATTAGACCCGAAAGAGATTTATTACCAGATGCATCTCATTATAGAAGATTAATTGGAAGACTTCTGCACTTAACTCTGTCGCGTCCTGATATAACTTTTACTATCCACAAGTTGAGTCAATTTGTTTCTCAACCAAGAATGACACACCTAAAGGCAGTTCACCATTTGCTGCGATACTTAAAAGGCCATCCTGGACAGGTCTTTTCTTCCCATCACATATCAGCTCAAATGCAATCATCAACATTAAAGCCTTCTCTGATGCTGATTGGGGATCTTGTGTTGACACCAGAAAGTCCACCACTGGTTTTTGTGTTTTTGTTGGTGATTCAATGGTTTCATGGAAGTCCAAGAAGCAACCCACTATCTCTCGTTCTTCAGCGAAGGCAGAGTACAGAGCTCTAGCTTCGACCGTGAGTGAAGTCATATGGATCAACCAGTTGTTAAATGATTTTCAGATTGGCACATCAGCTCCAGCTACAATCTATTGTGATAATCAGGCGGCCATTCAAATTGCCACCAACCCTGTTTTCCACGAAAGAACGAATCATATAAAGGTGGATTGTCACTTCATCCGTGACAAGATCTGGTATTGTGAAGCTCCTCCCAGTTCGATCGAAGCATCAGCTTGCTGAGCTCTTTACGAAGCCTTTACCTCCATCTAATCTTGCCCTTTTACTATCCAAGATGTGTGTTAAGGATATTTATGCACATCTTGAGGAGGAGTATTAGAATCACTTCTTTGCTGATTTGCTTACTGTTATTAGGTAGTTAGGCTTTGTTTGGCTGTCATTACTTACCTTACTTACTGGTAATTAGTTAATGCCAACTGTCCTCTTCTTCCCGCCATTTTTCTATTTTCTCATCTATATAGTCTTTGGCTATTGTATTGATTCAGTAATAATAAGAAATCATTTTCTTCCAAGCTCGTTCTCCTTCTCGATTTCAATAACTTTAGTATACTTCTCTTTTACACCTACAATTCTCAAAATGGAGAATTACCAATACTCTACCATAAAGAGTATATACACACTTAGAATCAAAATATTCTAAGAACTTGAAATCAACTCATATCGAACAATCTTGCTGAAATTTTTTTTGTGCAACCACCATATTTGACTTTTTCGAGAGTTTATAGTCATTAACATAAACTCCACCACACGCCCTATATGAAGGTCAAATCCATTCCCAAGTCCAAATTTGTAGTCTCGTTGACAATAACACATCTTCTATCATGATAAATTGTTACACAACGACAAACCATAAGAATGAACATATGCTTCTCCAAAGATATATGTGTCTCTCATCAAGAAGAGAGGAACATTGTTAGCTACGTAATCGGTATCTCCATACTAATTTTGAGCAATTAGTAAGTGACATTTAAAAATAACGAAAAATAATGTTTACTTTTAGTATTGGGGTTCATTATATGAATCTCTTTTCATCGTCCTATATGTTTATTGTCACACTTAATGAATCATGTTGAGCTCGTTTTTTGAAATATAGACGTGGACAAGAGATATCGGGCCCACTCGCATTCTCTCAAGTTAATTCAAACACGCGTGGAACAATTGCTAATCGACAATAAAATAGGGTTTGGACGTGGGAGAAGTTTTATAGCATGAAACAAAAATGTTTGTGCTCTGGCGAAATAGATGAGATAAATTACACGATGAATGACCAACTTGGAGCCAAATTCAAAATCCGATCTTTTGACTTTAGGATTTCTGTAGCAGCTTCTGGTGATGATCCAACAATCATACACTGAGTTCCTAGTTTTAGAGACATTATAGGACCATGGATTTTGGCCAAGTTTGTTAGACTAACATGAGGCATTAGTCCTATGTGTGGAATGTTGCCTAAAATTGGCCATGGATTTGGCCCTGGTGGGAGTTTTAGGCTATTTTAGACGCAAAACAAGATTTTAAGTTCTTGGTTATGAATATAAGTATAGGCAAAAAGAGGGCTAGAAGAAGAAAACAAGTCTCTTTTCCTTCAAGAAACTGAGCCATGAGGCTTGAACTTTGGGGTGGGTGAGGTTATGTTTGCTGGAAATCATATGCATTTTGGGGTTGGGGTGGGAAGTTTTATGTATATTTCACTTTCTCAATTCTCCTAATGCAACATTATTAAAATTTAAAATTAAGTTTACTTTGTATCTTATGGTTTGTTCATATCTGCAAGGATTCAACTAAACTTCTGCAGGCTGATTATTTTGAATTATACAAGTATTATACTTAATTATGTGATGTATAATTATAATGATAATTAAGTATTATACTTAATATAAAACTTCTGTATGAGTAAGGGATAGGTAATTATGTGATAGAGGAAAGAAAAAGAAAGTGACAAATTGCAATGGCAATAAATTAAGCCCCTGTTTGAGCCACATAACAAGCATATAAATAAAAAGTATGTTATTTTAAATTCTTCAAGAAACGACGACTTTACATGCATTCATGAATTTCTAAATTCTCAATGGACCTGTCTCCAAGTCTTTTCGAGTTAAGAGTTAGAAAAGGTTTGCTGGACATTTGGTGCACAGAATACACTTCAAGAAACATGCCAGGGTATTGAGGGAAAAAAAAGTGTCGGCTAGAACATACAGTTTTAAAGAAAAGGTAGTTAAAATTTTGCAGCTCGAGTCACTTCGCCCTCAATTAGACTTTATTGAAAGAGCATATCGAGTCGAGTGCACGGCATAATATACATAGAATTCCCAAGACCATGAAAGAGGAAGCCCGTCTCGTATGCTCTTCCTGAGAAGTCTTCGATGATTGCTTCTTAGGTATATAAGACATATAATAGGTGTATAAAGCATACAATAAGATAAAACCAAAATAAAAGGTCCTAGAAACATGAATGCGACCTTATTAACGTGAAGATGATAAATGAAGACAAAATCGTTTACTTCCTCTTCATTCTTAAGTTCCATTGATCCACAAAATCATTTTCTTGCCTCCAAAAAATGTTAACCAAGAAATCAAAGCAGGTCTGTTTTGAACATGTTGATCTAAAAGTTTAAACTGTTAGATAAGACCAAACATACATATCATCATGCCCCCTAGGCATGTTTATTTATTTTCCATCAAAGCCTTACATGTTCACGATTTCATTTAAATGGATGGTAATGAAACCTACAAGATGAGATTTGAAGTCAGGACTTTTTTTTGTTATGATACCAGGTAGAACCAGTTATATCAAAGCTTAAAATGTTATATAGAGTCAAATGTATATCATTTAATTATTGTCTTCAACAATCTCTAATATAATATTTCAAGGAATGTTACAATACTGCATTCCTTAAACGTGATATTGTCCCACCAATTCCGATTATTGCGTGCAGAAGAATTTTAGGCGAATAGCTTTCCAGAATACAGTAAAGCCTAAAGTAGTTCTTATTAACCGACTGCTCGTGGTAATCATTTTCTGGCCTTTGGAACCAGCGCCAATGGATTTTCCATCTGTATAGTTACACCAAATTTCTCATTCATGCTTAGCTCTTTTGGATCGTTTCCATGTGGAAGAGACCAGTCGAAAAAATAGATCAAAGAGGCAAGAATCAAGGGAACAGTCTTTGCAGCCATGGGAAGGCCAGGGCACATCCTCCTTCCTGCGCCAAATGGTAAGAATTCAAAGTCGTTTCCTTTAAAATCCAAACTTGAGGTAAGAAATCTCTCCGGTCTGAACTCAAGTGGCTTGTCCCATACAGATGGATCGCGCCCAATACCCCAAACATTTACGACTACTTGAGTATTTTTCGGTACTGTGTAATTCATTACTTGGCAGGTTTCAATAGCCCTGTGAGGAATCAGGAAAGGCGCAGGAGGATGCAGCCTCAGTGTTTCTTTAGTACACGCTTCAAGATATGGTAGTTGCATTAAATGGGAATTATTCGGGAAATCTTTATTGATTTCAGTGTCAATCTCACGAAGGACATTCTTCATGGCTTCAGGATTTTTCAACAGTTCTGCCATTGTCCATTCAACGGTCGAGGTAGTTGTCTCTGTGCCAGCAGTGAATAACTCCTGTAACACAGTAAGTGGACAGTTTCGTGTTAGAACTGTCCTTGTGGTGACAAAAAAAACTTATCTTGATATATAATATTAGATCGAAATAAACC
The DNA here is from genome assembly GCA_912172775.2 of Fraxinus pennsylvanica. NCBI lineage: Eukaryota > Viridiplantae > Streptophyta > Magnoliopsida > Lamiales > Oleaceae > Fraxinus > Fraxinus pennsylvanica. The sequence goes on from OU503049.1 coordinate 7,198,951, forward strand.
TTTTAAGTTTTTTTTTCCTTATTGCCTAATTCACATTACATAACAGAACGAGTTTTCTGAAGCAGCTGATCCGTCGAATGATGATGTAAATACATGGCTTTTTACAGAAAACAGAATTTTGTTCTTGAATGGCTGCATTTTCTTTCTTTCAAAAACAGCAGATGGTGAAAGTTTATAGCAATGAATGAGAAAACTCAACAAATGCTTGAGAACATTAGTTTGTGAAAAAATAAGTTCTGAATCTAACATATCCCAATTGTTTGTTAGCATGACCCCACTAGTTCAACTAACAGCCTAGTACGAACATAGACCTGTAATCTAAGATTATAAAATGGTGCACAATTTTCATAAGTGGGTGGCAATGAATATTTGCTTGCTCTGATAGGATGTTGAACTACCTTGTCTAAAAGAAGAAGGGACAAAGCTTACCAAAAACAACTGGTTGATCTGATTATAAGAAAAACCGTTGTCAAGAAGGGTGTCCAAGAAATCTTGACTTGTCGAAGACTTATTCCTCCCGTTTCGTCTTTCTTCAATGATCGCTTCCCACACAGCACGAATTTTCACAATCAAAACAGCCAACTTCCTGCGAATACCTTGAAGATCTAGCTTGCTGAGAATTGGATAGAAATCAGATAAATTTGGAGCAGCTAGTACCTCCACATAAGCCCTTATGATGCCTTTCATCCCTCCATCTGCGTTCTTTTCCTCAAATTCAATAAAGTCTCTCGACATCATAGAATTCCCCAAAATATTGAACACAGTTGCAAAAACTAGTTCAGCAATTTTGACCTCCTCACCTTCCTTTGATCCTACAAAATTGATAAGGCCAGTTATACTTTTCTCTCGCAATCTGGCTTGAGACTCTAAAGCCTTGTTCGAGAAAAGTTCAGCACGACATAATGTACGTAAAGACTTCCAATTATCATTGCAATCTGCCCATCCAAGGGACAAATGATTAAGTTCTTCCTTTGTAGCTGGAAGAGCCTTTGGAATACATCGGCTTGAAAAATTCCGGTCCTTCGACTTTAGGATTTCTTTTGCAGCTTCTGCTGATGATCCAACAATCATACACTGAGTTCCTAGTTTTAGAGACATTATAGGACCATAGATTTTGGCTAAGTTAGTTAGACTAACATGAGGCATATGTCCTATGTGTGGAATGTTGCCTAAAATTGGCCATGGATTTGGCCCTGGTGGAAGTTTTGGGCTGTTTCTTGACACAAAATAAGATCTTAAGTTCTTGATTATGATAAAAAGTATAGGCAAGAAGAGGGCTGGAAGAAGAAAATAAGTCCCTTTGGTTTCAAGAAATTTAGCCATGAGATTGGAAGTTCCTTTGCAGGAATATCAAGTTTTTTTGCTCCAATCTTCCTTTGAAGGATGCATTTGTAGCGTCGAGGCAAACTTAGGCGGCTAGGACTTTCACTCTCAAATGGTTTCCGGTCAAGTTACGACACCGAAAATGACTTGCGTGGGGTGGAATGGAATAGGTGCGGTGGCGTGGGTGTTCTGTGTCTATTTGACAATACTAAAGCTAATTTGACTTTGTAGTAATGTTTTGTACATATTTGCTAGAAATCAACTAAAACTGCCGCAGAAGTCGTACTCAAAACTTGTTTCTATGGGGTGACATAAGCTATTTCTAGTATTTGGAATCCCTACAAGTGTGAGTCCCTTTTCGTCTTGTGTGTACCCGTTCATTTAACGTATAGTCCATATTTCATGTAAACTAAAAATTTATGTCAAAATTAACAGTTAATTTTGTTCATACATTTCATGACAATCATAATTTTTATTAACTTTTCAACTATATATTTCATCATTTTTTATCAGAATCTAGTAAAAATATGATATTTAATACACTAAACAGTGGCCTAGTAAATCAATGAAACGCCTACACAAGTAGGTGATAATTCTAAAATACTTCATGATCTATACACAGTAGAGGAAATATTAGGAGTACATACAAACAACAAAGGCAAAAATAAGCCTTATTTTCAAGTCGATTATATCAATCTATTTTCGTCATCATATTTTGTTCATTGCTAAAATAGTGATTTAAAGCAATTAAACTAGAAATTAATACATATTTTGTTTGTTTTAGTCTACCGTCAACCCTTCATCGTGCTTGATTCATGAATATAAAACTTTTTAAGTCTGTAGGATATGAATCAACGATACATTTGAGATAAAAATAAGGAAAAAAAAAATACATAACTACAAAGATTTCAAAATACACTTTCAAAAATAAAAAATAAAAACTTCTGAAAAAATTTCAAAAATCAGGTGACCACGTAATAACAATTTTGTGACAATTGTTTAAGTCAAGATTATAATAACACACAATTTATGGTCACAATCACATACTAATCACAAATGTTATAAGTTGAAGTCACAATGACTAATTATAGGTCAAAATTAGAAATTTAGTCGTATATCATACATTTGTTTAGGTCACATATTATTGGTTATAAATTACCCATTTTATTAGTCATAATTATCCAAATAATTGCTCACAAACATTCACCATCCCACTACACTCCACCACCATCGACACTACCCAAATGACACAGCCATCTCACTATCACCACCACCGCTTGCACCAACCTCCACCATCAGCTCTGCCTAGAACCAACCACCACCACCACCACCTTCAACCCGTTACCATTATCCTCCATCACGAGTACACAGACCACCACAAATATAGCGCCGCCACCACCACTACTATCACCTCCACCATACCACCACAACATTGCACCGCCACCACCTCCTCCACTTGCACCTTATCTATAATCACCGAAGACTGTCAATTTGTAGCCTACGACGATCGCCACTTCGAGTCCCCAAATCACCACTAGATTTGTAGCCATTCAACAACCAGAGGTGGGCGAATTGGAGACCTAGACACTTGGATTATAATGTGAATCGAAGAGAGCTTTGAGATAAGGTACGAAATGAAGAACCTAGCGACGGTGCTTCGAGCGGAATGAATGACCTTGCAGCGACGACCATGGTGATGCAAGTGAGACGGTGAGTACAAATCTTGTGTTCCGATCTACTTGTAGTTGAGAGATGGAAAGGTAGTGGCTAGTTTATCGTGACGGTGGTCGAAGTTAGGGAGTGTCAGCCAGAGAGTGAACGGTGGATATAAAAGAACAGATAGAAAGGTGGTAGAAAGAATGTGGCTCACAATTAGGGTGTCAACGAGCCAAGTCGAGCCGAGCCCGAACCGAAACTTCGAGCCCGAGCAAAAATGGTTCGGGCTTTTTTTGCCCGGCCAAGCCAAGCAAAAGCTCGACTAAAAAATTGAGACTAGACCTGCTCTTTCGGCTTGGGTCGAGCATGCTCGATTATATTTTTCCTTGACAAATCCGATATAACCCTCCTCCTTTATTCAGGTTTCAGACCGGCTACAATCATCGTAAGCAAAGTTAAAATTGTACACGAATAAAATATTTCGTGTACAATTTGAGTAAAGAAATTGGAGATTGATTGAAGTAAATTGATATGAAGTAGTAAAAATGTTTCGCGTATTTATAGCAAAAAAATGTATATGTTTCAACTACATTTAAATTTCAAATTCAAATTTTGAAAAATTGAGAAATTTACGTTATCTGCCTTGTCAAAAGCAGTTGATAAGGCAGCTAGCTGCCTGCTGGCAGCAGTAATAGCTGTTTGTGTTGCATGCAGCTGTGTTTAATTTTATTTTTTAATGAAGCTCGCTCGGCTCTACTCGGCTTGGCTCTTTCAGACCGAAAATTGCCCGTGACACTGGCGGTACGGGCTCGAGCAGATGTCCCAAAATGGAGCTCTGCCAGAGTGAGGCTCGGGCTTTTCCCGGGCAGAGCCATGAGCCGTCCGAGACGTTTTGACATCCCTAATCACAATTTTGTTTGTACGTGGTGGGGTGGGCGATCTAGCCAAACAACATTCTCGAAAAGAGAGCTTGTTTCGTGAGGGCATTAGTTGAACTATAACTAATAAAACTACACCCTCCTGTCTTTCGAAACATGGTGGCACAATATGGAATGGGGATGATTAAGCTTCTGATTTAAATTTTTTTTTTTTTTTCTCTTTATTTTATTGTTATTTAATTTAAAACTTAGGTAGTCTCCCTACACTATGCTTTGTTTGGGCCTTGTTTCAAGAGTTCTTTACGAGATAGGTCAACCCTCTTATTCAAGTGATGTTTCACATCATTCTCTTCTCGTGAAGTGATTTGAACATGAGACATCTAGCTCTGATACCAATTCGGGTAGGTATATTACTAATTCTTTCAAAGGTTATAGTTAAAAGAAGATGTGCAATCAAGTCCATAAGAATTGAGGATCATGTCCGGGATACCCCAAGCATTATTCTTTTAAGCCTACTGTAAGTACACAAGGAATGTTCGAGTGATGTTCCACGTCTACTGTAAGTGGAATTCAGATTAACTAAAGTAGAATTCCTCAATTTTCCATAGTATCCTTGTCCAGAGAATTTGTTTAGAAGCAAAAAAGATGGAGAAAACAACACAAATATTTACGTGGAAAACTTCCAAATAAATAAAAAAAAGACTATCAAAGACAAAGATATTCTACCGTATGAAAATTTTATACAGGCATAGAATCTTATTCAATGTGGAATAGACAAATAAAATCTTTCCATAATTGGACAATACCAAGTAAAATCCCTACAATCGCCACCTTAACTTTGAATTGTTCAATGATCTTTCATGTTTCATCCCAGATGAACAATGTAACTTCACGACGGTCACATCTCTTTCACCTTCTTAGTCATGCTACTTGGAAAACTTTTATTAGAATCACTTCTTTGCTGATTTGCTTACTGTTATTAGGTAGTTAGGCTTTGTTTGGCTGTCATTACTTACCTTACTTACTGGTAATTAGTTAATGCCAGCTGTCCTCTTCTTCCCGCCATTTTTCTAGTTTTCTCATCTATATAGTCTTTGGCTATTGTATTGATTCAGTAATAATAAGAAATCATTTTCTTCCAAGCCCGTTCTCCTTCTCGATTTCAATATGGTATCAGAGCGATTGCTGCTCAACTCTGAACCTCGAAATTAATTCCTTCCAATTTCATTTTCTACTGGTATGGATCCAGTGAATAATCAAATCAATGCCCATGGGCAATCAGCTGTGAATAAAGCTGCCATTGATGAACCATCTAGTCCATTTTTCCTCCATCATTCGGACAATCCTGGATTGGTACTAGTTTCGCAACTACTGACAGGAGAAAACTACCCATCATGGAGTCGTGCGATGATAATCGTCCTTTCAGTGAAGAATAAGATCTCTTTTATTGATGGATCTTTGGAAAAGCCTGATGAATTGAATCCAGAATTAGTTAATTCGTGGATTAGGAACAACAATATTGTTATGTCGTGGATATTGAATTCTGTCTCATAGGAAATCTCGGCCAGCATCATCTATGCTTCTACAGCCCATGAGATCTGCAATGATCTCAAAGAGAGGTTCCAACAAAGCAATGGACCTCGAATTTTCCAATTGAGAAAGGAGCTGATGAATTTAACTCAGGATCAAACTTCAATCAGTGTTTATTTCACTAAATTGAAGACCGTATGGGAGGAATAGGTCAATTTCAGACCTAGCTGCAATTGTGGAAATTGCACCTATGGAGGAGTCAAAGAGATGAACAATTATCATCAGATGGAGTATATCATGTCGTTCCTCATGGGATTAAATGAGTCTTTTTCTCAAGCAAGGGGGCAAGTCCTTCTTATGGAGCCTATGCCACCGGTGAATAAGGTATTTGCACTTATGGTGCAAGAGGAAAATCAGAAGAAAATAAAGGCACAGAGTTTAGATGAAAATTCTAGTGGAGCTGCTGCAACGTTCTCTATCAGGTCTGATAATGCTAAACCATTGATGAATTATAATTCTAGGTATGGGGGGTCCAGATTTGGGAATGTGACTAACTTTAGAAGAAAGGATAAACCGTATTGCACTCACTGCAAGTTTCATGGCCATTCTGTTGATAAGTGCTATAAAATACATGGATATCCTCTTGGATTCAAACCAAGAGTTAGGGAGAATGGTCAAGGATATTCTTCAAATACTCATGTCAATCAAATGTCTATCAATCAGCATATGGATCATCAGCCTACAGCAGGGGATTTTTCGCAAAATCTGAACACATCTCAGTATCAGCAACTGATAAGCATGGTGTCCAACTTAGCACAGACCTCAAGCACTAAATCCACTGAGAACGAGAAACAACAAGCTACTACAGGTACTGCAGGTATTTGTCACTCAATATCTGTTGACCCTGTTTTTGCCTCTAAAGAAATTTGGATAGTAGATTCAGGAGCTACTAAACATGTTTGTTGTAATGCTGAAGCTTTTATTAACATGAGCTCAGTTGAAAATGCTAGCATTACTCTGCCAAATCATGCCAAGATAAATGTCAATCTATGTGGTGAAATCAAGTTGAGTTCTAACCTGTTGTTACATGATGTCTTAAATGTGCCACAATTCAAGTTTAATTTACTATCAGTTGGTGCATTATCCGTTGACTCCCAACTTATACTACAATTCTCTCAGGATCAGTTTCAAGTTCTGGAGAATACTACCATGCAGATGATTGGCAGGGGTAATAGAGTTCAAGGATTATATGTGCTTGATACTAGAATGTTTGATTCCATTTCTGATTCAAATAATTTTGTTGGTAATGTGTCTGCTGTGGCATAACAGACTTGGACATTTGTCCTTTAAGAGATTAGATGCCTTAAAGAATCACTTTACCTGTAATGTTTCAAATCTGAATAGACAAATTCCATGTTATGTTTGTCCCTTGGCTAAGCAGCGGAGGTTGTCTTTTGAATCACATAACAGGTTATCTGATAAACCGTTTGATTTATTACATGGTGATATATGGGGACCATACCATGTTACTTCACACACAGGGAAGAAATACTTTCTAACCTTGGTAGATGATCGCTCAAGATTTACTTGGATTTATATGCTATGTCATAAATCTGATGCAGAGGCTGCAATAATTCGTTTCTTTAACATGATTAATACACAATTTGGTGCGAAAATCAAATGTTTTAGATCAGACAATGCACACGAACTGGCTTGTAAAAAAAAATTCTGAAAAGGGAGTGATACATCAGTTCAGCTGTGTTGAGAGACCACAGCAAAATTTGGTAGTAGAAAGGAAACATCAGCATTTGTTAAATGTTGCTCGGGCACTGTTCTTTCAATCAAGAATTCCTATTCGCTATTGGTCTGAATGCATCTTGACGGCTGCTTACCTGATCAATAGAACCCCTTCCCCCATTCTTAAACATCTATTTCCTTATGAAATTCTTCATGGCAAGCCTGCAGATTACTCAAACCTTCGTGTGTTTGGATGTTTGACTTTTACTTCCACTCTTACTGCACATAGAAATAAATTCCAGCCTTGTGCCAGATTGTGTGTGTTTCTGGGTATTCAAATAGAGATTTTCATCATGAGTGAATCTTCACACTTGGTCAACAGCTACTAAAGAGTCTTAGGTCCGTGGTGGTGCCATGAGCCTCGGAACAGGGCCTCGGAAAAAGGCTAACCATAATGGCCTCGGTAATGGGCCTCGGAATAAGCTAGGGCCTCGATTGACATGTCAGAGGCCAAGAAAACACACCCTGATTCAATTGGACTGGTCTCACCATTCAAATAAGATGCCAACGTGGTGATTATATATATATAAGTCGTAACATTACTAATTCTTTCAAAGGATATAGTTAAAAGAAGATGTGCAATCAAGTCCTTAGGAATGGAGGATCATGTCCGTGATACCCCCAAGCATTATTCTTTTAAGCCTTTAGTTCAAAATTTCCTTACAAGATAAGCACACAAGGAATGTTCAAGTGATGTTCAGCGTCTACTGTATGTGGAATTCAGATTAACTAAAGTAGAATTCCTCAATTTTCCATAGTATCTTTGTCCGGAGAATTTGTTTAGAACAAAATATTATTATCAGATAAGATTACAAAGGATCTCTAAGTGTCACTGCAAGAAAGTTCATTATTATCTTACAAATTGGGATTAAAACAAAAAAACAACAAAGAGGCTCTAGCTTATAGGGAACAAAAAAGGAGGGAATTTTAATTTCTGATCAAGGTGGGGTTCTAAACCGTCCCATTAAAGTAGAAAAAGGAAAATCATATTAAATGTGGAAAAGACAAATAAAATCTTTCTATAATTGGACAATACCAAGTAAAATCCCTACAATCACCACCTTAACTTTGAATTGTTCAATGATCTTTCATGTCTCATCCCAGATGAACAATGTAACTTCACCACGGTCACATCTCTTTCACCTTCTTAGTCATGCTACTTGGAAAACTTTAGCATACTTCTCTTTTACACCTACAATTCTCAAAATGGAGAATTACCAATACTCTACCATAAAGAGTATATACACACTTAGAATCAAAATATTCTAAGACTTCAAATCAACTCATATCGAACAATCTTGCTGAAATTTTTTGTGCAACCACCATATTTGGCTTTTTCGAGAGTTTATATTCATTAACATAAACTCCACCACACGCCCTATATGAACGTCAAGTCCATTCCCAAGTCCAAATTTGTAGGCTCGTTAACAATAACACATCTTCTATCATGATAAATTGTTAGACAACGACAAAGCATAAGAATGAACATACGCTTCTCCAAAGATATCTGTGTCTCTCATCAAGAAGAGAGGAACATTGTTAGCTACGTAATCGGTATCTCCATACTAATTTTGAGCAATTAGTAAGTGACATTTAAAAATAACGAAAAATAAAGTTTACTTTTAGTATTTGGCTTTCACTGTATGAATCTCTTTTCATCATCCTATATGTTTATTGTCAAACTTAATGAATCATGTTGACCTCGTTTTTTACACCATAGACGTGGACAACAGGTATCGGGCCCACTCGCATTCTCTCAAGTTAATTCTAACAACGTGGAACAATTGCCAATCGACAATAAAACAGGGTTTGGACGTGGAAGAAGTTTTATAGCACGAGACAAAAAAGTTTGTGCCCCGACGAAATATATGAGATAAATTACATGATAATGAATGACCAACTTAGAGCCAAACTCAAAATCAATATCACAACCTAAACACTAAAATCCAAAAATTAATCTGTAAGAACGAGAATATATGGCTTGTAGTCAATATTTTTGCATTACCCCCAAATAACACACATGGAGGTTATTTATAGTGTTACATGTGAAATAGTAACCATTGGATGGGATGACATGTGGCTTTATCTCCTTACCGAAACATCACATTTTAGGTATTAAATTTGACTCCACTAACTTGTGGCGCATTAAATGTCCAAAAAATGAGGTGTTCACCCCATAACCTAAGATGACGAAATTGACTTTTCTACTCATTATAACAGTCCAATCAATCATTCTAAAAAGATTTCATAAATTCAAGATCATCAAATGTGGATTGTCACCAGCCTTAATTGAGCCTCGAATTCTACTTCGTTGAACCTCGCCACTTCGACAAATAAGCTTCGTTTGGACCTCGGATTTGTCTTTAGCATAGGGGACTAGGGAGGGGTAAGTCTCATGAGTTGCATCAGTAATAGTGGGCTTCGATGGGTCGGCTTCGTTGGGCACTTGGGATGCCACATGGCTTCGACGAAATATGCTTCGGTGGGTCATTTGAGCTACGTGGGAGCATAGGTGGCGAAGCATAACAAATCCAAACTCCTACATGATAAGTGATTAGAAAACTTTGTTCTATACATGATAAAGAATAAACCAAAGAACCAACGTATTACAATAAATTATATCTTGTTCTCAAGACTTTTAAATAGGGCTATAATTAGATTGGATATGGACTGGATCTATCCATATCCGATCCGATTCGCTGAGAATAATTATTAAATCCGATCTGATAATTCAACGAATTTTTGATTGTTAATTCCATATTTGATTTACTATGTTATCGGATATCTGATCCGATAATCCAATCCGAAACTGAAGAAATTAGGAAAATAAAATCAATGTTAAAATTAACTTTTTTTTTTTTTTCAATTTTTCCAATTCTTAAACGAGTTCAATAATTGTAATTTTTTAACTTTTTAAATTTTTAGCCAATTGGATTGAAAAACACAAAAAGTTGTTTACCCATTTATTGATTCACTTATTTATAGAGGACATCTCCAACATTTCATTGCAAACTCTTAATGTGGAACAAAAATCTATTTGGTTTGGCTGTAATACATTGTATTTTTTATTTGGCTATGTAGTACGTTTGGTTTAACTATAGTATATTGTATTATTGTATAAATAATTATTTATATTTTATTAAATTAATCATTTTTCCTATCTTTCACTAATTAATAAAAATTTAAAACTCTCCAAATATTTCAATTGACAATATTATACTATATCTTATTTATCGAATATATTTGTTTTGTTAAGCTCTTAAAACTGCATTTGGTACTATAATTTGTATGTATTTTTAAATAATTTTTAGGTTAATTAAAATTTTAAAATAATATTAATACAAGAAAATACTTTTTTACGTTTTTTACGACTAAACTTCATCTAAACTTACTTAGCCTGAAACCTCCACGCCTCCGCCACACGTTGCGTTTTTAGAACACTATGTATACGTAGATTGACTTTCTTACTTTTTTATGTTTTGAATTTGATGACTTTTATTCTAAATTCCTTTATATTCTCATCTATTTATTTTAGTAATAAATAATATGTCATAAAAATATTTTACCGGCTCAATTATTTATAACAAATGGGATTGAATTGTTATCTGATCGAATTGACATATATCTATATTTGATCCATTTAGTTAATGAATTATCGAATTCGAATTTTGATTAGATTATCGGAGTGAGACCCTATATTCATCTTCCATTGATTTCATCATATTCGGACTGAATTCGGATCAAAATTCAATCAATTGACAACCCTATTTTTAAGTCTTTTATATGAATTCATTTTCATCATCCTATATCTCTACAAGCAATCAATGGATTGTGTTTGTAATAGTTTACCATCTAATCTTTCACCTCGTATATTTTATGAACAAAAAGTTTTCAAGTCTTCGTAAGAGTGCCCGACAGTTGAGGCAAAAAATAAAAAATAAAAAAAATCAAATAAAGAAAAGAGTAATGTCAATATTTTGCCCATAATTTTAGTAAATTTTGATAAAAATTGATAAAATGTGCAAAATTGAAAATTTTGAATCTCATAAAGTATGTGGTTAAAATTAAAATCGATTGGCTAGATTTTGGACATTTTGTTCAAAAACACCAAACTTCTCAATAAGCCTCTGCCATTTTGTTCAAAAACATCATGGGAGAACCTCCAATTCCCCACATGCACCCTCTCCCACTGCAATCTCCTTCTCTGCCAAAATCAAACTTGCACGTGTTATATTACGGCCTCGTCGTCATCGGAACGGCTGCGATTGTGCTTGTTCTATACAATCTCATCATCGTAAAATGGTGCACAGAATACTCCGATAACAAACGGCTGGGATGTACCTCTAACCTCGAACGAAGATTCAAGAAACCGAAGAAATTATCATTGTCCAGCTTCAAGTACAAGAAAGTTAGATTAGAGGAAGAAGATGATGATTCTGAATGTGCAGTTTGCCTATCAGTTTTTAAAGAAGGTGAAGAAATAAGGCAGCTTCCACAGTGCAAGCACTGTTTTCATGCTCCCTGTATTGATATGTGGCTCTATTCCCACCTCGACTGTCCGCTTTGTCGTTCCCCGGTTCTTCTCCGGTGTTCTTATGTCACCGAGCAATCAGAGAACTCTCGGGAAGGTTTGCTAGATCATCCAGGCAACTTGGTTTAGAAGTTTGTCAACCATTGAAGTGTGAAATGAAATGATACTTTTTGTGCCTAATGCCTTTATCTTTGGTGCTTGTGGTTAAAATTAAAATCATAATTTGGCACTATCACATTCATCCATTTCAAAAAATTTCAAAAATTAATTTTTTAAATCAACTGTCCAAATTTTGCCACATCAAACATTGTCAACAAATTTTTTTCAACCATCATTGTACAAGTAGAACAATTCTTATTTTAAAATGAAGAATGTCGATGATCTTTCTCAAAAAAGTCGAATCAATTTTCTCCATTTCATAAGCTGGACAAGTTTCTTGCCAAAAAATTGCTGTTAGTAAATATTGCATATGCACATAGTTCTGGGTCGACCCCGTTTAATCCTTTGACAATTGACCTTGATTATTTACCTTCTCTTGTATCAATATAAAAGCCGAGCAATTCTATCTTCCACCTTCATATGATCAGAAAGGCAACACAATGGCACTAGAACAACGAAGAAAATGGATTCATTGTGCTCACCTTCATATGATCAGAAAGGCAACACAATGTCACTAGAACAACGAAGAAAATGGATGCATTGTGCCTCATCGGCATAGCACACATGAAAGTTGCTCGCAAAATCTATGCTCATCTACAAATTATTTGATATGCCTCTAGTTTCATTAATTCACAAATCAAATGAATTAAATTTTGTCATCATACAAAATAGGCAAAAAGATCATAAATCATCATAAATCACAGTAGAATCTCATTTCATAGTTAATCTTATCTCATATAAGATTCAACTTATGACCCGTTTGGCATGGCTTTCTTTGTAGAAAGCTACATTCAGTAGTATTTGAAAACTAATTTCTAAATAACATTTCTCTTCCAAAGGAGCTTTTAGGAAAAGTTACATTTGAGCAGCTTTATCTAAAAGTCCTTCTAACTATAAGAAAAACTTCTATAAAATTAATCAAACAAGTCCTAAAGCAGCTTTTGGGTCTCAAAAGCAGTTTTTGGCTTCTCAAAAGCCAGGCCAAACGCCCTTAAAATACTCAAAACATAATATGAAACTGTATCCAATTGAAAACGAAGAAGGCCGATGTTAGAATCAGAACAACTAAATTAGGCCAAACACCTGGACCTATATGTGCTTAATCTAAAAATCAGCTTTCTGCACTGATAAGCCCATCAAAATATGCTTGCACAGTCCCAAACCCCAATAGAACTATAAATGTTATTCGCTTCATTGCTCAGCTGGACGTCGATATGGCATGTACCTGTGGTCTTTTGCAGCATTCTTCCTTCTTTTTTTGTCAAGAAAAGACTCGAGTTTGCCAGACCCCTAACAGATCATCGAAGTAAATATATACAATATGAACATTACAGTTAAGACAGCATTATAAATATATTGTGACAATTGCTATTCCATGTACCTTGAGTTCCTCGTACTTTTGGATAAGCTTTTGCTTCCTAATATCAGCTGCAAGGCAGAAAGATAATGTATGATTTAATAAATGCATGATTGGAATGTTTCAGGTTATTTGTGTCCTCGTATCCTATGATTTAATCAATGCATGATTGGAATGTTTTCAGGTTATTTGTCTTTGTATCCCTCTTCTTCCATTTTGCCATTTATTAGTGTGTTTCGAATAAATTTTTGAGATTACTACAAAAACAGATGAATGATCATCAGAAAAAAAAAAAGAATGACGACTTATTCAAGAAAGTGGACGTAAATATAATCAACTGATGGAAGAGAAGAAAATAGGAAGGGGAACAGCAAGGAGAGTTACATTTTTTCAGATAATAAGGTCGTTTCCCTTTCTTTGCAGCTTCTCTCTCTTTCTTCTTGTGCTCAGCTATGATTTCCTTATCGGTATGCTTCGTTACTGCAGACTTCAATTCCCTATCCTGGCAAGTGAGAGAATTTAAAAGATCAGTGAACACAACAATCACATCTCTTACGAGGTGTGAGCACAGATTATGGAATATGAATCTGTGCAGCAATAACAATGGCTTTGACTTGAGAAAGTGCCTTCTTTTGGGAACGAGAGAAAATTTCACAAAGGAACTTTGCACCATTGGTTCCCAACAACCAAGTTATCCCCAGCCCTTCATTAGTTAGTACAAATCGACCGAAACTGTCCAATCTAAATCTTCTTCAAATAGTAATGTAGCCCTCATGGAAATATGACTCGCGTCAAATTTTTGGGCACCTGTCGAAGTCGGGAAACAAACGTAGCTTCATCAAGTTGGGCATGTGAAGCCCAGTGACAATTTAGTTTGGACGGTTTCTACCATAGAAGACTGATGTTCAAATATAAGGAAAGATTGAGGACCAACTTGCTCACTTTTAAAGGTTAGGGAACAACTTGATACTAGGGCAATAGGTTGGGGACTAATGGTACAATTTCCCCAGTTGATAGGTCAAAACAGTAAAACCCTGTATACATCCTATACACACATCACTCAGAGTCTAAAGGAATCTAGCTGAAGATATCTGGGTTTGCAAGCCGTTCATAGTAAAAGCACTTACAATCTGAGCTACACGATCCTTGAGCTCATTTATGACTTCTGGGTCTTTTTCTTCTTTCATCTTTTTCTTTAGTGCCTACAGATGCCAGAGTAATCAATTTGGCAGAAAGCTGAAATTAAAGAAAACGTACATAATTATTTATAATGCCGAAATGCTACCTCTTTCTCAGCAGGCAATTCATTCTTATGGATAAAATCATATCTCTTCTTAAACCTGCACATCCAGAGCATACTTCATACAACAAAACCCAAGCTGTACCACAGGATAAATACTCAGAAAATCAGGTGGAAACTAGAAATTCTTCTTTTTCGAGCCCAGCCAAGCTCACAGGCACTAATAGCATACTAAGCAACCAAACTACGGGCATAGCTTCCTTGTGCCTTTACCTTTGCCTGTCAACTATTGCAAAATGTTTGCTGGACTAAAATAACATTGAAGTGGGAACAGAAGGCAAATAGCAAGAGAAAATAGTTGAGTGCATTAGTTTAAACATCTAATCAGATAAGAATTTGAGCTTTTTCCACCCCTGTTTGACATTCATTTTAATGAGTTTTGATTTTTTGTATAATCTGTGATTAAAAAGTAGGAAAAAGTTTTGGGTTTACGTACAAAATATTTTATTGTGTAAATATGCAGTTGAAAACGAGTTTGAGAAAAAAAGAATTTTGAGTTAATGGATGTCAAACAGCAGCTCATTATTTGAGGTAATACTGGAGGCAATGGCAAAGGGGTTCAATGGTTGTCTTAGTGCAACCCAACTAATGAAATTGAAGCTTCCACTTAGCTACTACTCTTATGTGATTAACAAAGGACGTAGGGATGACTAATAGAGTATCAATGCTCCTTTTGACATGTGCCCAAGGGCATCGAACGTGAGAACCATTAGAAGAAATATTTACTGCATGTTTTCTCCTTACTTTCTACTTTCTTCACAATTCTCAGACAAACATGCAGTGCAAGAAAAGACAAGGTGTATTTTGTTGCTCTCGTGGACCATGGCACATATATCAGGGACAATGCTCTTGAGGTTTGCACACTTGCTGGCGTTCATTAATGCCCATCCTTTTATGAACCAATGATGAAGCAAAAGCCTCTACCTTGAAGGAACCTTAGATTCGAAATAAATAAATTGAAAGGAAAAAAGGAAGCAGAGTTGATTTATGAAGACTCGAGAAAAAGATTAACAAAAAATATACGAGATTTATAAATTAAGCTTTTAATGAAAACTACCACTCTTTTCTGATAGGTAACAATTTCGTAGATCTACGCCTCTATTCTACTATCACGATCAAACATCCGCGAACATCAAACATATATGAATCAAATCATATCAATCAAAATCATTCCATGTGTGCATGCACATATAGATTTGCCCAAAGGTAGACAAAGTAGGGGTGTCTGAGGAAAGGAAGCTTACCCCTCAACATTGAGTTCGCCGCACAATGATTCAAAGCGAGGATCGCGTGCCACCTGAAATAGAGTGCAAAAAAATTTAAACCAGAGCCACTTTTGCAAAGATGGGATAAAAGAATTCATAAAATGATGAAGCCACAGGATCAACGGCAGTTGCCACAGAAAAAGTAATTCCTATTTTGCTAATTTTATCTAAAGATGATTAGAATGTGCATCGAACAAAGTTGTTGTTCATAGCATACATACTGAATGGTTTCACCAAAAAAGAAAACAAAACTTGCGAATCCACATCATTCACATTTAACACATAAGCTGAGGAATTCTATACAATGAGAAGATCTTTAGCAAAACCATGTGACAATGCAACTATAAATGAAAAAGTCAATAAATGAAATACAACAAGAAACATAAGCAATATGCAAGTAAAACTAATAACAGGGCCTAATGTGGTTGTGTGGTACAGAGCAAGTAGATTCTAGGTTCTCAAGAAAGTCACACAAACCGACCGTTAAGTCAAAATATTTCACTGTGACAACTTTTACATCCTTAAATATCAGTGATATTGAATACAAATGTCTAGATGCGAGATTCTACCAATTGCATGGGCAAATCAAAACAAAAGAAAATAAAACCCACTCTTTTAGGAACTTGGACGACTTCTCTGAATCTGCTGACCGGCTTCTTGCTGCTCATCTCCATAGGCCTTAACAATTACCATAACTAAAAATTAGGAAATATTATCCCAAAACCACGAAAATAAAAATATTCAAACGATCAGGAGAAGAAAAAACCTGTTCTTATTTGCTCGACTGCTTTTTTTCTCTACATTGGGCTTCCTGTACACCATCTCAGATCCATCAGACCGTGCTCTCAGGAGCTCTTCAAATGTCACATTGGCAAGCTCACGCTCAATCTCCTCCTCCTATTCAAATTAAATTTTAGTACACTATAGCTTACGCTTTACCAGAAATATACGAAGATATATGAATATCTAGGAATCATTAGAAAATTCAGAGTTTCTTAAAATGATATAAATCTTTGGTCGATTAATTTAAATAATTCGTTAAATAGAGATTGAATATCTACTCTTCATTAGATAAAAAGAATGAAAATCAATTACTATAGTAGAAAATAAGTACACAGAACCCCATCTTGGAAATGAAAGTATATCAAATAGAAAATTTAATAACTTGAATTTAATCTTTAGGAAGAAAATAAAGTAGCATTTTCTGCAATCATGTAAGGTATATAAAAGAATCCCCATTCAATATATTTTAAAGTGAATAGACTTCAATGTCATATTATTAACTCAATAGGCAATCGAGTTCCTTAATATGGTACTCGAAAGGGATCGGTTATTTTCAATTTAGATGTTACGAAGTTGGTTCTGATCCTTCAAACTAGTGTTTAAAGGTAGCATCCTAGACCAAAGACCATGTCGAGATGATCATTTCATGGCCGTTGAGAACAAATTAAAATCGAACTCAATCTTTTTCCTTGCTACTACAGAACTAGTTATGAAAAAACTGATCCACTATAAATTGATATATTTAGTTCATTATTCTAGGTAGTCCTAGCAATGTTGTTGATTACTAGCAATTTCAGCTTCATGCAAATTAAGAGTAAAACAAAACAAATACACAAGATGAGCATGGAATTCATAAATTGAACATGGATTTGCGGAATTCATAAATTGAACATGGATTTGCAAGCAACCCGTACAAGCACACAAATTTCCCATTTTTAGTTTTCCATGCACGCCAATATATCTAATAGCTAAATAGTTGAAATAACAAAATTTGTAGGCTGAAAGACTGCTAATATAGTCACTCGAAACAATCGCAGGTTGAGACAGATTGTGGCCAAAATACATACATCTTCGGATGAAGATTCGTGGCTGTCCCCATCATCGAATTTGATCTTATTCAAAGTTGCAACTGCAGGCTCGGGTTTCTTCATTTCAATTCTTCAAATGGTGAACTCCAGGCACTGAAATTAAAATTATATTTTTTACTCAAGCAAACCTCGGCAAGATGAAAAATTGAAAAACAATTGAAGAGTGGTGGTCATGGTCGGGTTTCATTAGATTTTTCCAGCAAATTGGTTCAAAATGAGAATTCTACCCACAGAATCATAGGCCGAGCCACCTGAGGTCTAGTGGGGCAGTTGCCCCTTGTGGATTTTGGTCCTGGGTATTTCCCCCATTACACTTGAGGGGCATCCGTTTCTAAAGGCAAGGAGAAAACAAAAAATGGGTATTGCGTATGGAAGATTACCATCAACGCTAAACGGAATCTTGGATCGAGGTTGAGTTGAAATTAAATCATACTCACAACAATAAAATCGAATTACCTTCCAAGCTTCGCGACGAAGATGAATTATCACGGCAACACAATCAATTGGTGCTAAGACAAACCCTCTGGGCCTGCTTCTCAGCTACTGGATAAAAGCGTTTTCTAAAGCTTAGGTTTTGAGTGTTTACAAGAGGATGGTTTTAATGCTGTTCAATTTACCCTTGAGAATTTAGGGAATAGATAGATTTACGGAACTATTCATTTACCGAATAGTTACAGAAACAAAAATTTCCTAAAATATCATTTACATATAAAAACTCCAAATTAGACCCTAAAAGAACTATGGGTACAAAATTTATTCCGTTGACTCTGTGCACTCTAGTATAAAATGGTATCAGAGCCTTGTTAG
>OU503049.1:7267438-7296839 GCA_912172775.2 Fraxinus pennsylvanica
CCATGCGAGCACTCCCAAACAAGCATCTAATGTAATAGAATCTTTCGCAACCACATCAATCAAGATTATTTTAAATTGTTTTATTACTACAAGTAAACAAGAGCTTCATTAGGTTTACGCAAGCCATGCATGTTTCTCCTTTCCTTGATTTATCCTCATTAGTATCATCTTTACTTGTAGGCACTTGGCATATATTTATGTTATGCACACTAGTATGCTCACCAATTCATCTTAACATTCTTATTTGTGTTACTTCCATCTTATTGATACTTTATCCTTTACTGTCGCAATAGCCTCTATTTGACAACCGTTAAAAAGAGTTTTTTTTTTTTTGGGGAAAATGATTTTTTGGAATAGTGATTTTTTTGGAGAATGTGCGGTTAAGAAGCACTAAAAAATTTTGGGTTTACGTGCAAAATATTTCATTGTGAGAATGTGTGGTTGAAAATGAGTTTGAAAAATAAAGAGTTTTGTAAAAATGGTTGTCAACCAGGGGCTTGATATCCCAAAGTATAGTTATTCCAATAACCACTCTAGAGAATTCGTCTTTTAGCTTTGTATGTGCCTTCTGTTGGTATTTCAAACTGCTCTAGTATCCTTTTCAAATCCTCATGTCTAATGCATAATTGAATCTAAGCACCTAAAACATCAATTTTTTGGGACAGTCCCTTGTAATATATTCTTGTATGACTAAAATGGCATTCTATATATTCCTACTTCTAGTTAATCTACAACCTTAAGATTCCGAAACCTCCACTTGAAGTATCCCTCCAAAGATCTAACTTACGAGTTATTCCCCCCTGGCCATATAAATTAAAGCTATGTTATCTGTGAATAATGCGCCTCAAGATCAACCTGGGCATGTCGTGGAATCTTATCTACGACTAAAGAAAAAAGAAAAGGCCTAATGAGAAAATGTTTATGTATTACTGTAGCAATAGGAAATTTTCTACTGCTATTCCCATTGAATATTAAGTTGTAGACTACTTTATTATATGTGTCCTTAATAATATGAATCTCTAATAAAAGTTCCTTCTCTAGAGCTCGCCGTATCACTTCTGTGAACCCCCTATCCTAGGTATTTTCTACATTAATGCAGAAACAAGTGAAAATGTTGTTTCTGTACTTCTCTATCAATATTTGGATTAGCTAAATGACTTCAACAGTAGATATCCCTAAAATAGAACCAAACTGGTTTTCTGAAGACCTTTTTGAATTACGTCTCTTAATCTGTCTAATCATGTTTTCCTATAATTTCAGAGCATGTATTAAGGACTTCAATAGATCTATATTTATGTCAGATTGAGCATCTCTTTTAATCTTACATAGGCACTATAACAATCTTTTTGTGGAAAGCTATAAATTTTTCTTTTGCATGCGAGTAGATAGGAATACTGAGTGAATTATGTTACAAATCATTTTTACCTCAAACATGTGGCTTAGTGTCAACAAATGATAATTCTTACAATTCTGAGTTTAATGTGCCTTCATGATGGAATATTTTCCAAATTTAGTTAATAAAGTGAACTTGAATGTTATACGACAGGGAAAACCAGTGGAGGTTAGGCAAGCTGCAGGGTTGCTTCTGAAAAATAACCTTAGAAGCGCATTCGAAACCGTGCCACCTGCAAACCAACATTATATAAAATCAGAGTTGTTACCTTGTATGGGAGCCTCAGATAGGCAAATCAGGTCTACAGCTGGAACCATCATTAGTGCTTTTGTTCAGATTGGTGGAGTTGTGGGATGGCCTGAATTGCTGCACGCACTCGTAAAGTGCTTAGATAGTAATGATCCCAATCACATGGAAGGTGCTATGGATGCTTTGTCTAAGGTATATATATTTCGTCTCTCTGAATTATATGTAAATCGCAAATATTTTACGTATCATTGTAGTTTATATAAAATCTATTCCGTGACAACTTCTTTATGCATAATTTTTTATTATCTGAAACTATAGGTCTGTTACTGCCTGTTGCCTTCTTTTGTAAATTCTCACTCATAAACCGTTTTGTGAAGGCAGCTGTCTATTTTGGTGATATAATTACTGCCAAATCTAGTTGAATCTGGATAACACTTTCGAAGATTTGATTTGACGCAGATTTGTGAAGATGTACCACAATTGCTAGATGGTGATATTTCTGGATTATCTGAACGACCTATCAATGTTTTTCTTCCTAGATTTCTCCAGGTTCTCGCATTTTTATCCTTCTCCGCTTTCCCCTTAACCCAACCACTCCCACAGAAGTAGTTTGTTCATATTGGTTGGGCTAATTAAATATTATAAGATTTCTTTAGTCAATCTTCAATCAAATACCTCCTAACACTTTCCATGTTTATCTTTTTTAATCTGCAAACAGCTTTTCCAATCACCACAGACTACACTACGAAAGCTTTCCTTAGGTGCTGTGAACCAATTCATCATGCTCATGCCTACAGTGAGTACAACTCAGTTAGACTTTGAACTGTAACTTCCCTGTCTTTCCTTTAGGACTTATTTCAATCTGAAAGAGCTGAAATGTCATCTCTTACCAGGTATTGTATATGTCCATGGATAAATATCTGCAAGGTTTGTTTGTTCTTGCTAATGATCCATCTCCAGAGGTGCGGAAGTTGGTAAGGACTTTTTCTTGTTGTCATTTTTAATCCCCAGGAGTCAAATGCATCATACTTTTGAATCAATGTATAAGGATGTACTGAGCAATTACATTTACACTCTCGTTTCCCCTGTCACTGTTGTTATAAGTATTATTGTTTTTTTTTAAATTTAGGATATAGTGCCAATAAATTGGCAGGTATGTACGGGTTCTTCATTTTGGCTGAATTATTATTCACCACTTCATGATCGGTATTTGTTTTACCTTGCAAGATTTTAGTTTATTATGATGAATCTAGGTACATATTAATCTTCCAATAAATGAGCCAGTGTGTTGCAAAGATTAGTGACTTGGATGACCACAATTTGTAATGCTGAAGTAGGATGACTGTTATTCAATACATGCCTCTGGGGAGAGGCATCCTAGTTTTCTTGAATGTTAAGTTTCTTAGTGACAAAGTATTGTTGAGTTAATGAGTTTTGTCTTAAGAGGTTGTACTTTTCCTATGACTTGCATTCTGGCTCGGTTTGCAGCCCAGACTGATTTTGGGCCTGCAAGTCTTATTTTGAGCGTACTGTTCACAAGCCTTAGTTTTGTATATCTGTTTCTTTGCAGATTGACCTTAATTTCATGTCATAAAAATTGTCATCGTCAGATATATCTATGATTCTATAATTTGTAGTCTTTTTCTAAGCAAGCTGTATCTAACTGAATAATTGGGATTGCTTCATTTAGCTTTCTGCCCTTGTTTGAACAGGTCTGCTCAGCATTTGTTCAACTTATTGAAATTCGCTCAGCTGTCTTGGAGGTGCGCATTTTCTTGTCAAAATCTATCTGTCAAATGTAGTATGTCAAATAGTTTCAAATGTCACCAGTCCTCACGTTTTTTTTTTTAATTTTTATTTAAAAAATTAGCAAAATCTGATGATAATTGATAATTTATTCTTCACTAATATTCCTATTTGCACCTGCTGCTATTCCCTTATAAAGTTCCCGATTTAATTATGCAGCCACATTTAAGGAATGTAATAGAATATATGTTGCTAGTTAACAAGGATTCTGACGATGAAGTAGCTCTAGAAGCCTGTGAATTCTGGTAATTTTTTTGCTCTTTGGTCTAGATGTTCAAATATCTTGGTAGCTGCCTTTTAAACTGGGTGAAAATCTGTGCTATTCTTTCACCTTTTCCATTTTGAGCTGGCTATTGAATTATCTAATGCTATTGGTGTCAAAAGTGAAGTTGATTCACTTGCTAAAATTGAGAATGCTTCTAGATCTAGAAATTATTTGTGACGTTATCTTTGTGCCACGAATCTTGTGCATCTTGTCAGGTCCTGCTCATATAGTAGTTTAAGGTTGTCATTTAGTCTATTGTAATTTTCGTTGCAAATGATTTTCATTAATTCAGTTTTGACAAAAGGAAAACAAAGATATATACTTTTTTGTCTGATGCACTATTTTTAGTTTCCACATTATTGAGGCATTCCTTTCTCTTTGCTTAGATAAGAATTTTGTCGGGGAGTTTCTGGTTGGTGGGTTTATAGATAATTACTCTGTCTCCATTCGAGTATCAGAATATTTCTCAGATTTTCGAGGATTAGAAAGGACCTTTTTAACTACTTATTTTAAGAATGTATTAGATGGTTTTGAATTATAACTGCTACTGAAGAGTTTTTATATTTGAGTTTATGAGTGGACATATACTTGCAATGTTTCAAATCATAACATATATATTGAGATGTGAGACCTAACAGTTTTTTGAATTTGATCTTTTGATGAGGAAGATTCCCTTGAATGTGATCCTTTATCATATGGAGGCTGCTTATATTTCTATCATATTCTAGTTGATTGCACACTATTTTCCCGTCTATATGTATTTGCTTAATGAGGATAATGGAGCTTTGAATTTCGTTCTCTCCCCATCAGGGTGAGCTTGAATGATATGAGCCAGTTCGCATGGGGGTGCTGAGATTAATCACCTTTGTAATGGGTTTTTGTTGTTTTGGGAATTAAAATTGCGTTTTCTAACCTCTTTGTTTAAGGAGTAATTCAAGCACTCAAGTTGAGTGTCTAGTTCCTAGGTTTCTATAGCTGTACTTAAAATCAAAAGATGGTGAACTTATCATTCTATGACAAACTGTTATATGACCTATTAAATCAATGTCTTTAGTTGTACCGGTTAAAACTCAATTAGCTACCTTGCAGATGGACATAAGATCTTTAGCTTATGTTGGTAATTCATAATTGCTTTTGGCTTGTTCAGTTACTGTGAGGCATTTATTCTTTTTGGTTAAACCATCTTTCTACTCTTAAATGATGAGTTTTCTTGATTTTTATATTTATTTTCACTATTTAGCTGCTCACTTGTTGATTGACAGGTCTGCTTATTGTGAAGCTGATTTGCCCCCTGAAAACTTGAGAGAGTTCTTGCCACGTCTTATTCCGGTACAATTTATGACGTGATCAGCTTTTCACTAAATGAGAGTTTTCTTCATATTTGTAGGTGAATTTACCCCTACTTCTGCAGGTATTGCTGTCGAACATGGCTTATGCTGATGATGACGAATCGCTTGTGGATGCTGAGGTTTTGTTGCTGGTTTCATATCCTGAATCTACTTCTTTATTCAATAAGGTGGACGACAAATTAATGCTCCTTGATTTTTCTTTGTTACTTTGTCATTGCAGGTGGATGGATCTCTTCCAGATAGAGATCAGGTTCAGTTGTCAATTTTCCATATGCCTTTATGATATCCTTCTGATTTTAGTTTCGTTTCAAATATTTCTCATTAGCAATTATGTGGGGGCAGGATCTGAAGCCTCGTTTCCATTCATCGCGTTTTCATGGGTCAGAAGATGCTGAAGATGAGGTAACTTCTCTTATTTTATCATTATTTATATGGATTTGGTTGAAATAGATGGGTGGGTGGACTTGAGCTTTTACTTGCAATGGCCTGGATCCCTTATTTCTGGGCCAACTTTCCTCCTATTGTTGACCAGGATGACGACATTGTCAATGTATGGAATTTACGGAAGTGCAGTGCAGCTGCCCTGGATTTTTTATCTAATGTGTTTGGAGATGAGATTCTATCCGCTTTGATGCCAATTATACAGGTAGATATTTGATTTACATGTCAATGAATATAGAGGCGTAGGGAATTATTTTTCTATTTTTCCTTCTCTATCCTAAATATTCCAGTTTATATTATTTAGTTGAAGGTTTAGTGATAACCATAGATCTTTTCTATTTGAGTTTGCTTAAGAAGCATGGATGTGAGACGACATGGTATGGACTCGCTCATACTTGATTTTTCGAAAAAGTAGGACATGATGATTTAAACTCTTTAAAACTGTACATGTAGTATATCTTTGTTTTTATACTTTTTAAACTTCAATAAAATATATAAATTTGTTCTTTTAAATTTCCATCTTCTAAATAACAGTAGCCATTTGTCATATTAAGCCTTGGTTTGATAACCATTATTTCAACACTATTTACTCATTTTCAAGCAAACATTTACACGATAAAATATTTTGCACGTAAACCAAAAACTTTTCCCTTATCTTACATTCTCCAAAAAAATCATTATTCAAAACTCTATTTTCTCAAAATAATGGCCAGGGGCTAATGTAACTCTTTGACTTACATCATATATTACTACGGGCAAAATTATGAAACATGACTATAGTAGATTTTCCAAGGAGTGTTGGGCACAACGTTTCAGACACATAAACGCCACCCTAGTAAGTGTCCGTGCTTCATAGGAGTCTGCATTGGTGTAATTCTCCTGATTGTATCAAACCGCAAATTCTCCTTTTGCTTTGCATGCATTAACCTATGGAACTTGAATTATACTTGTTGATTTGACTTAAGTTCCTGTAGATTTAGTGATGTATTGGATGGGAAGGCAAAATATGATTAATGCAGCTGACCCTATATAGGAATTGAAATTATTTTGTTGTTGTGATTTGATACAAGTTCTCTGATGTTGATCAAAGTTTGCATCACGGAGATTTGAGATATTTGTTTTTGACAAACAAATAACACGACTCTTTTAAATCAAATCATAAGAGGTGTAAACTTGTTTGATGTTGTGATAATCGCATATCGTTAGATTGCTCCATTGATATTGAAGATGGCTCGAAAATTTTCAAGTTATTTAGCAATGAATGAAAATATTTTCAAAAAAGTACTAACACGATACATCATCAACACGTTGATTAAATTCTTTAAAATACTTCATTTATATAGTATAAATTTAGTTTTATACTTCTTATTGAAATATTTTAATAATGAATACATATTTGTTATTAACTAATAAATTTTAGTTAAAAATGTATAATATTTCAAATAAGAAAAAAATGATCATTGTAGATTGTTCGAGGAGTACCGGTATTCGACACATGTCGGAAACGGACACGCTACTCTAGTTGAAGTATCCGTGCTACAGGGGGTGGAGGATTCTGAGACTTTTTTTTTACATGGCTTGTGTAATCCCTTGGTGTATCATTAGTGAACTACTGATTATCCTAGAATGGAACTTTCTATTCTAATTGATATCTTGCATCAATAAATCCAAGCTTCATTCTTTTTCATATAGAATGAAAATTCTGTCATTTACTTCTTTTCACAGGCTAATTTGTCCACTACTGGCGATGCAACTTGGAAAGACAGGGAAGCTGCAGTTTTAGCTCTTGGTGCCATAGCTGAGGGTTGCATGAACGGTCTCTATCCTCATTTGCCGGAGGTAAATTTCTGATAAGATTGGTTAGATAATTTTATGTTGCTTTTATATGCAGATTAGCCAAGGAAGTTGTTAAATGAGACTAAAAACACATTTGTATACAGTATAAATGTTTTTTGATATCTAGCCAGTTACACTTGTATTGTCTGTTTTCATTGTTGTTTTTTGCTCATCAACTCTCATATTAGCATTGTGTCAAGTATCTGTCCTCCTTTACCTTTTGTGACCTAACAGCTTAAAATGGGCAGTCATGTCTAGCATTTATAAAACGGGAATACTGCACATCTCTTCATCATTTACATTTGTTTTGGTTGGAGTGCTTTGTGCTGGGAAGATTTCTACTGTTGGACAAATACCTCATTCATTGTTATGGTCTCTCCTCTGTGAACATGTGTAAATTCAGAAATTGTCAATTTTAGAATGATGATACTTTTTACAAAGTGCAATATTTTCAACAGTCAATAAGATTAGGTGAATTGCTTATATTTCGAAACGGTCCGCCTGGTTGACCACGGCAATGTAATTTGAATTATGAGATAAGAGCTGTTGACATGTATAGTAGCTTTGAAGATCTGATGTTTATAATGAGATCCTGGATGCTTCAACATATTATAGAATACAACATTTGGTTTGACCATCATCTTATGCATAATAATGTCTCCACTTTTTGCAATAAAATTCTGTGCAACTTAATATTAATCTGCTTGGGCACCTCTCCATGTGCCTGTTAAGCTACCATGAAAACACTGAGTGAAGTATCAGACAGTTTGATCTAACACTCGCAATTTTATCTGCATCCTAGGTTTTATTGTCTTTGATGCTTCCTGACTACAACTAACATTGCGATGTTTTATCTTCGCAGTGATGTTTGGTTTATGCATTCGTTATTTCGGTGGGACATGTGTTTATTCTTTTATTTGTCCATTTTTCTTATGGTCGTGGTTTTTTTCAATAATTTGGTCTTGTTTATCTGGAGAGTCGTTTGCCGTGTTCTGTTCTGCAGATTATTACATTTCTCATCCCACTTTTAGACGACAATTTTCCTCTGATTCGAAGTATCTCTTGTTGGACTCTATCCCGGTTCAGCAAATATATTGTTCAGGTAAGATATCACAACTGCTTATTGCTTTTCCGATGAAACTTGAGGGTAACTTTTACACTTTTCTTACAATGGATTACAGAGTTATGTATGCCCCTGTTTTTCCAGAAATTGTTTACTGCATCACAATATTTGGAAGTATTATATTTGGCTAACATATTTAAAGCTGTTACTAACAATAAGGCCAGACTCAATAAATAGACATTACACAGAATAAAGACAAATATGCCCATGGAAGCATTGATGTTGAATTAGGTGAATTACTGAATGGGTTCTCGAGTTGTTGGTAACAACCAATGTAGAAGATGAAGACGAGACTAGGAAAAAATATCTTCTATTATTTTTCCACACATATAATGTACAATGGTCGAGTTCTATTTATAATACAAAAGGAATACATAGAAAAGGAAAAAATAAATCTCCTACAATCTCTAACAATCATAATATTCTATTTATGGTAACTAGAATCAACATCAATCTTCCCTCAATCAATTAGGGATTTCGTTACTCCTCCTCAAGTTGGATCATAGATGTTAATCATATCCAACTTGAAAATGAAATCATCGAATTTTTATCTAGGTAGTCCTTTGGTGACAACATTTGCAATCTGTGCTTGTGTAGGGACATAAGTCATGCAAATAGTTCCTTCCTCAACCTTCTTTCATAAAGTGTCTATCCACCTCTACATGCTTAGTTCGGTTATACTGAACTGGATTAAGAGAAATATTGATTGCTGCTTTATTATCACTGTAGAGTTTGATTGACAACTTTATAGTGACATGTAGTTCTTCTAAAAGCCTTCTCAACCACAATCCCTCGCATATCTTTGTGCAGCGGCTCTGAACTCGGCTTCTGCACTACTTCTGGCTACTATATTCTGTTTCTTGCTTCTCCATGTTACTAACTTTCCCCATACAAATGTACAATAACCAGCCTCCTATCTTCTATCGAACCTGCCCTGTTTGCATCTGTGAAAACTTCTACTCCTTTCCTTTCACTCCTTTTGAAGAGTAGCCCCTTTCCTATGAATCCCTTGAGATATTTGAGTATCTTATAAACTGCTTCTAGGTGACTTTCCTTCGGAGAATGCATGTCTTGACTTACCAGGCTAACTGCAAATGCGATGTCATGTTTCATTTCTGATAGATAGATTAGTTTTCCAACCAGTCTTTGATATCTGTCAATTTCTACTAGCTTTCCTCAATTTTCAACTTTCTTTCCCACATCTATTGGTGTATCACTTGGTTTGCATCCAAGCATGCCTGTTTCGGTTAGAAGATCAAGTACATATTTTCGTTGTGATACACTAATGCCTTTTCGAGATCTGCCCACTTCCATTCCCAAGAAGTATCGTAATGGTCTCAAATCCTTTACTTCAAATTCAGTGACAAAGCTCTTCTTAGTCTTTCCATTTCAACTATATTATCACCTGTCAGAATAATGTCATCGACATATACGATCAAAATAACTTTAGTACCATTTTTAAATGGTCGAAGAAACATGGGGTGATCTGATTGTCCTTGAAAATATCCTTGACTTTTCAACACTTTCGCAAATCTGTCAAACCATGCTCTTGGTGACGCTTGAGTCCATATAAGGACTTTCAGTTTACATACCCAATTTGTTTCATTTACCTTGCAAAATCCTAGTGGTAGTGTCATGAATACGTCTTCATCTAACTTTCCGTTTAAGAATGCATTCTTGATATCTAGTTGCTGAAGTGACCAATCCAAATTCGCTGCTAACGATAGAAGGACTCGAATTGTATTCTGTTTTGCCGCTGGTGCAAATGTTTCTGTATAGTCAATACCGTAAGTTTGTGTGTATCCTTTTGCCACCAACCGAACTTTATACCATTCAATTGTCCCATCAGTTTTGTATTTCAAATTGAAGACCCATTTGCATCCAACATGTTTATTTTCTTTTGGTAAATCCATTAGTTCCCAAGTTTTATTTTTTTCTAATGCTCGCATTTCTTCCAATACTGCTTCTCTCCATTTTGGAATTTCCAAGGCTTCCTGAATAGTTCTTGGGATCACTGTACTGTCAAGGTGAGTAGTGAAGGCACGAAATCTTGTAGATAAAGCATTAGATGACATAAATTTTGAAATAGGGTGAAGATTACATGACTATTTGTTTTTTGAGAGCAATGGGTAAGTCTGTATCCGATACCTTGAGGTTTTGGAGCTACCATCGGTTCTGACTCTCTTGGTGCTTCAGAGGTGAGATCCTCTACGTTCTTTGATTTTGGTTTTCTTGAATAAACCAGTATCTCCTTATCATTTTGTTTTTCCGCGTCTCTCCCTGAATTCAAGTTCCCTTCTGTAAATGACATACTAGATTCAGATGGTGGGAGGGGTTCAGGAGGGGAGAGGTTGAAGTCAAAGAACCGATTTTCATGTAAGGTCTCCCCCTGAATAGAGGTGTTATTAAAGTAAGGAGTATTTTTGAAGAAGGTAACGTCAATGCTTACAAAGGTTTTTTTCGTGGAAGGGTCATAGAATTTGTAGCCTTTTTGTGTAGGAGAGTATCCAATCGGGACACATTTAATAGCTCGGCTGTCAAGCTTACTTCTGTGATGAGAGTGAATATGAATGACTGCAGTGCACCAAAACACTCTTAGGGATAAATTAGAGTTGAGTCGAGACGTTGGGAAATATTTCTGAAACTTTTGGAGTGGCGTCTCAAAATTTAGGACTCGACTGGGCATTCGATTGATTAAATATGCGGATGTAAGGATAGCGTGCCCTCAAAACATTTTAGGCATGTTCATAGTAAACATTAAGACACGGGCAACTTCTAGAAGGTGTCTATTTTTGCATTCAGCAATCCCATTTTGTTGAGGAGTGTCGATGCAAGAGCTTTGATGGATTATTCCATGTGTTTGAAGGAAGTTACCCATGATGGTATTAAAGTATTCTTTGCCATTATCAGTATGTAAAATTTGAATCTGTGTTTGGAATTGCGTTTAGATCATGGAATGGAAGTTGATAAACATGGAGCAGACATCAGATTTATCTTTGAGTAGGTAGACCTAACAAATTCGAGTGTGGTCATCAATAAAAGTATCAAACCATTTTGTGGGTACGATTTGAGACTCGTGAGGGGCCCTATATATCACTATGAATTGTTGTGAATGGTTTTGATGGTTTGTATATGGATTTTGGAAACGACGTTCGTTGATGTTTTGCTAACTCACAGATTTCACATTGATAATGAACTTGCGTTTATTCATAAAAATAGAGGGAAATACACGTTTCAAGTGTTGGAAGTTCGGGTGACCCATTCTAAAATGCCATAACATAATTTCACTCTCTAAGAACAGACGTAGAATCACAAATTTTAAATTGACACTGGTTACTCACATCAACCTTGTCAAAGTAGTAGAGTCCTTCACTTTTCTTACCACTGCCAATTGTCTTCCCCGATGATAGGTCCTGAAAAATACAGTGAGATGGAAAAAATTTAGCGGAGCAATTTGAAGTTTTTGTTAACTGGCTTATAGATAGTAAATTGCATGATAGATTTGGAACATGAAGGACTTGTTCTGAAGTTATAGAATCAGAAATTTGAATACTCCATTTTTCTACAAAAGTCGATAGGGAACAATTGACAATCTTAACCTTAAGATTACCAGCACATGTATATGAAGAGAATAGGTGGTTGGAGTCCGTCACGTGATCAGAGACTCCCGAGTCAATGATCTAGGGCGTTTTAGATTGAGTAGTGGATTTTAAGGCTCTCAAAAAATTATCCCTGTGAGCTAGAGAGCATGAAGGATTATATTTAGCAGCTTAAGTTGACGGTTGAAGGCTAGAAATCATTTTGTAGAGTTGCTCCATTTGCTCCGAGTTAAAGGCCCCACTGGATTCTTTGGATTTCCCTGTTGGATAATCAATAGACACTTGGTATCCTCGATTTCTGTTACTTTGCCTCGGTTTCCAATCTGCTGGCTTTTTGTGTAGATCCCAACACGTGTCCTTATGTCCTGTTTTCTGACAGTGTTCACACCAAGGTCGACCTTTTTGTTGTTTTGAGTTTGACCCACTAGCTGACCCTTTTGAATACAGGCTCACTCCTCCAGGCCAATATTAGAGTAAATGGCCCCTCATTAATTGCAACCTCTTTGTGAAAGTATGCTGGCCCGCCTTTAAAATTTGGAGGCCCATTAATTTGAGGCCTAGTTCCCATCACATTTAGGCCAGAAGCTTTGAGTCTAGGTCCAATTCCAGTAGCCACACCACCGATCCGGTTCATCATCACTTTACGCCGGTTCTCCTCTCCTGACTTCTGCAAACACTTCACGCGGCGACGGTAGAGGTTTTTGACTGAGCATCCTACCGCGAACGTCGTCCAAGTCACGGTTAAGCCCAGCCAAAAATTTGAATACCCTTTCGTTCTCCAATTTTTTCCGGTAGTAGACGCTGTCGTCTGGGCACTTCCATTTTTCCTCGGAACTCGAGTCGAGCTCTTGCCATAACGCTGTCATTTCAAGGTAATAATCAATTACCTCGCATTCTCCCTGCTTGGTTTGCGACATGGATTTAATTTCGAAAATTTTGGAAAAATTTAAAGCGTCGGAATACATCTCTCATTGCTTCCCATTCGTCCTTCGCGGTGGGCAAGAACAGGTAAGTTTTTCCAATTGCGAGTTTCATGGAATTGACGAGCCACGCAGTCACCATGGAGTTCTCCGATTGCCATTTTCGAAGAAGAACAGTGTCGGTTGAGGTTGACATTTTCGTCTCTCCTGTGAAGTACCCAATATTCCCTTTTTCATCCACTATTAGTTTGATAGACTGCGCCCCCTCTCTGTAATTCTTTCCGTTCAGTTTTTCTATCATGAATTGGAATGAAAAATTTTCAATTCTTCCACTCACGGCAGAGGTGGCTTCTGTGTCGCTGTTCAATGATTTAGAGGTCATTGAACCCCTGTTATTGGCTGCAGTTTCTGTCATCTTCCTTGCTCTGATACCATGTAGAAGATGAAGACAAGACTAGGAAAAAATATCTTCTATTATTTTTCCACACATATAATGTACAACGAACGAGTTCTATTTATAATACAAAAGGAATACGTAGAAAAGGAAAAAATAAATCTCCTTTAATCTCTAACAATCATAATATTCTATCTATGGTAACTAG
This sequence comes from Fraxinus pennsylvanica, assembly GCA_912172775.2. Lineage (NCBI taxonomy): Eukaryota > Viridiplantae > Streptophyta > Magnoliopsida > Lamiales > Oleaceae > Fraxinus > Fraxinus pennsylvanica. The sequence continues at coordinate 7,281,022 of OU503049.1, forward strand.
AATCGACATCAATCTTCCCTCAATCAATTGGGGATTTCGTCAACCAACACTTCACAAGACTCTTAGGCTCCGTTTGATTGACCATTTTTTCCTTGGAAGTTGGAAATAAAATTCCATTTCCTTGATTTTGACATGTTTGATAGGTAGTATTTTCTAGGCAAACCCAATTCCCACCCCATGCCCCACGCGCCACAATTCCATGTTTTTAGGGAATTCATTTTCCCACCTTTTTGGTGGGAAAATGGAATTCCACGTTCTGCTGTCTTTTTTTTTTTTTAATTTGGGCAATGGAAACAAATTTCATAACCAAGTGTAAAAAAAATTTCACTTTCATAGACAATTTTGATGCAAACGAAGGCCAAATGAACACTAAACTTTGATTAAAAAAATGATTTTTTAAGAAACATTTTTTTCCTTTTTTTTAAAACTTTTTGGCGATGGAAACAAATTTTATAACTAAGTGTGGAAAAATTATCACTTTAATGGACAATTTTGATGCAAACGAAAGCCAAACGAACACAAAATTTAAAAATTTTTCGGGTGGAAAATTATACCATTCAAACACACTTAATTAACAATTCATTTTCTTTCTACCCATTTTCCATCATTGCAATCAAACGGACCCTTAGTTGATATGGATACAGCTCCCTTTCGTCTGAAAGGTTTCATTATAGAATTATATTAACTTTTTTTGAATAAAATAAACTGAAACCAGCGGTTTCCCCCAAGTGGGATTGAATCTAGTCTCCTCAAGAGTACACCAAATCTGCTACTCTTGGAGGATATCACTATGAGGGACGGTTTCAGGGTTTTGTAGATAATCAAGCACGGACCAGGTTCAATATGGTTGGAAAATGCAGTGTTTACTTTGGGCTTGCCACCTGTCAATGTTAAATGTCCCCTCTCTATAAACATTCTATCCTAAATCCAGCTAGAAAAATAAATGGTCACAATGATGTGGTATTTTGTAATGGTTAGAGTGAAAATTGTGATTGTGTTATTTTTCCATGGTGATTGGATATCACAATCGCCTGTCAGATGATTATGCCACTTACGGTGGTCTGGGAGGCTCCCAGATGCAAAAGAAGATTTATTGCTTTAATGAAGTATGATGTCTGTGGTTTCTTGGTTTATCAGTTTTTTTTCTGCTTTATAGCTGCAAAGGCTCCTTGATTTGCCAAAAGAGCCATGTTTGTGATTGTTTTTAAAGATTGCAGCACTTTCTGTCCGTTCTAGGGTATTGATCATCAACAAGGCCGTGAGCAATTCGACAAAGTTCTTATGGGCCTTCTAAGAAGAATATTGGATGATAACAAGCGGGTGCAAGAGGCTGCATGTTCAGCTTTTGCAACACTTGAAGAGGTATCTTAAGAAAGCTATATGCAATTGGATCCTCATCTTCATTCTGTTCATACCAACTTACTTCCATAAATGCAGGATGCTGCAGAAGAGTTAGCACCACGATTGGATATCATTTTGCAACACTTAATGTGTGCCTTTGGAAAATATCAGGTTTGGCATACTTTCCTTTCGTTGACTGTTCTAGCTTTATATAATTTGTTGAGGTCATACCTTTTGATGAGATATTAAAATTCCCATCGCAGCTCCCGGTGTCTATTCTTCCCTTTGTGTCTCTATTTTCTTTCTTACAGTATAGTATCATTCATTACAGAGACGGAACATCAGGATTGTATATGATGCTATTGGAACATTAGCAGATGCTGTTGTTGGTGAACTGAATCAGGTAGAATTGATCAACAGTGCATGCATGGGTTTTCCTATTTCTATTTTCGGCAGGCGTACTGTTGTATAAAGAGCTTTTTTCACCTTCAGCATTGTATGAACTAATTATAATGCTGATTTTATTGTGGTGATACTGCAGCCCAAACATCTTGAAATCTTGATGCCACCACTGATTGCAAAATGGCAGCAACTTTCCAACTCGGACAAAGATCTTTTCCCACTGCTAGAATGCTTTACATCAATAGCACAGGTACATGTTTATCTTGTGTGTCATGTTCAGTTCATATAAGGTATTTGGTCTTCTACATGAAGGTAATTGAATGTGTATCTTTTGGTAGTTTTGGTGATCTTGTGGCTTAATTACTGCTTTAAATAGTTTCCAATTCATCATTTGTCAGAAATTGTTTCTTAGTATGGACACTTTGATCAATTTGACACTGATTAACCAGAATACAGAAAAGTAGTGCCAAGTACTTACATGGTAAAGCCTGGTTAAGTTTTAACAAATCAAGGTCAATATTTAATTAGCATCTATGAGTACTTTTTGATAAAAAAAATATAAGTGCCAAAATTTTTATGTTAGTGGTGCCCTGGAAGAAGGGCCTGGGGGTCACGAGGTATACAGAAATTTTTGGTTGAGTTGTATGATCTAGCATTATCTGTGCACTTAGTAATAACTTTAACTCTGATAGAAGAGACACTTTTCATATTTCTAGTGCTCCAATTATATGTTTCCTATATGGAGCATTGGATAAGATTGTACTTTTGTTGGATTTTTGTGCCATTTAGTTTCTGATTATATACTTCATTTCATTTAAATTTTAGTTTTGGACATGGTTGTGAAGCACAATGTGCGCAATTGGTATTTTTTCAGGCACTGGGTCCCGGATTTTCACCATTTGCCCAGCCAGTGTTTCAGAGGTGCATAAACATCATCCAGACTCAACAGTTGGCAAAGGTTATAATTTGACATGACACCTATTCTCTCAGTGACAATTTTTATTTCTTTTGGAAGAGTTGGAAAATTTATGAAGCTGTTCAACTATGTTGACGCCCACCACGTTACAGCATTTGACACTAGCAGTTCTGAATCTTACTGAACCTGTTCCTCAGTTTCTCAAATATGCAGATATGCACGTGCAGGCATGCACCCGCGAAATTTTCTGTAGGTCCTTGTTGAGTACGATCGAGTGTTCTTCCTCTGATATCCACGCAAATAGTTTTAGAGTGGCCACGATGAATATATAATTCTCAATTTGAAATTTTGAACAAGATCCAACTTTGTTTTCTTTACCTTATACCATTTTTCTTGTCTTAATTGCCACTATTATGCACAACCTTCAGGCTTCAGCTTTGTGATTAGGTTTTTCCCTTCATTTGATGTTCTATTTCTGTCCAGTAATTATCAAATATTTCTAACCATATCAAATTCTTCTGTGTCAGTTGCAGTCCATGTATTGCAGCTAGGACAATTCTCCAAAATTTATTTATTTACTTGTTTTTTCAAAACTAGCTGATTGATTGAGAGTTTGCTTTTAGGTTGATCCTGTTTCGGTTGGTGCACAGTATGATAAAGAGTTCATTGTTTGTTCTTTGGATCTTCTTTCTGGACTTGCTGAAGGTCTTGGTGCTGGGATAGAGAGTTTGGTACTTACTTTCACTACAATATCTTATTTAGACATATCATATAATTTTAATATGTCTACAGTAGTGTTCTTCATCTGATGTAAATTTCTAAAAACAAAATTCTTGACAAGTGACGCTCTTTTTCTGAAGTAAATTATTGAAAGACAATAAAATGAAAAGGGATGGCGTTTTATTGGATAGGTAGCTCTTAGAGGCCATTACATATTTTTAGTCCTTCTGGTTGCTCTTTTTGTTCATTGTGTTCTTACCAAGGGAAAATAAATTGGTATCTTGGTCATTGTGAATGCCAATTGCTGTTCTCATAGTTCTTTATTGAAGTCCTCGTGATTTTGACGATTCTATAGTCGGCTACTTTCTATTCATGGTAACTGTCCTATCATCCAGTTTCATGATTGAAACTGTGCTTCATATTTGTTCAGTCGGGTAAATGCACTTTAATTTGATTTCAATCAGGTAATAATGTCCAATTCCATCACTTGGAATGATGAAAATTGATAAAGTAACTGTCAATAAATGATGACTATCATTTATTTCACTAAAGTTGCTCTTATTCTACGTCAACAACTAATGGCCTCGTGTGATGATAATCATTTATTGGCTTCCATGTCATCAATTTTCATCACTTCAACTGGACTAGACAAAGTTATCTTAATTGAGATCAAATTAAAATGTAATTACTTGATTGAAATCAAATTAAAGGGGAGTTAGCCGATTGAAATTGTAGTTTCTCAATTTAACATAATTGAAGTACAATTTCCTGATTGAATCTTGTTGAAATTATAGTTACCGCGAATGGAATTTACCTGCTACAGTCGATGCCACATGGTTCTGTCTTGAGACTTTTTTAGGATCAATATATAAAATAGCTTGAACATCATTCAGCAGTTAATATTTCTACGAGATTTTCTTACTTTACTGTTCTTTGTTGCAGGTTTCACAAAGTAATCTAAGGGACTTGCTTCTGCAATGTTGCATGGATGATAGTCACGATGTCCGCCAAAGTGCTTTTGCGTTGCTTGGCGACCTTGCTAGAGTAAGTTGTGACCTATGTTATTCCTACACTTCAATTACCTTATTACATGATAGGATACTTGACACGGCATGAGTAATGTGTCCAGCTTTGGAAACTGGCATGACTCTTGAGCACCTGATTTAAGTCCCAGTCATTAATCCATAACTAAAATTTTCTTACAATATAACCAGATCCATCTATAACGACAATATTAACAAAGTAATCAAATATGTACTCTCTCCTATCATTTTCTAATCATGATATGTATTCTTTGGTGCTTGAATTCAATGTCAAATTTATAGAGAGCATCTGTGGGATAACATAATAAGATGTATCATTTTCTAGTTATGATATATATTCTTTGGTGCTTGAATTCAGTGTCAAATTTATAGAGAGCGTCTCTGGGATATCATAATAGTATCGTTTTACTAATAGAATCTCTAAAACAATAATCACCATATGTATGATCCTGTGTAGTTCTCCTTACTGATCAGTTACTTCCCATTCTTTCTTCTTATCCTGTACTAGCAAGACCATGGCCTGTAAAGACATAAAAAGGAAATGAAAACAATGATACTCCACTAGAAGAAAACAGCGAAGTCACGTGTCTCTAGTTTTTACTATCTTCTTGTTTTTTTAATATCCAAAATGATCTTTCAGCTTAAAAATACCAACAAAATGCTGAGACCAGTAATAAAACGTCTAGAAAAGTTAAGACAAACACCTGCACACCTCAGCCTCAATGAGTTGAGGCGTAGGCTATGACAAATGACAATGAAGGTGTAAGCTCCGAGGAGTTCAACGAAAGCCTCGCGCGTGGGGCATGCCTGATTATGCTATTTTATGAGTAGAGCCTTGTAGTTCCTCCTCGCTTCCAATCTACTAGTGTATTTTATTTGTTGAATCTTTATGCAGTCAGACCCATTCATAGTTCTTCTTTGTAATGATTTTATTAGGTCTGTCCTGTTCATTTGCATTCTCGTTTACCTGAATTTCTTGATGTTGCTGCCAAGCAATTGGTAAGTAAATCATCACTCTCCTGAATTCTGATGGCAATAGTTTCGGTAGCCCCAGAGCTCATTGTCTAATTAATATATGTTCTATCAGAACACCACAAAGCTGAAGGAAACTCTGTCTGTTGCCAACAATGCATGCTGGGCTATTGGAGAACTAGCAATAAAGGTATGGTTATTTGTTATGCATCGTCATGTATCTGTCAAATTGAGGAAATGACTCACTTTTAGGGCATGATTATCAATTCTATAGACAAACCGTCCTTTTTGTATACATTGCTGCACTTCATTTTTGGCCACTTATTTCTTCATGCTTTATAACCCTTTACCTGAAACACAGATGTTTGGATGATGGGTTTGTGAAAAATGCAAAAGAAGACCTCTTTATGTCCTATTTATAATAGTAATTTAAAGATTATAATCCAAATTCTTATCATGTTCTATCCAGTTACATCAGTTTGAATGGTTTTTCTCGGTTTTTCAGCATAATGTGTGTTTGAACAATGCCTTTAATTTGTTGGCATGCTATCCCACTGCTTCAGGGAGTATCTTATTATGTTTTTATCTATTGAGTGGAAATCATTTTATTAGCTTGACGATCTGCTAATTGATATTTTGAATTTCAGGTTCGCAAGGAGATGTCGTCAATAGTGTTGACTCTAATCTCATACTTGGTTCCAATACTTCAATGTCCTGAGGTGATCATTCACTTGGTGTTTCATTGCATTTTATGGCTTTTTTTATGAAGATACTGTGGCATATATAAGAATCATATACTATTTTCCTATTCATGAGGCATATCTTTGATTACTTCAAATTTTCCATGATGCTATAAATAATAAATTTTCTGTTTGATAATAAAACAAGTGGCAACTCTCTTAGGGAAAGTAGCTCTATTCTTATTATTATTTTCTGAAAACAAAATTACCATGGCAAAGTCGGAGATAATAATCTTGTATATTACTTCTGCTTTTGTGTCTGCTGGAAGCACTTTGTCACTGTTTGTCATTTTAATCCACCACCCAATACTGAGCCTATGTTTGGTTTGGATTAAAATCCAATTGAAATATCAAGTCAAAGTCAACACTTAATTTTAACCACACATTTCATGGGACTCACAATTTTTCAACTACACATTTCATCAACTTTTATCAAAATATACTAAAAATCTGATTTTAATATCTACCAAACAGCCACTGAATATATTTGTACAGAGTCTCAAGCTTGGGTAGAAGGTTCTGGAATGGAATTTGGTTGTGGGGCTTGGTCTTTAAGCACCTAGGAAATTGTTCAAGAAAGTTCTTAACTATGAATAGACGGGCTTGTTAATTATCACTTAAGTGAATTAATTTTAGGATGCTTCAACAATGGTTATGTCAATTGATGAATAGGAAACATTAGAAGACAAATGTTACTGAATATTAGTTTTTACTTAGTTCCTAAGACTTGCATTGTGTGTTGTAGAGTCGTATTTGTGTTTGTGCTTGAAGGAACCAATCGCATCTTGTTGTGCCATGTGGACACGTCTGACTTGGGATTGAAAGAATCAAGAGTGACAATGTATTGTTTAGTTGCGGCAATTGTATGCATGTGTATCTCACGTTATGTAAAATATTGGAAAAAGAGGAATCCATTCGTTGTCTTATTCTTATTGTGTTGACTTGCATTGTGTAGGGGTTCAACAAATCACTCGTAGAAAATTGTGCGATTACACTTGGAAGAATTGCGTGGGTATGTCCAGAGCTTGTTTCACCACACATGGAGCATTTCATGCAGTCATGGTGTCTTGCTTTGTCCATGTAAGTTGTTTCCCTGTTAACCGACTATGAAATGGATTTCCAATGTATAGAATATAGAAAGGTTGAAGACAAAAGAGTAGAAGTGTGATAAGATGTTGAAGACAAAAGAGCAGAAGTGTTCAATATCATCTGACATGCCTAAAACCAAGTCGAACATAATTTGAAACAAATGTAGAGAACTCATGTTTTTTATTGTTCAATGCGTATTTTCAGCAGACTATGGAACTTGTGCCTCCTATCATTGTTGTCAATAGTTTTTTGTCAATTGTTGTATGCTGCCAAATAGCAGTTTTTCCAACCCAAAACAGAGTTGTCATATTATGAATATGGCCTATACACTTTTGTATCTGCCATACAACATGTGATACTTCATTGTTCATCAGGTTACTAGATATCAGAAGTAACCTTTTCCAGGTAATGAAAATCTCTATTTAGAAATATATCTGATTATCTATCTACTTATGACAGGATACGGGACGATATTGAGAAGGAAGATGCTTTCAGAGGTTTATGTGCAATGGTATGCACTCGGTGTTTTCATGTGCGCGATGAGATTTTGACCGTAATATTGGCATTCACTTCATGTTATTAGTGTCTTGCAGGTTAGAGCAAACCCATCTGGAGCTCTGAGTTCTTTTGTTTTCATGTGCAAAGCTATTGCTAGTTGGCATGTAAGTGACGTGCTGTCACTTTTTTCATTAAAACCTTCTAAAATAAGGCTGAAGTTGATTGCCATACTTATCTTATACTTTTTAACAGGAAATTAGGAACGAGGACCTACACAATGAAGTTTGCCAGGTGTTGCATGGCTATAAACAAGTAAGCAGCTCCTTCCTGATATATTCAGTTCCCTAACGCTTGAAAAGTTTACTTAAAAGTAGTTTCAAAATTAAAATTTTTTATTGGTTGAACTTGAAGATAAGTTACTTATTTTGACTTTAAGCTGAGATGAGAGTTACTTCTGAAAGAAGGTAATTTTTTTTTTTTAATTTAAGAAACAAGTAGGTAATCTAAACACGTTTTGACCGAATAGTTACTTCTTTTAAGGCTAAGTAACAGTATCTTTACCTCGATCATGGTTGCGATGATGATAGTTGTGAACCAAATTACTTTGCAAAAGAGATTTTAGTGGAGAACTGTATTTGAACATCTTCACCTGTTATACAATGCCACCACGGAAAAAAAGAGAAAAAAATTAAAAAAAGAAACGAACAGAGTAAAAATGCACACTCAACCATACCTACACCACAAATGCAAGGATGGAGAGAGTGAAAAAAAGGAACCGATATTTTAAGCAAGTTGTTCTTTGATGGGAGCATTTGTTTGATCTTTAAGCGTTCCAAAGATGCTAACCACAAAATCAAACTTCACTCATCAGGGGAGTGTGGGGTTTCAATCCTCTAAATGCCCCCAAGTATGCCGTTCACCATTTTTATTAATTACTCTTAGGGAGATAACATAATTCATACACTGTTAAATCAATGACTATTTTGCCAGATGCTAAAGAACGGAGCATGGGAACAATGTATGTCTACCTTGGAGCCACCCGTGAAGGACAAGCTATTGAAGTATCAAGTGTAATATTCCTTCAGTAGTACAAGTTTCTGCTAAGCAACATCTCCAATGAATAGCCTCTTCAATATTTGCATCATCAGCATTTATATTGTTGTCATTTTGAGATAGTTGTGAGGAGCCCACGTTTGACCTAGGATCCTTTTTCGGTAGTGTTTACGACAATATACGTTGTCATTACAGCTTGAAGCTTTTTATACCTGCTGTCCTTTCAACGGATTGATTTGTGAAATAGCATTTTATCGAATACAAAGGAGAAGGCATGGCCCAAGATTTAGATTTGCTGTACTGGGGCGTGCTATTAAACATTTCAGATTCTTTTCTCCCGGGCTGAACGTGGAAGGGAAGGATATTCTTCTTATTCAGCAAGTTTGTTACATGTTTTTGCCTTGTGCCAGTGATTTTTTTTGAAAAATAACTTCTTTAAGGTTCTCTGGGTAGATTACTGTCCAAAAGTTCCCCGAAGTTTTGCTAGAAAAGGTGTCAATATTTGTTGGTTAGTCTCTTCCAGTTGATCTCAGAACCCAGAAATTGTAATCTTATATTTGAAGGCAGAGCAAAATTGATGATGTTGCCTAGGGTTCGATTCTATAGAACAATAAATGTGCTGTTAGCCTTTGTGTGTTATGTTTTGAAAGAAATTTAATTATTTTGGAATTGAGAAATTAAATGAACTCTTAAGAGTGATTTTTACTGTGTTTATTATTATCACTGCCAACTTTGTGGGTGATTTTTACGGTGTCAAAGTCAATAGATGGCTTGGAAATTAACATATTTTTACTTCTGGATTTCCTGGTATATTATGTGGTTTGTATGATAATTTTTTTTAATGAATAGGACAATCTAAATTCACAATAGAAGATGACTTGGGATCCAGAAAAATAATGTATTTCACGGTTCTTGGGTCAAATTGCCATGACTGGGTATTTATTTATTTATTTATTTTTATTATGAAGAATATTTGGCCTTTCCATTATTTAATTAGTAAAATTTATTGGTGTTTTGATTGGAAAATTTTCGATGGAAAATGGCTTCTTTTTTTTTTTTCACCAAAATTCCAATTTTTAGAGTGTTTGTCGTATTTTTTTTTTGAAGAAAAATATTTTCTAACATTTGAAAATATGCACAGTTTTCCTTGTTTTTTGGAAAAAAAAAAAAAACAATTTCTTTGGGTTTGGGGGTGGGGGTGGGTTTTTGTTTTGTTTAAAACAAGGAAAGTATTTATTTTAGGAGGGTTTTAGGCCGGTAGGGGGAGTTGTACACCCTCCCGGTACAAGGAGGAAAACTCTTGAAAATATGCACAGTTTTCCTTGTTTTTTGGGAAAAAAAAAAAAAAAAATTCTTTGGGTTTGGGGGTGGGGGTGGGTTTTTGTTTTCTTTAAAACAAGGAAAGTATTTATTTTAGGAGGCTTTTCAAGCCAATTAAACACATCCTAATATAAATCTGAAGACATTATAATTATTAGATAGTAATAAGATCGTGAAGCAAAGTGTGCACGCTCCGGAAAGATTTATGCACGTACATCTAAGCAGAAGGCTGAAGGTTTCGACGAGTCACTAAATGGAAAATGCATATATATTGTTTTTAGTAGAGAAAATTAAATAGTATTGTATTAGAATTTTGTTTATCGTGCTTTCTAGTCTTTGTTCATAAAATTAATATATCACAAATATTACAAATTCATAACACAAAATGTCAAAAAGCTAATTTGTATAATCAAATAGAAATGAGATAATGGATTGTGGAGAAGTAATGCTCCCTAGTTTTAGTTTCTGGAGCGACGTTTTATTTAATTTTGTATTAAAAGTGTAAGCAAGGAAAAATTATTTGCAACTTTTGGTTATATTTCGGAGGCTATTGGTTCCTCGAAAATCGACACCTAGGAAATTTGGATTTCTTCGAATTAACTCAATCTTCATCATTTTACGTGTTTGCTTTTGAACCATTTGCGTAATATCATTGTGCGCGCGCATATGTATGCATTCGGTCTAGTGAGCACCTGCAATCATAAGGGATACAAGTGCCTGATTTGAACAGAAATATTATTTACGAGCCCTGCTACATGGACAGGACCACGTAGGCCCCTGTCCGGTTAGAAAAACCCATTATTTACAGCCTATTTTTGTTGGTCGGTGGTCATAAATCTTTTAATATTATTACAAAAAAGAAAAATAAAAATTGAGGGGGCCATTTCTTCCTCATTATCTAAATTAATCTATAATATATTAAATATCACATAAAATTATTTTTTTTACGATTCTAGTTCTACTATAATTTAATTATTTTAAAATACATTAATTTTTTCTTTTTTTAATATGTATTTAATTTATTTAACAATGTAGTTACCATTAATGTACAAGTACTTTTGACAGATTCATTTCACCCGTTCACTTTCATTAATGTTAAATTCTCTATTATTAATTTTTAATTAATTAACATTCACATTCATTTAATTAGTATTCATCTTCGTTTATCTATTTAAGTTATTAATTTTAATTGTAAGTTAATTAGAATTTCACATTCAAAAATGCATTTCATTATTCATGTCTATGTACGTTAATTAATATCCAATTATACTTAATTAAAATTAAATATCACATCAAGTGAGAATCATTTTTTGGATGATTTTAGTCATACTATAATTCAATTATTTTAATAATACATTACTTTTCATTTTTAATATGTATTTGATTTATTTAATCATTTAGTTAATATCAACGTGTATGTAAATTTGACACATTCAGTTCACATGTGTGCTTTCATTAATGTATGAATTATTATTATTAATTCTCAATTAATTAATATTCACGTTCATTTAACTAATATTCATTCTCATTTTTGTAATTTTCAGTTTCATATTCAATAATATATTTCATTATTCACGTCCATGTATACTAATTAACATCCATATTTACTTAATTAAAAATTAAATAAATGATTTAACATTCATTGTTATGTATATATTCCCTGATATTAATTATAAATTAATTAACATTCAAGCAAATTCAAATATTATTTTTATAGCACTTATAAAATATTTCATTATAACGTGCAACGTACGTTCAATGTTGATTGGTATTTCTAAGAAGACCACGACCAAGTTACAAGCATGTTTGGCCACACTAAAATGCTTACTTCCAAGCAAATAAGTAAGATATAATATAAATGATATTTCAATTGTGAAAGCTAAAAAATATGTTGTTTAATTTGATTGTAAGATAATAGTTACTTTAGTCCCTGTTTGGTACGGATTAAAATTAGTTTATTAGTAGATTTTGATAAAAGTTGATGAAACGTGTGGTTGAAAAATTGTGGTACCCATGAAATATGTGTGTACAATTAATTGTTGACTTTAACTTAGATTAAAATCTATAGTTTAATCCATACCGACAGGGACTTAAAAAAAGTTTTTTACTTGAAAGAAAGAAGAAAGTGTTGAAATTTGACATAATTTTAAGTGGGGCTTGTTTATTCTCTATGGAATATTTAAGTAGATTTGTATTCTTCTCTATGAGAATATCATATTTATATATATACTTGTCTAAAACGATACTCGGGTGAATAAGAAATTGAAATTCAAAATGCACCCATTGAAAGTGATTTAAATGTTGGAAGAAAATCAATTGTAACTTGTCCGACATAAGAAAAATGAGAGGACGATTGTTTTGTACATGATCGTGTTTTACAAAGATGTAATCATTGGCATTAAAAAGTTCATCACACCTGATACTCGATGGATCTTGCCCGAATGGGATGGGATTCCCCATCTAATCAGGTACATGAGGGCGTAACGTGTATGGGGAATATGGTCTTTGCCCTGTTCAAGTTCATTTCAAAATCAAATTTTTTGTCACACAAAAAGAAAAAATAATTATCATTTCTAAAAAACCATGGATTTTACTACAATATGAAAAAAAGTAATGATTTTCACCAACTAAAAATATTAAAATAATAAAAGAAAATAATTAAAAAATAAATGGGAAGCTAAACGGGTAAGGGTCTCCTCCGTCCCACCTTAATTGAGGATGGAGACGGGGTGTTCGAACAAAACCTGCAAGCGTACAAATAGTTGACAAGTAATAATTTGATGAGTAGAGTTATAGTCTCACGAGAAATAATTTTAACAATAATGTACTAGTTTTTATCAAATTCAATGTTTGTAATACAAAATAGTTGATTGTTTGTAATTTCCTATTGCTATGAATAATGTAAATTAAATGTTGTTCAATAGTTCAAGTGTTCGTGACAATTGATAATCTTATATTGTTTAATCTTCTTTTTCACAATAAACCAAACTATCCTAAGCATGACTCTACCTTATTCCTAATCCGAATTCATAGACAATGAGATGCATTCAACCACACGATTATCACATTAGATTGCATATGCCACAAATGTTATTCAGAATATTTATTGCTTGTGTCAATTATGTAATGTTCTAATCTATGTGAGTCTCCTAACACTATAATACGTAACAAGTTATCTAATGGTAGCTAAACAATCAAATAATAATGCATAATTAATCACCAATACAAGAATTAACTAAACTATCAATTCAATAAATAAAAAACACACGACTAATGGTTTCATCATTTATACAAATCAAGAAAGAATTAGCCTAAATATTTTATTTATATTACACAAAAAGTTAGTAAAAGACACCATCCAATTCAAATAATAGATGTAGAAGCTTGACGAATCAATATCTTGAACTTTTCCTTCGATTTGAGCCTTGAATCTTTAACTTCTTGTGTTAATTATCTGTAAAACTATTATAAAGCTTTGCTTCAATGATATAATATGTAATATCCCTGCTGTAAGTATTTTCCACGTTTTATAGTAAGATAATAAGAGATGAAGTTTGGAAAGGAAAGCAACTCTTTCCTTCGGAAGACTACCATGCGTCCGAAAGGTAATCTTCCATGCCTATGCATGGATATCATTTTTCGCCTCACTAAAGCGTACAAAAGGGTCATGCGCACACATGAAATTTGTACCATGCAAGCACTTGATTATGATCCTGAGAGATTGTCAGTATTTTTGTCATAACTTTCTTTCTCGATATCCGATTTAGGCGATTTAAAGTGTATTGAAAAGCTAACTTAAAGAGTTACATTTTCTCTAGAAATATTATTTTTTCAATTCGAATATTTACTATGCTAAAAATGAGTCTCAATTTGAGGTTGGAAATCTGGAGTATAACTTCAGCTAAAAATTGATGTGTGAGAATACTTTGATTATATTTCACCACTTTGACTTTTTCTCATCCAATTGACATCTAGCACTCTCGAATTTTCGTCGTAAGGTCTGACACAACTTTTTAGTATTTTCACTTTAGTCCCTAAACTTTGGATCTCTTGCAATTAAGCTATTGTTTCATCATATATTTTCAAATTCCACAATTTTCATTGATCTTTACTTAACAAACACAATATACATAGAGTTAAGCCATAATTCATCAAAATATCTAATAAATATTCTAACTTAAATGTCTAAATAAGTGTAGAAAATACACTTTTCACAGGGTAAGACAACAAAAATATCCAACGTGGCGAGGGGACGGGGAATATCAGTCTCCCCTACCTTGACCCGTCCCGTCCTGTTGCCATACCTTGTAATCATGTCCATATGCTCTCCATGAAGAGATGCATGGGTGTGCAAATCACTGATCGAATTAACACATTGAATCATTAACCTCGTGTGCGAACACAGCATGTGACATGAACATCGAATCAAAATTTGACCCCTTAGCAGGGTTAATGTTGATAAGTGCATTTTGTACACTTATTCGGGTCATATTACTAAACTTTTGTGTCATCAAAGTAATGAATTCTACTTGGGTTAATTTTTTTTTGTTTCAATTTTGGACCTATTTTTAAGCAATTGAAAAAGAAAGAAAGATCAATTGGCTATTGGATGGAAAGTTTGGGGATCAAATTTCACAAATCAGAAATTGAAGAGGACAAGAGTTGGATAAATAAAAGCATTCAAGGACTAAATTGCATTATTTAAAAGAAGAGATGCCTTGATGAGTAATATTTCACTAATTGGGTTTCAAACCAAATTGCAATGGGAATGAAATTCAAATGGGCTTTGGACACTTGGAGAGGAAATAAATTCCAATTGGCTTGAAATAATGGACTCCTTTTTGGGAAAAAAAAAGAAGAAGGTAGAAATGGATAATTGAAACAAAACCAATTGGTGGTTTTCACTACAATATAAAACACTTTGAAGTTATTGTAGATGAATAGTAACCAATGAGATGTACTGTACATTTTTCCAATTTTTACTCATCTACTCCTCCAGTTTTATCTGGTATGTTATTTGCATATTCTGTATGTTAGTTGTATATACGGTATGTTAGTCGCATATCCAGTAAGTTTCATATCTGGTATGTTGCATATACGATATGTTAGTTGCATATTCGGTATGTTAGCTGCATATCCGATAAATTACATATCTGGTATATTGTATATATGGTATGTTAGTTACATATCCGGTAAGTTGCATATACGGTATGTTATATGTTATTTGCATATCCGATATGTTAGTTGCATATACGGTATGTTAGTGGCATATCCGGTATGTTAATTGCATATGCAGTAAGTTGTATATACGGTATGTTGCATATACGGTATGTGGAGAATTATTTTTTGAACGACTCTATCTTTACTATAATTCAATAATAACTTACTTTTCAATTTTCGATATACATTTAATTACACTACTTTTTGTTTTTCAATATGTATTTAATTTATTAATCATTTGAGCAATTTGAACAATATTATCATTTATTTTGTCAATTATTTAGTTACGATGATTGTACATTTGACACGTTATTTTTCAATATGTATTTGATTTATTTAATTATTTGAACAATGTTATCATGAATTATGTTGTCAATTATTTAGTTATGATAAATGTACATTTGACAAATTTATTCTACTGGATTACATAGTATATTAAATTCATTGAAATACTTTTCCGATAAGTTGCATATATGGTATGTTGCATATCAGGTACGGTATGTT
>OU503049.1:7297106-7313350 GCA_912172775.2 Fraxinus pennsylvanica
ATTTTTCAATATGTATTTGATTTATTTAATTATTTGAACGATATTATCATGAATTATGTTGTCAATTATTTAGTTATGATCAATGTACATTTGATAAATTCATTTTACTTAATTAAATAGTAAATTATATTCATTGAAAAACTTTTCTGGTAAGTTGTTTATACGGTATGTTGTATATCCGGTACGATATGTTAGTTGCATATCCAGTAAGTTGCAAATACTGTAAGTTGCATATCCGGTATGTATGTTGTAAATTCGTTATTTGTTAAACTTACTAGAAGTGGAGAATTATTTTTTGTGCGATTCTATCTTTATCATAATTCAATAATTTTAATAATATCTTAATTTTCATTTTTCAATAAACATTTAATTATTTCAATAATATATTACTTCTCATTTTTTGATATGTATTTAATTTGTTAATCATTTGAGCAATTTGAACAATATTATCATTAGTTATTTTGTTAATTATTTTGTTATGATGAATGTATATTTGACACGTCATTTTTCAATATGTATTTACTTTATTTAATTATTTGAACAATATTATCATGAATTATGCTGTTAATTATTTAGTTATGATCAATGTACATTTGACAAATTCATTCTACTTGATTAAATAGTAAATTAAATTCAATGAAATACTTTTTCGGTAAGTTGCATATACAGTATGTTAGATGGAGCATTAGCGAGGCAATAATATGCTGACAAGACTCTTGAATAATTCAATAAATCTTAAACTACTTTTTTAGTATCTACAATTTCTACACTAATAAAAATACAACAAATACAAAATTCGTGCAATGCACATGTCAACGAATACTATTGATATAAAAGGATACACAGGCACATAGTTTGGGAGAGTAGACACGCAGTTGCATAGCATCATAATTGAAGTACTAATTCTAGATTTTTGTACATATTTCATCAACAATTTGTGCAAGGAAATTGTAAATTAACCATGCTCCGTCAATTTTTCCTTGATGTTGTTTAAACTTTATTTGTTTAATTCCGACATTATGTTAGGTTAGATTATTTTAGTGCTAGAATTACGATGAAACTTATATTATGAATATTTGATTTTTGAATCTTATTTATTTTTGACATTCAAAACACGTTTTCAATTCTTGAATGATTGATATGAATTCACTTTTCTCTACTATTGTCATAGAAGTCAATAGGAGATAGAAATATACCGCTATACTTTACATGATCTTTAAGTATTTATAAATTTTTAATGCATTCTCATATGTTCGTATTCGTTATAGAAATATAGTCGGGTCACATGGGTTTAATTCTACTCGAGAGAGATGGTTAAACAAATCAGCAATATTGATTTTCATAATTGAATGATGTTGTCAAATTCATAAGGTTCAAGGATTAAAGAGGATTCGAGATCCCAGTACACTTGTCATCATCATATTTTTGTAAAACTTGCATTTAATTATAATATTACATTAATTTAATTATGTTAGGTCATGCATTCATACGTAATTTAAGTGTGTACAATTTAGTTATAGAAAAATCATAAATTTATATCGTTTCAGTTAAAACTAAATTAATTCGAGCTTGAACTAGTACAATCTACATGGGTACGATACTTGGATTTAAATTCATTTTACTACTTGTTAACGAACCGTGCACTTGAGGTATTTTTGATTGAACAATATTTTGTCAACAAGTTTTTTGCACCGTTACCGATCATTTGTACTTCAGTTTGAGTTTGATTTAGTTTATCACTAATTCGAATATCTACATGTATTCTTATATTTTTATTTTATTTTTTCCGTTTTATTTTATTTTTACTTTTTCTCTTCTTTAGGATAAAAAGATGACTATGGTTGATTTCAACAAAACGCTCGCATATGACTTTATCATAAGGCAACAACAATTGATAGCTCAAAAAAATGATGTGGGGGAGATATGCTCGTGGGACATTTTACTATAGGACATCGACTATGAGATATAAAAGCAAAATGTGAACTTAATGCAATTGCTCTGGGTGACTCACCCGTTGCATTATTTCTCTTACCAAAATTTGACATGGGTGATTTGCTCGCGGGATTATTTGTTTCATCGGTTATTATAAAAGGTGCAAAATATCATTCTATGTAAGAGATGAAGTCTGGAAAGGAAAGCAGCTCTTTCCTTCGGAAGACTACTATGCATTCGAAAGGTAATCTTCCATGCCTATGCATGGATATCATTTTTGGCCTCACTAAAGCCTGCAAAAGGGTCATGCGCACACATGGAATTTGTACCATGCAAGCACTTGATTTTGATCCTGAGAGGTTGTCAATATTTTTGTCATAACTTTCTTTCTCGATATCCGATTCAAATGATTTAAAGTGTATTGAAAAGCTAACTCAAAGAGTTACAATTTCTATAGCAATACTATTTTTTCAATTCGAATGTTTACTATGCTAAAAATGAGTCTCAATTTGAGGTTGGAAATCTGGAGCATAACTTCGGCTAAAAATTGATGTGTGAGAATACTTTGACTATATTTCACCACTTCGACTTTTTCTAGTCCAATTGACATCTAGCACTCTCGAATCTTCGTCGTAAGGTCTGACACGACTTTTTACTATTTTCACTTTGGTCCCTAATCTTTGGATCTCTTGCAATTAAGCTATTGTTTCATCATATATTTTCCAATTCCACAATTTTCATTGATCTTTACCTAACAAACACAATAGACATAGAGTTAAGCCATAATTCATCAAAATATCTAAGAAATATTCTAACTTAAATGTCTAAATAAGTGTAGAAAATACACTTTTCATAGGGTAAGACGACAAAAATATCCAACGAGGGGAGGGGACGGGGAATATCAGTCTCTCCTACCCTGACCCGTCCTGTCCTGTTGTCATACCTTGTAATCATGTCCATATGCTCTCTATGAAGAGATGCATGAGTGTGCAAATCACGGATCGAATTAACACATTGAATCATTAACCTCATGTGCGAACGCAGCATGTGACATGAAAGTCGAATCAAAATTTGACCCCTTAGCAGGGTTAACGTTGATAAGTGCGTTTTGTACACTTATTCGGGTCATATTACTAAACTTTTGTGTCATCAAAGTAATGAATTCTACTTGGGTTAATTTTTTTATTTTTTTTTTGTTTCAATGTTGGACTTATTTTTAAGCAATTGAAAAAGAAAGAAAGATCAATTGGCTATTGGATGGAAAGTTTGGGGGATCAAATTTCACAAATCAGAAATTGAAGAGGACAAGAGTTGGATAAATAAAAGCATCCAAGGACTAAATTGCATTATTTAAAAGAAGAGATGCCTTGATGAGAAATATTTCACTAATTGGGTTTCAAACCAAATTGCAATGGGAATGAAATTCAAATGGGCCTTGGACACTTGGAGAGGAAATAAATTCCAATTGGCTTGAAATAATGGACTCCTTTTTGAAAAAAAAAAAAAAGAAGGTGGAAATGGAATTGGAATTGAAACCTTTTTTTGACTCTTAATTGAAAAAAAAACCAAATGGTGGTTTTCACTACTATATAAAACACTTTGAAGTTATTGTAGATGAATAGTAACCAATGAGATGTACTGTACATTTTTCCAATTTTTACTCATCCAGTCCTCCAGTTTTATCCGGTATGTTATTTGCATATTCAGTATGTTAGTTGTATATACGGTATGTTATTCGCATATCCAGTAAGTTTCACATCTGGTATGTTGCATATACGGTATGTTAGTTGTATATCAGGTATGTTAGCTGCATATTCGATAAATTACATATCTGGTATGTTGTATATACGGTATGTTAGTTGCATATCCGGTAAGTTGCATATACGGTATGTTATATGTTATTTGCATATCCGATATGTTAGTTGCATATACGGTATGTTAATAGCATATCTGATATGTTAATTACATATGCAGTAAGTTGTATATACGGTGTGTTGCATATACAGTATGTGGAGAATTATTTTTTGAACGATTCTATTTTTATTATAATTCAATAATTTCAATAATAACTTACTTTTCAATTTTCGATATACATTTAATTACACTACTTTTCGTTTTTCAATATGTATTTAATTTATTAATTATTTGAGCAATTTGAACAATATTATCGTTTATTTTGTCAATTATTTAGTTACGACGATTGTACATTTGACACGCCATTTTTCAATATATATTTGATTTATTTAATTATTTGAACAATATTATCAGGAATTATGTTTTCAATTATTTAGTTACGATCGATGTACATTTGACAAATTCATTCTACTTGATTAAATAGTAAATTAAATTCATTGAAAAACTTTTTCGATAAGTTGCATATACGACATGTTAGTTGCATATCCGATAAGTTGCAAATACGGTATGTTGGATATCTAGTATATATGTTGTAAATTTGATATTTGTTAAACTTACCGGAAGTGGATAATTATTTTTTAAACGATTCTACCTTTATCATAATTCAATAATTTCAATAATACCTTACTTTTCATTTTTCAATATACATTTAATTATTTCAATAATACAATACTTCTCCTTTTCAATATGTATTAAATTTATTAATTATTTTTCATTTTTCAATATGTATTTAATATANTTGACATATCACTTTTCAATATGTATTTGATTTATTTAATTATTTGTACAAGTTTGTCATTAATTATGTTGTCAATTATTTAATTATGATCAATGTACATTTGATAAATTCATTTTACTTAATTAAATAGTAAATTATATCCATTGAAAAACTTTTCCAGTAAGTTGTTTATACGGTATGTTGTATATCCGGTACGGTATGTTAGTTGCATATTCAGTAAGTTGCAAATACTGTAAGTTGCATATCCGGTATGTATGTTGTAAATTCGTTATTTGTTAAATTTACCAGAAGTGGAGAATTATTTTTTGTACGATTCTATCTTTATCATAATTCAATAATTTTAATAACATCTTACTTTTCATTTTTCAATATACATCTAATTATTTCAATAATATATTACTTCTCATTTTTCAATATGTATTTAATTTGTTAATTGATTGAGCAATTTGAACAATATTATCATTAGTTATTTTTTCAATTATTTAGTTATAATGAATGTACATTTGTCATGTCATTTTTATTGACACGTCATTTTTCAATATGTATTTGCTTTATTTAATTATTTGAACAATATTATCATGAATTATGCTGTCAATTATTTAGTTATGATCAATGTACATTGGACAAATTCATTCTACTTGATTAAATAGTAAATTAAATTCAATGAAATACTTTTTTGGTAAGTTGCATATACAGTATGTTAGATGGAGCATTAGCGAGGCAATAATATGCTGACAAGACTCTTGAATAATTCAATAAATCTTAAACTACTTTTTTTAGGATCTACAATTTCTACACTAATAAAAATACAACAAATACAAAATTCGTGCAATGCACATGTCAACGACTAGTATTGATATAAAAGGATACACAGGCACATAGTTTGGGAGTGTAGACACGCAGTTGCACATCATCATAATTGAAGTATTAATTCTAGATTTTTGTACATATTTCATCGACAATTTGTGCAAGGAAATTGTAAATTAACCACGCTCCGTCAATTTTTCCTTGATATTGTTTAACCTTTATTTGTTTAATTCCGACATTATGTTAGGCTAGATTATTTTAGTGCTAGAATTACGATGAAACTTATATTATGAATATTTGATTTTTGAATCTTACTTCAAAACACGTTTTCAATTCTTGAATGATTGATATGAATTCACTTTTCTCTACTATTGTCATAGAGGTCAATAGGAGATACAAATATATCGCTATACTCTACGTGATCTTTAAGTATTTATAAATTTTTAATGCATTCTCATATGTTCGTATTCGTTATACAAATATAGTCGGGTCACATGGGTTTAATTCTACTCGAGAGAGATTGTTAAAAAAATCAACAATATTGATCTTCATAATTGAATGATGTCAAATTCATAAAGTTCGGGATTAAAGGGGATTCGAGATCCCAGTACACTTTTCATCATCATATTTTTGTAAAACTTGCATTTAATTATAACCTTACATTAATTTAAATATGTTAGGTCATGCATTCATACGTAATTTAAGTGTGTACAATTTAGTTATAGAAAAATCATAAATTTATATCGTTTCAGTTAAAACAAAGTTAATTCGAACTTGAACTAGTACAATCTACATGGGTACGATATTTGGATTTAAAATTCGTTTTACTATTTGTTAACGAACCGTGCACTTGATGTATTTTTGATCGAACAATATTTCGTCAACAAGTTTTTTGCGTCGTTACCGATGATTTGTACTTCAGTTTGAGTTTGATTTAGTTTATCACTAATTCAAATATCTACATATATTCTTATATTTTTATTTTATTTTTTCCATTTTATTTTATTTTTACTTTTTCTCTTCTTTAGGATAAAAAGATGACTATGGTTGATTTCAACAAAACGCTCGCATATGACTTTATTGTAAGGCAACAACAATTGCCAGCTCAAAAAAATGATGTGGGGAGATATGCTCGTGGGACATTTTATTATAAAACATCGACTATGAGATATAAAAGCGAAATGTGAACTTAATGCAATTGCTCTGGGTGACTCACCCGTTGCATTATTTCTCTTACCAAAATTTGACATGGGTGATTTGCTCGTGGGATTATTTGTTTCATCGGTTATTAATGGACATCAATTAGGGGAGTCATGTCCACCGGACTTCAACAAATATAATTAAAGGAGAAAACTTTCTATGAGGATGTAAATATTTCTTTGCCAAGAGTTTTGGATACGGACGTTGAACTCAAAAAAGTTTCGATTAAAGAAGAAGAGCATGAAAATATCAAAAAATTAATTATAAAGGGTAAAAAAGAATTAGTAGCATTCAAAGAAGATTAAATTAGAATGCAATCCATTAACTTTATCGTTTGCTCAAAAAATGAGTTTGTAATTGAACCTTATGAGGAGATTGAAGTGTATATTATTGAGTTCGAAATGGGTGATGAGGGGAAGTCATACTATTTGGGGAAGAGTAATGTTAAAACTTGGAGTAAATTTACAATATGGAACAAAGTCAAATTGAACAAGTTAAGCAAAACTTCTATTACGTTGAAACCCGCAAGTGTACGAAATAATGAGTTTTGAGTTTGTCGTTCCCTCGAGAAATAATGTTTAAAATGCAGTTCAATAATTAGTATTAAATTCAAGTGAGTAGCGACATCAAAATAGTGATTTTGTGGTTGTTTATACTATTTCTAATCCATACTAATAAAGCAAGTAAATTGTGGTTTTATCGAATGTGAATTCTTGTATTGGATTCATGATTCCTTATATTTCCATCTATTTCAATTATCAATTAATAATCTAATTAATTTCATGCATTTTTTTACAATCGATAACGCTAATATGTTAAATGGCCATTTTCAAGATACACCAACCTATGATTAACATGATCCGGTCATATTTCTAATCCGAATTCATATAAAAATCATGCATTTAGTTTTGGTTATCTACATGATTGCACATGTCATAGATATAATTCCTAATATTTATTGCCCATGTGTTGATTGTACCTCGTTCTAAACTTATTGTGGATATTTCTATGCTACAACAAGTAGCTAACTATTCAATTAATTATCAAACAATTAAATAGTGCATTGAGAATGTAAAATCAATCAAGAAATAACAAGAAATACCTAAATTAATTGTCTTGAATTGAAATAAACAAAAATAGGTTCCTCAATCATTCAATACAATAGAAAACTTAGCTAATCATCCTAAATATTGAATTATACAGGAAAATATGGAATAATATGAACAAGATTAAGAAAGGATGGACGAAAGTGGAGAAATCCACTTTCTTGAATGAAATCTTAAAAAGGAAGGAGATATCTTCAATAATTTTGTGAAAATTCGCATTTGATTGATGAATTAGCCTCGTTCTTCACCTCCAAAATATGTGAATTTTAGGTATAGGGAGGTCTCTCTATGATTCTGGTCGAATTTGGATTTATATAGATGTTCAAAATATTGTTACCATAAGAGTTTGAACGAAAATAGAAAACCAAAGTTGTTCATGTCTAGTATAACTATACGACCGCATACTACAATGAGGTGCAGCCGCATAGAAGGATTATCAAGTCCAAAAATTGTCCTAGAGGGGTAGTTGCGGCCGCATCAAGTTTTAACTATGCAGGTGCATAGTATAAGCTTTTTTTTTTCGTCGGATAGTATTCAGTATTTTGGTCATATCTTAAACTCCTGATTCGATTGAGGTAATTCAAAATGTGTTACAATTTTTCTAGGATAGAAATTTTCCAACTCGGACGTTTACTATCCAAAAAAGGATCTCAAGTTGAAACTAATAATCTAAATAATAACTTTTTCAACTTGAGCTTAATGTGTGATAATATTTTAACTATATTTCATTCATTTAACATCTTTTTTCATCCAATTGACTCTTAACAGTCTCGAATCTTCATCTTGAGGTCCAACATAACTTTTGATTATTTGCATTTTAGTCCACGAACTTTGAATTTGCTTCATTTTAGCCTGTTTCCATTATTTCTTCTAATTCTTCGTCCAAACATGAATTTTTCCTAATCAAAGCAATAAGTAACAAATTAGGTTCTAATCCGTCCAAAAAATAACACACGTGCAAAACATGAAACTATACTTATAAACCTCCAAATCTATATTCAAAGTGCCATGAAACACTTGTGCAAAACTTGAATTTGAGACTATAAATCGAACACTTAATGTGAAGTAGCCCATTTTTCTTATCCCTCACCTCTTGTTTTGATTAAGTATTGCAGTACATGTAGTTTAAGGATTGTATTTATATTTTAGGGCCATATTTAGGAACTCATGCATTTAGAAATTTTAAATGATTTTTAAACCATTTTAGCTATTTTCACAAGCTCGTCGTATGCACACAAACACTAATTTATGCTTAAACATGCTAAATTAATCATAAAATATCACACACCACTAGTCATTTAAAATAAAATAATACACCATTCTGAGATCCACACAACACATTCACTACCAAGCCGTCGGCACCTTCAACTCACAGAACACACACACGCCGCCTTCAATTCTCACACTAGAGATGACAAAAAAACCTGACAAACTCGATACCCGCGGGGCCCCACCCTATACGGGGCGAGAAATTTTGCCCCAGGGAGGGTTCGGGGTAGGGACAGGTAACGGGTGTCCCGCCCAATTTAATTTTTTTATTTTTTAGAATTCAATACTTTAAATGGAAAATTTTACAAAATTTCATTAGTTCTAATAAAAATGACAACTAAAATTATCTAAAAAATATGACAAATAATAAAAGCCTTAATTTACCAAATATAATTGAATAATTTAACTTTTAAAAATAATTAAAGATTAAAAAATATATTATTATCTCAATCTAATGAATGTAGGCAATAAAATGAATTATTAAAAACTTAAAAAAGAATAAAAATTAAATGGGGCAGTAAACGGGACAAGGGCATCGCCCCGCCCAACCGTTGCCTCGATCCCGCTCCACTCCGTTGTCATCCCTATCTTACACACTCACAGCACTTATGGGTTTTCTTCACACGACACATCAGCTCATCAAAAACTTCACGCCCTCTTCAACTTCTCTTCCAAGGATCATCAATCAAACAATTTTTAGATTTCATTGCATTCCATTATTTCATCCTCTACCTAAACTAAGCAAATGATTTCAAGGTATGTGATTAACTCTCCTGCCATTCTCTTCATCTATTATGCTATGGTTATTATTTAAAATTGGAAAATGATTGAGGAGAATGGGCTTAGGCAGTTGTGGTGTATTGAATTGTTTGTGATGTGTGAAAATTGTGGCTAGAATCAAACCTCAAATCCTTGAAATTTTAGAGCACGATATGTTGCTTTCAACATGATTGATAAAATGACCAAGTGGAAATTCGTATATAATTAGGCCTAAACTAGTAATTGGGTTGATTGATATATAATTGGAATTGCCTTTGGTGTGGAAGTTCGTTGAAATTGTTAGTAGAAAACACCTAAACAGAGTTAGCACATCATAGGTTGGACATGGCAAGGCATCATTCACTTCATGTCCCCAACTTCATTCCCCCTCGTCTATTCCAAACAACCTCCATTTGATCTCAAATTTGAACATGAGTAAGACCAACATATAAACTTTCATATGTCCGGAGATCGCTAGGGAAAGTTCACCTTTTCTTCACGTTTCCCGATGATGAAAGTTCTTGGTTGGCTTTGGGCTAAAACACGAAAATTTCCTCTTTTATGCTAATTTAGGGAATGTGAGCTATATTTTCTTCATCTATTGAATACATACCCTATATTGTGACAAATTTCTCGAGCATGGCACAAGTTATTATACTTTGGTGCATGAAAATTAACATATAGTAAGATAGTTTGGAGCCCTACTTTATCCTACTTCTATGTTTGTTACCTATTATGCTAATAGTTTTCATCTTATATATTTGTATATGTACAATGCCACCAAAGAGAAAAGCTACAACTCAAAAGAAAGAAAATTCGAAGGAGACAAGACATCGTCGGAGGGTGGACGATAATCTTGACGACGAAAGGGAGTTGACTAGAGATAATTGATATAAACGTTGCTCATATAGCAGAGACCGTCGAGTCCTTAAGGGCCACCACTTCTGTCAGACTTGCTTGATCCTTCTACTTATCTACATCTACTCGGGGAGTTTTGATTCTTACTCCTTTATTTTGATTATGTTTGTTTTTACATTGGGGACAATTTAATATTTTAATTTGAGGGTAGGCACTGTATAAGAATAGTTAGGACATTTATTTCTTGCTTTTCAACTACATATCGGGTCCATATAACTATTTTAATTTGAAAAAAATAATTTAAAAATAAATAAAATAAGTAGTGTATAGTATAATGTTGAAAGGTCTACTGTCAAAGATGATATTTGTTTGAATTGAGTATAACTTTAACTAGATTATTGGACAACACCATAACAAGTGCTTTTACTTGAGTATTTATCAATTTAGACTTGATACTTGAGCACATGATCGTTATTGCCTTATCACTTATGTTGGGGCAAGAATTCATTATGTAGATTTAACTGTTGATGTTATTGACTTAAGCTTGAGTCGAACTCCTAAATCCTTAATATAGAAACCAAACTATTAGAAAACAGTTTGGGGGTGGGAAGGTTAGTGCTTGTGTTCATAAAAGTTTGATAGTTTGGAATCTTAAATCTTACCATTAGTTGAAGGAGTCTAGAACGGACACTGATCACAATTAAAATTCGAATCTCATATCAAAAGAAAGTGTGATATATTTTATAACTCTAGAGACTGACTGTGTAACTTTGAGAAATTTTTACCTTCTTTCTAGGTTTACAAGTATCAAATCTGATCACTTTGCGTGGAAAAATGCTTTATAATAATTCTTGGAAAACCACACGTGCTAGAAATACCTCGGGATTGGAAAGAAAAGCATAATGAGTGATTTTGTACGGAGGTATAAGGAAAAATTAATCACAAGAGGATTAGGATGATGAGTAAATTAACACTTGACTGGTTGTGTTTTAGTATGAGTATAAGTTCAATGTTGGCTAATCACTTACACAAGAAGTCGAGTATCGGATAAATAAAAATTTATTTTTGATATTGTTTGGATATTTCTAAAGTGTTATTTAAATCCAAATCTGAGGTATGTGGGAAGTAGTTCAACATTGAGTATGTTAGGTAGTAATATGGTTTATGCCTGAGTTTTGTTTTGTTCGAGGACGAACAAAGATTTTAGTTTGGGGGTGTTTGATAAGTGCATATTGTGATCTTATTTGAATCATATTACTAAGTTTTCATGTTATTGAAGTAATGAATTCTAATTAACTTGGGTTAATTTTCGTTTGTTTTAGTGTTGGACCTATTTCTAAACAATTGGAAAAGAAAGAATGATCAATTGGCAATTGGATGCAAAGTTTGGAGATTAAATTTCATAAATCAGAAATTGAAGAAGACAAGGGCTGGATAAACAAATGCACCCAAGGACTAAATTGCACTATTTAAAAAAAGAGATGCATTGATGATTAATATTTCACTAATTGGGCTTCAAACAAAATTGCAAAGGGAATGATATTCAAATGGGCCTTGGATCAATTTGAAAGGAAATAAAGTGGGAAAAATTCATAAATAAGAGTGTAACTATCACTCATTTCAAAACTAAAATAAAAGGTTTAAAATTTCAAAAATTACATATTTATTAAATTTTATTTATGAAATAATTAATTAAAAATATATTTTTATTAATTAAATAATTTAAGGTTACAATTCCATATAATTTGGTCACAAATTCTCGAATTAATTGATTATAATTTTTTCTCTATCAGAATTCAAAAACTTTATATGTCACAATTTTTTTATCAATCACATATAAGAAAATTATAAGTTACAATTTATTTCTCGCTCACAAATCAAAATTTTTTATTTGTTACAATTTATTCATCGACTACAAAATCAAAATATTCAGATGTTACAATTCATTTATCGGTCACAAATTATAAATTTTATAAGTCATAACTTATTTAATGGTCACAAATTATCAAATTAATTGGTCACAGGTTATTTCTCAATCATAACTTAGTAAATTTTGAGTCACAATCATATTTTTTAGGTCACATATTATATATTGGTCACAAATTATCCAATTTATTGGTTACAACCAACCAATTTATTGGTCGCAGACACTCTTGGTTCTACTCGACCGTTGCTGCCACCAACACCACGACGCCGACGCCACCGCCACCGGCTCCGCCTCACCACAGCCGTTCGCGACCACCACCTCACCACTGCCAACAGCATCAGATCCACTACCACACCAGTGCCAAAGTCCAGTTGCACTACCGGTAGATCCTCTACAAAAAAAAAAATAAAAAAAAAATAATCCCAAAAACCAACAAAATCTGATTTCTTTCACCAATGCCACCACCACATGAGCAGTCGCCTCCACTGCCACCATCACCATCAATACCTCTCCATAATCGCTAGCAGTACCACCACCTCACCTCACCTCACCTCACCCCACCGCCACCATAA
The DNA here is from genome assembly GCA_912172775.2 of Fraxinus pennsylvanica. Classification (NCBI taxonomy): domain Eukaryota; kingdom Viridiplantae; phylum Streptophyta; class Magnoliopsida; order Lamiales; family Oleaceae; genus Fraxinus; species Fraxinus pennsylvanica. Next base: position 7,310,190 of record OU503049.1, read on the forward strand.
CCATCGCCCTAAAACCACCAAAACACGAAAACCACTCCCATCCATCCTACAATTAAATAAAAAACACCACTAATGCAATATTGGCCGCTGCAGCCACGATCTGTGCCATCACCATCGTGATCTATGCCACTACAACATGATCAGTAGAACCTCTAATGGCACTCACAGTGAAGGAATGGCTTTACCCGAGACCTGTAGAGCTTTCGACGATCTGGACTGCTACTGGCTCGATTTGAAGTCAAGAAATGGCTTTCACAGTGAAGATGGTAGAGAGACGGTCTCCGATGGCGGCGCTCTCCGACGACGAAGGTTACGAAGAGTGTATAGAATCGGGAGATGAAGATGAGAGAGAAAGGGTGAGGTGGGTGGATGGGGTATGTTAATTAATTTAATTTTATAATTTTATTGTCAATATTTAAATTTTTAATTATATCTTATTTTTGAAATTAAAAACTTGTATTTCTTAATTATGACTTGAGATCTTGAAAACACCTATGGTGCATTTGATTGCCAATATTTTTCATGAAAAATGTGTTTTTTCACTTAATTTCATACTTTTGTACTGTTTGATTTGAAATTTTTCTAGTGGAAAATATATTTTTTAAAACTTTTGATCATGTGACCATATTTTCCTTGAAAATAAGAAAAATATTTTTTTAAGGAAATATAATTTTTATTTTTCAGGTAATTCACACATGACTCTCTCTCATCTAATCACCAATAAAACATGGACAATTATAATATTTTCTTGGTTAAAAACTAAATCAATCAAACACATTTAATCGATAATTTCCGTACAAATAATTTCTAGACAATTGAATTGCCTACAATTTATTTTCATGCATATTTTATGCTCGCAATCAAACGCATCCTCAATCCTTGTAATTTCCACAAATATAATTCCAATTGGCTCGAAATAATGGACTCCTTTTTCTGGAAGAAAAAAAGGGCAGAAAGGGAATTGGAATTTAAAGGAATTTTGGACTCTTAATTGAAAAAAACCAATTGGTGGTTTTATTAATATAAAAGGACACGCACAGAATTTGGGAGAGTAGACACGCAGGTGGACAGCAGCATAATTGAAGTATTAATTCCAATTTTTGTACATAATTCATTAACAATTTGTGCAAATAAATTGGAAATTAATCACATTCCGTCAATTTTTAGAAGATGTCATTTAGATTTTATTTGTTTAATTCCGATATTATGTTAGACTACATTATGAAACTTATATCATGAATCTTATTTATTTTTGACGTTCAAAATACATTTCCAATTCTTGAATGATTGATAAGAATAACTTTTGTCTACACTTATATGCACAATAGTTGTATGAATTTTGTGGCTTGTTTTATCTTCAAAAGATTGAAAATAAGTTAGACATAATGTCCACCGTCATAGAATTTGATAGGGGATAGAAATTATACCGCTATAGTCTACATGATCTTTAAGTATTTATAAATCCTCAATGCATTCTCATATGTTCGCATCCGTCATAAAATATAGTCGGGTCACATATATTTAATTCTACTCTAGAGAGATTGTTAAACAAATCAGGAATATTTATCTTCATAATTCAATCGTATTATCAAATTCATAGGGTTCGGGGTTAAAAGAGATTGATATAAGAAGATTCGGAATCCTATTACGCTTTTCATTAACACATTTTTATAAACTTGCATTTAATTATAACCTTGTATTGATTTTAATTAAGTTAGGTCCTGCATTCATACGTAATTTAAGTGAATACAATTTAGTTATAGAAAAATAATAAATTTCTATTGTTTCGGCTAAAGTTAAATTAATTTGAACTTGAATAGTACAATTTATGTGTACCATATCTAGATTTAAAATTCATTTTGTTACTTGTTAACGAATCATGCACTTAAACGTATTTTTTATCACGTTTTGTCTTATTTTATTTATTTTCAACTATCCTTCCAACTTCTTTAGCCTCCGAAGCTCTCATGATTGATGTCCTATGTTAATAATTAGGGGGGTTAAATAGTCGGTTAATGATGGTGTTAATGGTCTATTAAATCACTCATTAAAATCTATAAGATAGGTCGATTTTCTTAAGTTCTACACATGATTTTAGAGTCTATTAAAATTAAATTAGGGTTGAATTTTGCCTTTTCGAGTCATAGAGTTACAAATTGATTTGGCTTGAAACCAGATACCATGGCCAAATAGTGGACATTGACTGAGTAATGATTTGGCTTGAAACTAGATACCATGGCCAAATAGTGGACATTGACTGAGTACCATGGCCAAATAGTGGACTAGACATGTAAGAAAACAGCTAACTATTAGTTCAATTTTGCTACAGTGAAATGCGCAACGACAGCTTAAAAAATAGGGGTACAAGCATTGACACATGATTTGACAATTTGAAAAAAAAAAACACCCAAACAGATGCTGTGTCATGTGTCAATTTGTAAAAAAAAGAAGTACCCAAACAGGTGCTGCCATGCACTACATGTTTCCCAACCCTGTCAAAGGCCCCTGCTCAAGGAGCATTATTCCTATTAGTTTACTTCTATGCATATTTCTCATTTTCACATCACACACACGTATATACATACAAGAACCACCCTACCCCACATCAAGTAACCCATGAATCTCCCATGGCATACTTTTTGTAGACACAAAACCTCCCCTTAAATAGGCTTCACTCCTTCACATATCCACCCTTCTATATTACTCCCTACCTCCCATGAAAATCGGATTGCTTTCATTTTCATGTAGATAAAAAAATATAATTAATATAGTTGAAAACATAAATTTTACTTACATTTTTCATATTATGCCCCTAAATTAATCAGTGATTTAAATATAAGCAGTTCATATTTGTCAATAACAAAGCAACTTAGATAGTGGCATATTAGAAAATTAAGAAATCAACAATACAAACAAGAAAAAGTGACTTACAATTTGGGACATATGAAAAAGGAGGGCAAGCATATTTTTACGGAATGGAGGGTGTACTTTATATATATCTTTCTATATATAAAAAGTACCTATTTAACGGAATTTGTTGGTTTAACGGAAAAACTAACGGAATTTGTTGTTTTAACGGATTATGTAACGGAATTTCTTGTTTTAAACAGGCAGCTGCACCTTCTTTCAGTTTTTTTATCATAACTTTGTATTCCGATATT
>OU503049.1:7350843-7363148 GCA_912172775.2 Fraxinus pennsylvanica
TTTTTTCAACCACATATTCTCTAAAAAAATTACTTGTCTCCTCGTTAAAATGTGAAATAATGGAGCCCAAACAGGGGCTACATCTCAATTCAAACTCGGTGATGTACTCCATTATTGTTATTTGCTTTTCTTCAAACATTATGATTAGCTAAACTCTTTATTATGACGAACAATGTAATCAATTTGAGACTTTTTATTTTTTTTATTCAAGATTTTATTTCTTTGAAAGTTTATGCGTTGATTTTATTCACGCATTTAATGCTTTGAATTACTTAATTAATAATTCAATAATTTTGTGAATCTTTTACTAATTGAGAGATGAGATTTATATCTAGACCACAGATTAAAATTCGGTAATTTAATATAACATGTAGAGATATCCATGCTAATTATTGCGGCTGTTGTATGAATTCTTATAACAAATAATATGTTTAACTAAGATTGATTCACATAAAAATATGTACTTGGATGGGTTAAATACTCAATGAGAATTCGAGAGTGGTAAATTGAATACAATAAAATAATTCGATCGAACACTACATTATATTTATGAATATTGAATTATGATTTAAAAGTGATCAATAGAGGAATTGTTATGCCCTAATATCTATTCCATATTTGAATTTTCAATCGATCTTTGTGTGCATATTACTATTTTCAATTAGTAGATTAGTTAGAAAAACAATAATCAAATCACAATTCTTTGTTTTTCATCAAATATAAGTCATAAATAATAAATTAAACATTAAAGTATAGTCATCGTGAAAACGACAATCCAGACTTATTACGATATCGTACACTTGCGATATAAAAACTGTAACATACACCATCTTGAATATTTCAGCCAACATAATATACTATTTATCACAATATGATACAATTCATTTAAAGGATGAACAAAAATTGTTTCTTGGGAAGGGTTTATAAATTCGATTTAAATTATAAAGGATAGAAAAGAGTAGTGAATAAAAAATGATTTAAGTGTTTAATCCTGATTGAAACATAGGCTCAAGTTCGTAATGGTCAATGAATTAGATTAACAAATAGAAATTCTATTATTTTAATAACAAATAATTGACGAGATTTAGTGATAGATCATCGACGTATTTTATGTACGTTTTCAGTACATAAAACAATTTTGCATAAGATAGATTATATTTAGAATTTTGTACCCGCTAGCTATTGTTGAATACTATTTTTAAATAAAAACGTTCTTCTTTAATGCAAGTCCTCATAAAAATGATTAATCTTATTTTTTTGGGGGGAGGTACAACCCTAATAAAATATATGGGAAGACTTACTTTTTAAAAAATAAGTAATTTATTTATGTTAATTTAACCAATATGATTTATTTATATTGAAAAATTTACGCATTTACTAACAAGTACACTTTTAAGTTTATCCAAAAATGAACTAAGTCATAAAAATTTAGCGCCATTGAGTTGTAACCAATTTATCTAAACTTAAAAACCATTCTATAAACTAGATTCGAGATCGCATTACGAGAAGACACACATGACAACAAGACAACTACATGAATTAATTCAATTCGATTATATTTTATATATATTAGAGTGTGTTTGATTGACTTTATTTTTTCATAAAATGTTATTTTTTCATCCAAATTTCTTCTTTTGGAGGTGTTTGGTTGAAATTTTTTCCCATGAAAAGTATTGTTCAAAAATTGGTCACGTGATCACATTTCTTCAAAAATACGGAAAACATTTTCTTTAGGAACGAGTATGTTTTTATTTTCACACACACACACACACACACACCCTCTCTTCTCTCTCTCTCTCTCTCTCTCTCTCTCTCATTTACCCCATCTGTCTCATCTACCTATCAATAAAAGATAGACAACTATAACATTTTTTAAGTCGAAAATTAAAGCAAGAGTAATAAGAATGTGGTTATAACCCCAGTGGGGCTAAATAATATTATTCTTAAATTAATCAAAACACATTTAATTAATAATTTATATACAAACAAATTTCATACTTGTAATCAAGCACACATTTAATGTTCGGATAATACTTCTTTGACATTGAGTGCTTGTTTGAGAAAATTTAAAATTGTTAGAAAGTTTATTCAAAATCAATAATTAATGTTAATAACATATTTTATGTGATTCACTATTTTTATTGACTTTGTTATTATGGATTTATAATTTTTTTATTGACATTTACACAAAAATTTAATAAAAGTTTTGTCAAACAACCACATCTTTTGAATGGCGACATGATGTGCTTAATATAATAATAAAGTTGAAAAAGAGCCAAGAAAGAGCCAATATGCCGGCGACATGATGTGACATAAGTTAATCATCATTTCATCTGAAATGATTATGTCTCCTTCATGGGCTTTTCCATTTGTACTGAAAAAAGTTGACAGGAGAGATTGACAATTTCTCATAGTGGGTGGCCCATCACTGTGAGAGATTGTCAACCAAACCACCCCTCCCTCTTGTGGCATCCCTCTTCCTTCTTATATTTTGAGGTGAAGAATTGTTTGGACCAGGTGGCAATAAAACAATGATTTGGACTGTTTTGGGACAGTATCTTAGCAATCTCACAAAATTTTATAGATTGTAATTAGGTGATATTTAGGTCATGTTTGGTACATATTATTTTTTTCATTCTCATTCTTCTACTCATTTTCAACTACACATTCTTCAATAAAATTATATTTTCCATCATANTTATTTTCAATAACACATTTTCAATAAAATAATATTTTTCATCACATCAATAACTTTTCATTCATTTTTAACCACATATTCTCTATCAATCCACTATTCAATAATACATTCTTTCAAAAGAATGTGTCCCAAACACACTTTTAAATATAAAAGCTTTCTATTAATATTTAATAAATTGACAATTTAGTTAAAATTTCATCTCGTGTATATTTAATATGGAGAAAAAAAACCGGAAAGAAAAGATAAGAAACATGAGAGAGAGAATATATATTAAATTATGGTGATTTAATCCTTTTAGAAGTGCTTGTAGAAGCTAAACATCCATCTTTGCTATTTACCCATGCTGGTTCTTTGTACCAGTTTATATGACAACATAGTCATTGTTGTTACATTATATAATACATAAAATTCATATAATGTGATAATGATCCTACTGCAACATATAAATGTGTTAAGTTTCATTAGAGATGAATAACAGTACTAATTTTATATAATATGTTAATTATATATTTGTTGAATTGATGTGCTATATTACCCTCATACCATTTAAGTAATGTTTTAATAAATCTTTTTTCTTTATTTCATACCTCTAACAGTACGTCGAGGCTCATAATGTAGTGGTGGCAATCGAGTCGAGCCGGCTCGTGGGCTCGGCTCGTTGCCACCGAGCTACGAGCCGCTCGAGCTCGTCAAAAGACGAGCCCGAGCCTGGCTCGGCTCGTTTTTTCACGAGCAGCTCGTGGGCTCGTTCAAAAATTCATTTTTTTTTGTAAAAGGCATATCTTATTAATATATAAAAATAAAATTATCCGAGCCACGAGCTAAAATTCGGCTCAGCCCACGAACCGCCCGAGCCGAGCTCGAGTATTTGTAACGAGCCGAGCCCGAGCTCGGCTCGTGACAAGCACGAGCACGAGCCGAGCTCGTGGGTCAATGTTAGTTCGGCCCATTGACACCTCTATTATCATGACATTGGTTCACCGAAAATACATAGATTTCAACATAATAGCAACGTCATTGAGAATTCTATACATATTAATTGCTTATTTGATCATGTTTAAAAGCTATTTTTTCAAATGTAAATAAAGTGCATGTTTGAAAAGTATTATAAATAATTAAATTGTATATAGATGAAAATGATTGGTGAATCTGTAAATTTTTCGAAATGTGTGAATCAAAAGTAACTCGAGTGTTTATAAACCATCAATAAACACAAGCCAAACGTATGCAAAGTAGGAGCCACAATGATTGAGTGCGACCCATAATTAATTTATTTTGAGACACAAATAGTAGCAAATTCCGATACTTATAATCACACCCAAACATGTGCTAAGCGTTCCTTTAAGTTTGGCATTTCTGACTTATTATCTATCACACACTAAAACTCTTCACAAAAATTTAATGACATGCCTGATTCTTTAAAATTTATTTTCAACTATACATTTTTTCAATAAGATAAATTTGCATGTAAACTCAGATTTTTTTTTTTCATATTTTTTAATCATATATTTTTCAAAAAATCACTTGTACAAGATTGTTGTCTCATTCTTGTCATAATTTACAAGATTGTTGTCTCATTCTTGTCATACTTTGATTTGAAGCCTAAAGTTACTTTGCATAAATAACATATTCTCAAACACACACACATTTTCACGTTTAATTAAAATATTATTGTCATAAAACTATTAGATAGAGGAAAAATAATAGAAAAAAAAAAAAGTAAGAGTCAAAAACTTAAATGTGTATTTCATTATAATAATGACACCTCCATATAATTTTCAATGAGAATTATAAATTGATCGAGATACAAACTTCTATAGTAAATAAAACTTATCTAAATATTTGAATAAATAATTATCTCATAATTTTACAACAATCGCTCATTTTAAACTAGGGCCAAACTCAATTTCAAAATAAGTAATTTTTATTTCCACTTTTAACAACAAAAAAGTTATCTTAAAACAAGGATTTTTTATTTTTTTTTAACATAGCCAAACATGCAATACCTTTTGCAAATCCCGAAAATCATTGATGAATTATATACAACACAAAAGAACCCACATCCTCCGCCACCCCGCCGTGTATAGGCTCTTCGCGAACCATTTATATGTTCTAATCTTCTTCTTCCCTCCCCCATTATCCATTACATACACTAGCGTGGACGCATGAATATACAACAAAATGTCAGCAGTGTTGAAAAATTCTAACATATTTGGGACCACACGTAATATATTAAAATGCGTGCTGCTATTATTTAAAGAAAATTAGTCAATTAAAATGATCCACTAAAGAAGAATTTTGACTAATGGGCATTAGTTTTCATGGAATTAAAGTGTAGAGACCGGATGTTTATTTTAGATTGATGAAGGTGCCAATTTGAAATAAATTAAAGATAACGACCATTCATTATCTTTTGATTATATGGGGTCATGGTCCCCAATTCTTAGTGTGTTCTTGAGATTCTTTACATCCACATCAATAGAGAGCAAAATTGAAGTGAAGACCACCAATCAATTGAAAGATCCTAACCCATCCAGACAAAGAATCAGATTACTATGGATATATGTATGTTTATGCTTCAACTATTTTCATTCTCATTGATTTCAATATGGATGGTTATATTTGAGAATTAGGATTTGATTAATATTTTTATCAATAATCATTTTCTGTTTTTCTATCAAGTGGTATTAGAGCCACTCCATGGTTGATTCTTGAGAAATTAAAATTTTAAAAATTTTGAATTTTTGGATGATTTGATCTATATGTTGTTTTATGGAATTTAAAATTATATTGCATGAAATCAAGCATGTTATTGGTTGGATTATGATATAATTAAAGTTTTTTTATATAAATTTGAATTTTTTGAATTAAGGTTTTACAGGCGGCGGATCTGGCCCTTGCGAGGCCGGACGGCACCGCCAAGGGGGAGGGGGTTGAGGGGCTCTTCGGGTTTTAGTTTGGAATTTGAGGGGGGCGTGGCTTTGGGCTGCAAATTTGAAGTTTTGGGGCCCCTGCTTGCAATTTAATATTAGGGTTGAGTTAATTATAATTCAGCCCCTAAAGTTTAAAGTTAATCCTAATTGGCCCTTAAGGTTATGTGTTTAAATATTTCAAGCCATAAAGTTTAAAATTTATTTAAGTTGGGTCTTAAGGTTATGAGTTTAAATAAATTCAGTCCCTGGAGTTTTAAAATTAATTAATTTGGGTCATTTTAGTTCTCCATTTTGCAATTAAGCCCTCAAAGTTTCTGATTTTGTTCTAATTGGCCCCAAAATGTTTTAAATTTTAAATTTTACCTTTCAAAATTTAAAATTAATTAATTTTGACCCCTAAAGTTTTGAATAATTAATTTTTGGGTCCTTAAAATTTTCGACAATTAATTTTTTGACTCCTAAAGTTTCTAACAATTAATTATTGACCCATAAAGTTTCAAATAATTAATTTTCGGTCCCTAAAGTTCTGAATTATTAACCCTTAGGCCCTTAAAGTTTTAAGATAAATAATATATGCAAATTTTGGTGTTTTGCTTTTCAAATTTTGGTACAAAACTCATTTGAGAATATAATATTTGAAAGTGACTTAATTGAAGCAACATATTGTCAAAGAAACCTCTCTTGGGGAAACTAATTAACTTAGAATATTAGAAGGATTTCGTGTGTATGCTAATTCATGTGGATATTAGCCGGCCCAAAGGAATGTTAATATTTGGCCGAACTGCATGCACACTTGTGGTGGTAAATGTGTGATAATTATAAGGTTTCCATGTGAATAATAAATCAATCCAAAGACATGTTTATTATTTGACATGAGTTATTGTCAATGTTTGATCACTACACCAAGAGTATCATTTGTAGTTAATATTACTGTCCAAAAACTTGATATTAATGTTGCGCTAGGTATCTTGAGATGGGGTTTACCATTATTTGAATTTATTAATTGTTTAATAAGGATTTCTACGTGAACATATTAATTAAGTACAAGTTCTCTATTCAGTTCATTCATCAACTTCTTCAATATCTGCCTATATCAATTCAATTTCTGTGCTAGAACCAAAACTTCAAGGATTGGAAAGAGAACGTATTGATTGTTTTTGGCTGTATAGATCTAGATCTTGCGTTTCTAATTGAGCAACCCACTTCTCTTACGGACAAAAGTTCATTTGATAAAATGAGGAACTTTGAAAAGTGGGATCGCTCAAATCGCATGAGTCTAATGATCATTAAGCGCGGCATTCTGGAAGCCTTTAGAGGCGTAGTATCTGAAGAAGCGACTAATGCCAAGGATTTTCTTTCTGAAATTGAGAATTTTTTTGCGAAAAAACGATAACGCTAAAACAAGCACGCTTTTGCAACGCTGGATTTTAATAAGGTATAAAAGCAAAGGAAATATAAGAGAGTACATCATGGAGATGTCTCACATTGCTTCTAAACTTAAGGCATTAAAGCTCGAACCGTTTGATGACTTGCTTGTACATTTGGTATTGATCTCGCTTCCTGCACAATTCAGTCAATTTAAGGTCAGTTATAACTGCCAGAAGGAGAAATGGTTTCTAAATGAGCTCATTTCATATTGTGTGCAAGAGAAATGAAGGTTGAAGCAAGATAGAACGGAAAATGTTCATTTGGCAAGTACTTCTAAGGCAAGTACCTCTAAGGACTGGTAATAAAGAATAAGAAAACTCAATCCGATTCGGTTCAAAATAAACAGTGAAATAAATTTAGCTGTAATTTTTGTGAAAATTTGGGATATATAAAGAGAGACTGTACTAGATTTCATGCTTGGCGTGCAAAGAATGGTACACTTCTCACTTTGGTTTGTTTTGAGGTAAATTTAATATCATTACCTAGACACACTTGGTAGATAAATTTCGGTACCACTACTTACATAAATGTGTCTATGCGGGGTTGCCTTAACTGTCAAAACCAATTGATACTGAAAGATTCATCTATATGGGGCGATGACAAATCAGTTAAGGTTGAGGCTGTAGGGAATTTAGGTTATCATTAAAGACTGATTATTATTTGGATTTGTAAGAGACATTTGCGATACCGTCCTTTTGGACGAAATTTTGTTTTTATTTCTATATTGGACAAATTTTGTTACTCTTGTTCAATTTGAAATAGTCAGTTTGATCTTTTTTTTACCTTAAATATTGTGGGCACCGGTTCTTTATCTGGTAACGATAATCTATATATGTTTAATACGGTTGCCTCTTATAAAGAAATCTTGTATGTGAATCCACGTGGTATTAAACATAAATTAACTAATGAGAACTCTACTTTGCCATAGCACAAGCGATTAGGTCACTTCTCTCAAAAGAGAAAGGAAAATCTTGTGTTAGAAGGAATTCTTGATTCCCTTAATTTTTTCAGACTTAAGTGTTTACATTAATTGCATTGAGGGGAAACAAACAAATATAAGGAGATTAGGTGCCATATGACTTCAGACATCTTGTAACTAATTCATACGGATATCCGTGGACTATTCCCTTCGATTTCTAGGAATGGTCAACATTCATTTATTACTTTTATAGACGATTTTTTCTCACTATGGCCACCTATATCTCATCTATGAGGAATCCCAAACACTGGATATGTTCAAAGCATACAATACTGATAGTGGTGATACTATGACAAATATAACGGATTAGAAGAACAACGTCCAGGGCATTTTACTAAATTTCTAGAGGAATGTGAAATCATTCTACAGTACATTAGGATCTTTCTAGGTAAATGCACTAAAGATTGCAGCTTCAATTCTCAAAACAGTTCCAAGTAAAACAATTTTTAAGGGGTTACAAATTTTTTAAAGTTCCCACTATTAAGTCAATTTTCAAATGAAAAATGTTCGATTCCTTGAGGATGTAAAGTTTGGGGGAGGGGGGGGGGGGAGATAAAGTTATAAGGTTAATGATTTTGTCTTGAATGAAGAATATGTATATATTTCTTCTATTATAATTGACAATGATTAGGTTAAGGGGCAAATTCTTGCTCCAGATCTTGTTCAAGAAACAATTTCGGATCAAAACTACATTACAAAATCCCCTATACACAATCAAGAACAAATGTCATTAAAAAAATCCACTATTAAAGGGAGAAAGACAATTCTGGATATTTTTATAGTCTTTCTCCAAGAAAATAAGGATGATATGGATTGGTGAAAGAAGACCTTATCAATCAACATTCATCAATTCATGCAAATGAATAATTCTCAATAGTGGATTGATGCCATGAATAAAGAGTACAAGTCTATGCAAGACAATAAAGTTTGGGATCTTATCCAATTACCAGAAGGTGTGAAACCCATTGGTTGCAAATTGATATTAAAACCAAAAGGGATTCGAATGATAATGTGGAAAGATATAAGCCTCGCCTTATAGCTAAAAGACTTTACCCAAAAGGAAGGTATTGACTACAAAAAGACTTTCTTTCCAGTTTCAACAAAAGACTCTTTGAGGACAATTATGACATTTGTGACAAATTTTGATCTTAAGTTACATTAGATGATTTACAAATTAAAGAAATCCATCTATGGGCTTAAATTGGTTTCTCGTCGAAGGTATCCAAATTTCATCAAATAATTATCTCATTTGGTTTTGAGATAAATTCAGTTGATGATTGTGTATATTACAAGTTCAGTAGGAGAAATCATATTTTTTGGTATTGTATGTTGATGACATACTGCTTGTCTACAATGATAAAAACTTATTGCGCCAAACCAAGAAATTTCTGTCATGAAATTTTGAAATGAAAAATTTTGGTGATACATCTTTTGTATTAAAGATATAGATACACAAGAATCGTTTTTTTTTTTTGTGTATTTTTGGATTATCACAAAAGAGATATATCGATAAGGTTCTTAAAAGATTTGAAATGCAGATATGTAATTTAGGTGATACCCCTATTGCTAAGGGAGACACGTTTAGTATCAATTAATGCCCTATAGATAAATTTAAAGAAAAAGAAATACATGAAATTCTCTATGCTTTAGCAATTGGAAATTTAATATATACTCAGGTTTGCATACATTTGGATACATCATTCATTGTTGAAATGCTAGACAAATATTTAACTAACTTCGGGATGGAAATTTGGAAAGCAGTCATGAGGTTATTCAGTACTTATAGAGAACTAAGGATTACATGATCACATTCAAGAAAATCAGACTAATTGGAGATTAATGGATATTCTGATTATGATCATGGAATATGATTGCAAAATATTGTCATTAGGCTGCATATTTTGGATAAAATTGAAAGACCACTTAAATTATTCTGTTGCAATAGCAGTCTTGTGTTTCAACGGGAACATGACGATGTCAAAGTCTAAAGACTTTAAGTTCCTAGTTGTAAGAAAACAAATCAGAGTTGTTAGATTTCTATAAAACTTATTAAGACAAATTTCATAATTATGGATCCATTTACTATATGGCTATCACCCAAGGTCTTTCATGAGCACAATGCTCACATGAGTGTTGCATCTGTTGATGATATACCAGTTTAGTGGGAGTTTGTATTTGGATGATGTCTATTTTAGACACGTATTTTGTCCATGGATATTTGGTTAATTTCAGAAATAAAATATTCAGTTCAGTTCCACTCTGATTAAAGTTTATGGTTGATTTCACTTAAGAAATAATGTTGGACCAGTTGAAAATAGACATGTTTGGATCACATAACATGTAATTTCCATGCTACACTCTCATGATTGATCTATGTCATTTAGTTGTATGGGTGTATGTGACCATTGATGGATTTCGTCACGTTAAATGTGACGAAAATCGTTTTGATCCTATATCAATATAACTGATTGACGAGATTGTTTGAAATACCCATAATAATGATAGTAAAATTTTGAGCTCATAAGGTTGTGCACATTTGAAAGATTACACGTATGGCCCAGTGGGAGATTGTTGGAGAATTCTAACATATTTGGGGCCACACTTAATATATTAAAATGTGTGGTACTATTATTTAAAGGATATTAGTCAATTAAAGCGATCCACTAAAGATGAATTTGACTAATTGGTATTAGTTTTCATGGAATTAAAATGTAGAGACCGGATGTTTGTTTTAGATTGATGAAGGGGCCAATTTGAAATAAATTAAAGATAATGACCATTCATTATCTTTTTTATTATATGGGGTCATGGTCCCTAATTGTTGGTGTGTTCTTAAGATTCTTTACATCCCCATCAATAAAGAGCAAAATTGAAGTGAAGACTACTAATCAATTGGAAGTTCCTAACCCATCCAGACAAAGAATCAAATTACTATGGATCATATAGGTATGTTTATGCTTCCACTATTTTCATTCTCATTGATTTCAACATGGATGGTTATATTTGAGAATTAAGATTTGATTAATGTTTTGATCGATAATCCTTTTCTGTTTTTCTATCAAGTAGACTACAATGATCAATTCATCATTTAAGGAGTCAGGAATTTTGGACTTCAGTTCATTAACCAAAGTTCTTTGTTTGAAAGGTTGCTATTTTTAGTCGTCCCTTCGTGTTTCTACAAGCTCTCAAAGCTCAAATCCTTGAGTAATATTTTTCCTTTTATATGCATAATCATATACTGGTACAGCACGCTTTTTGTATATGTATGATTATATGTTCATGTATGTATATCCGTGCTTGACTGTCATTGCATTTAAATTTGTATATATGTGCACGTATAATTTTAGTAATTGGGGGTTTTTGTAGGGACTAGTGTGTTCTATTTTAGTTCAAATTTTCCAGTAGTGTTCTGATTGTGATATTTGTTGGAAAACTAATTTGGACATGCTAGACCTAGAGCTTAAGAAGTTTACTGATGAGTAAATAAGCAAGTTTTAAAATTATCAATTCTTTAATTAGTGAAAGTTTACAGTAAATAACTTACTTATTTTGTCAACCTAAGTTACTTCCAAAAAAGTAACTTATTTTATTGAAAGTATAAAAAGAAAGTTATGTGTACATGTTTGGGGATGAAAAGTTACTTACATGTAACTTCCAATAATCCTCTTCCGAGTATAGAATTGGCTCCTTTACTCAGTGTGAGCATGTTCAGCGTCAAAAAGTTATGAAAAAGTAATTTCAGGCATGCTCTTAGTAGTATAGAATTGGCATTTTTCACTCTGTATTTGTGTAATTTATGTAAATGGGACAAAAAGTTACTTAAAAGTAGCTTCCAAACATTCTCTTTGTCCTATAGTATTGATGTTTTCACTCTGTGAGAACATGTTCACGGATAAAAAGTTACTTAAAGTAACTTCCATATATGCTCTTTGTAGTATGGAATTGGTGTTCACTTCGTATTTGTGTTTGTACTAGTAAGCATAGCTGATATTAGGGTTGGGCAAAATGTCCGAACCGAACCGGAACCGAACCGAACCGAACCGAACCCAGCGGGTTTTTTAAAATGAAATACCCGAACGGGTATCCGAATCGAGAACCGAATGGTTTGGTTCGGTTCTCGGTTCTCGACCAAGAATCGAAGAACCGAATAAGAACCGAACTTAATATTTATAAATTGGATAAAATTATTTCTTTTATATTATCTAAACAAATTAATAATTTTTTTCTTATTAAATCTTAATAGTTGAACAATTTAGAGTTTATTTAT
>OU503049.1:7363393-7394855 GCA_912172775.2 Fraxinus pennsylvanica
ATCTACTTTCAGGTGTATTTATGTAGTATTATTTTAAATATTAAAAATTTAATTATAGTACAGAACCGAACGGAACCGAACAGAACCGAACCGAACCGAACCGAACCGAAATTATATTTGGAACCGACGGTTCCATTTACTAAAGAACCGAAAATTTCTGGAACCGAAAAAAATCGAACCGAACCGCGCCCACCCCTAGCTGATATGATGATGTAGAGAAAAAACGTGTTTCTCAAAATTAACAACTCTTTTAACTGTCAACTTGGTTGGATGGCCACATGGCAACCCCGAATTAGCTCTCATTCTTTAACTTGGATTGTGTTTCTTCAAGTGGAAGATGAACCATTGGATATGACCTACGGCTGAGATTTATTCACACCACTATAACTCTTGGGTTGGATGTGATTTTGGATGATTCATTACATTTTGACTTTTCGTTTTGGAGTGACTCTTTCTCTCACTAGTTCTTCCTCTCTTCTTCTTGTTTTCGATATGTGATTTCTTAGAGGTTCTAGAAAAAAATTGTTGAGGAATCTTCTGTGATTCTTGTTGCTACAGTGTATCAAGCCTGTAATAATAGCTAATTTCTGAGTCTGTAGAAGTTTGTTAAGTTATTGGATGTTTTTTGTTGGGGTTTAAGATTTAAGAGATCTTTAGAAGATTGATGATTAAATCTGGGTTTGATTGAGTTTCTCATGATCTTTACTATTTCGTTGGAAGGTTTTTGCTGTGCTTAGTATTTGCACTAATCCTTGAGCCCCCCCAGAATGGGCTTTAAGTTAAAATGGGTGAACGTTTCTTGGTGTTCTTTTGACTTTTTGCACTGTGGTTATGTGTTTATACTTCTTTAGTTTATTTTATGGGGTTAAAACCCCAACAACTGGTATCAGAGCCTTCGGGTTCTTCGGGTGTGCAAAGTTTTTAATAAAGGCTTGTAAGAGGTCAAAAATTATCTAGAGATCTGTTTTTCACCTACTGAAGGATTTGACGTTTTTCTTGTTGTGAGTAGGTAATTTGACTTTAGGTGGTAGAATAAAATATCATCATTTAGTGTCTCGAATAAGTTTAGAAACTACACTTATCACACCCCCAAACTTGAATCTTTGTTTGTCCTCAAACAAAATTAAAATCTAACAAACACACAAACACGCCATGCTAATTACCTAATTGGTGGCAAGTCAATTAAGTAAAGCAACAAGATTTAGCTAGTTAACTTGATTTTTTATCTATGAATTGAAATCATAATAACAAATCTATGCACAACTTCAAAATCACAATACAAAAAATTAAAATCCACTTTTCCATTGTAAAATCGACATGTGCGTGTGAAGAATTAAGTATAGCATTATGAATTCATAAGTTGTTTCAATTCCCGACCCTCAATGGTCAAATATGTTCTTTCATTACTCGTAAAATTCACACACCCTCAAACTTGTTCTTTTCACTCTTTTATAGTATGTGAACTAAAGTTGGATTTTTTACTATCCCCACTTATCTAGTTTGACAAAATTTCACTAATTGCAGTTCAATATTTCAATAAACAAGAATTCTCCATTAAGTTTGATTGCTTCAATCTCTAGGATTTAACTAGACTAACAATCTCTTATCAAAAGTCAGATTTTCTTAAACAAGTGTTTGAGACCTAACCAAGGCATGTGGTGCGTCTTCTGTTTCATGCACTTGCTTTTTCTAAATTTTTTTTTTCTTTTTTTTTAGGATAATAATTTTTTTCTTTATTTGAAGTATTCTTTCCCTTAAACTTTCTAAATGACCCACGTAACAAGCTTTCGGCCGATGACTCCCAAATCAGATGACCAAAGGGCACCAAGTTTTAAAGACATTTGCAAGTTTAATTGCTGAAGTCATAAAGGCTACGAATAATTTTTTTAAATATTTTTTTATGCCTTGATTAGTGCAATGTTCCTTATTTAACACCAATTCAAGTAAAACGACTTCTAACTTGAGATTTTCACCCAATTGCATCCTATTGATTTTAGACAATCCACACAAGATTTTAATTTCACACATAGAATTTCTATTTATCTCAATATCTTCCTACAACTGTGAAATCCCCCCAAACTATTCTAAATTTGATCCAAGAATGTAACATTTAGTGGTTTTGGATTTAACATTTATGGTCCACTATTTCAATATATTCAATTATAAAATCAACTCATTCCTACACAATACTTAACTTAATTGATGTGCTCAATATATATCAATTTTACATGAAAAAGCAAAAATTAATTTAAGCATGCAACTTATTCACCATTACCATTCATAAATCAATTCATGATTCAATATATTTATCATTGCCAGCAAGACCAACGAACTCACATAAACACATAAAAAGAAAATATTTTTATTATATTTATTATTTTATTTTTTTACTAAAGCAATAAAAATATACAAAAACATATAAAAAATGAAAACTCATGTTTTCCACCTCCAAATTTAAACTAGATATTATCCTCAATATCTTTAATTCTAAACCCGCAAATAAAGGGGTGGGAAAGAAAGTGAAGAAAATACTCCCTAATATGGCTTGTAATTTAATGGCTAGCTTTCCTATTGCTCCTGCGGCTCCTTGATCAATATTGATTTAAATGTTTTGCGCGTCATGTTCCTGAAAAATCAAATAAAGTATTAAGATCAAATAACTGGAACATGTGTTACTTAACTCTAACATATAATAAACCAACTAACTCATCGATGACCTAAGGGGAAATAAGGTATGGATGATGAGTCCCAAGAAAAAAAACTTACAATAAACTAAATTATCCTAAAACTCAAAAATAAAATAAATAAAAAGAAAGAAAGTTTGGGTTGCCTCCCAAGAAGCGTTTTTTTAAAGTCATTGGCTTGACTTTTGCACAAGTGTGTCATGGCACTTTGAATATATTCTTTAATTGAAGTTTTCTCAAGTTCAACGTCCATGTTTAAAACTTTTGGCAAATAAACATTAACATGTTCATGGAAAGTCCCCTCCTCTTGTTGTATTTGCTGAAAGTCTGGTGGATCTGATTCTCTTAATTGATGTTCATTAATAATCCGTGGAAGAAATAATTTCACAAGCAAATCACCCATATCAAATTTGTATGAGAGAAATAATGCAACATGCAAGTTTCCCATAACAGTTTCATCAATTTCACATTCAGCTTTTAGATCTTGTAGTCGCTGTTCTATAATGAAATCTCCCATAAGCACATCTCCCTCAGCAATTCCTTGAGCTTCCAATTGTTGTTGCCTTATGATGAAGCCACATACGAGCATATTATCGAAATCAATCTAGGCCATCTTTTATCCTGTTATTTTCGTTCTTTTATATATCCTGAAAAAGAGAAGAAAAAAACAAAAAAAAAACTAAAATAAATATATCAAATAACAGTTAAAAAAATATAATAAATTAAGACTAAAAGTAACTAGTCCCAGGCAACGGCACAAAAAAAGTTGTTGCGTTTTTTCTATTGTAAGTGTACGATATCGTAACAAATAATTTAGTGGACCTTTAAATCCGGAATATTGTTTCCACGAGAACTATATTTTAGGCCTTAATTAAATTTTTCTAACTCGTGTTCGATAAAAGCAAACAAAGAATTTTGATGGATGAGATTATGTTTTCCTAATTACTTATATGCTTTAGACCTTAATTAAAATTTTCTAACCGTCATTCGATAAAAGCAAGTAAAGAATTTTGATGAGTGAAATTATGCTTTCCTTATTACTTCTAACTAATTGAAAATATCAAAAACTTGCAAACACCGACTGATTAAATATTCAAATACATGATGAATATTAGGGCAAAATAATTTCATCTACCGACCACCTTAATTCTTAATTCAAGATTTTAACCTAATGTAGTGTTCAGTCGAATTCGTTTATTGTATTCAATTTACCCATCTCGAGTTCTCATTGAACCTATTCAACTAATTCAATTCCATATCTCTATGCGAATTGCCCTTAGTTAAACGAAACGTTAGTTCTAAAAATTTATATTATGACCGCAATAATTAGTATAAGTATCTCTACACGTTATACTAATTTACCGAATTTTATTATATGGTCTAAGTCTTAAACTCACCTTTCGATTCGTAAGAGACTCATATAATTATCAAATTATTGATCAGGTAATTCAATACATTAAACTCATAGTAAAACTAACACATATAAAAATAAATTACATAAATTTTGAATATAAAAATAAAGGATCACAAGTCGACTACATTATTTTCCCTAATCTGAAGTTTGGTTACTCATAATTTAAAAATAAAAACTAAAAGTAATGGAATGTATCACCGGATTTTAATAAGGATGTAGAAACGAATTAAATCTTGCACCAAGATCTTCTTCTGCTTCCAATCAACGCTTTAAACTCGAATTTTGTGAAGATTCTCTTCTTTTAATTAGGATCTTCGATATCTTATTGTATCCCCCTTTCTCAATGTTTTGGAACCCTTTATTAGTGCCTCCTTAGATCTATTTATACTTCCCTACACGTCCTAGGCCAGATTGGAGTTTTTTTCTGGGCTTCTAGTGGCCCAATAAACAAAAAACCCTAAAATAGGCATCTTCTACATCCGCTTCAATATTTTTATCGTAATTTTTCTCCTGATATCCGATTAAGACGATTCAAAATGCATTGGAAAGATAACTCAAAGAGATACAACTTTACTTGAAATATATCCTTTTCAATTCGAACTTTTACTG
Source organism: Fraxinus pennsylvanica (assembly GCA_912172775.2). Lineage (NCBI taxonomy): Eukaryota > Viridiplantae > Streptophyta > Magnoliopsida > Lamiales > Oleaceae > Fraxinus > Fraxinus pennsylvanica. Next base: position 7,368,101 of record OU503049.1, read on the forward strand.
GGCCAAAATTGGGTCTCAATCTCCAACTAAAAATCTGGACATCCTTATACGGTTGAAAATTGATTTGTAAAAATATTTTGATTATATTTTCACTCCTTTTGACATTATTTGTATCTAATTGACCCCTAGCGTTCTCGGATCTTCATCGTGAGCTCCGACACAATTTTTGAATATTTGCACTTTAGCTCCTAAACTTTGGATCTTGCCATTTTCGCCTATTTTTTCACTTCTTTTCTCCAATTCTTTATCAAATATAAAGTTTTACCTACAAAGATGCAATATAACCTAAATTAGGTAGAATTTTATCAAAAAGAAAATAAAATATCACATCATTTAGGGTCTCGAATAAGTGTTCTTCTACTTCCAATCAACACTTTAAACTCGAATTTCGTGATGATTCTCTTCTTTGAATTGGGTTCTTCGATCTCTCGTTGTATCTCCATTTCTCAATGTTTTGGAACCCTTTATTTTCCTACACTTCCTTGACCAGATTGGAGTTTTTTCTGGGCTTCTAGAGGTCCTATCAATAAAAACCCTAAAATGGCGGCGCAGCGCCTAGGCACTGGGTGCTGCCTCGCTGAAAATCTTCTACATCTGCTTTCGTATTTTTGTTATAATTTTTTCTTCCGATATCTGATTAAGACGATTCAAAATGAGTTGGAAAGATAACTCAAAGAGCTACAAATTTGCTTGAAATAGATCTTTTTCAATTCAAACGTTTGCTGGTGCTGGGTGTGCCCCTGGCAGCAACCGATTTTCTCATCTTCTCTGTTTTTTCTTTCTTTATCTGACAGCCTCTTTCTTCTCTCATTTTCTCTCCTCTTTTCTCTCTATATTTTTTTCTTTCCTGTTGGCAGCCATATTCTTGTTCTCTTTTTTCTCTCGTACAACCATCATTTTTTTCTCCTTTTCCTCCCCATCGAATTCCAATCCCCCCCAGCCGCCTTTTCTGCGTGTGTGTGTGTGTGTGTGTGTGTGTGTGTGTATAGTATTTACATTGAGGTCCAATTAAAATTTTCAATACAAGTCCATTGATATCCATTTAACTCCAACACATTTAATGTATTATTTCTCTCTAAGGTTTCATATTTGAATTTTGCTATTTTTCGCCATTTTGTTTTCTTTTCTCCAATTCTTCATTAAATATAAAGTTTTACTTACAAAATACAATATAACATGAATTAGGTATGACTTTATCCAAAAGATAATAAAATGTCATGATTTTGTAATGATTCGAGCTTCGTACCCGATTGTTCTTTTACATATTGTCCGCTTTGGGGGAGAGTATTCTTTTTTACACTTCATGGTTTTCTACCGTGTTCCCCAGGATCTGAATCCATGACCTCCCCTTAAGAAGTCACTCTTAAGGGAAAGGGCCATGGGTTTGAATACTGGGCACGCGATATAATTTTTTAAGGGATAAAATGAGTTCAGACTTTTTCAAAGGAAACGGTACATAAGTTAACGGTCTGGTTACAGAATCTGAATCTTTATAAAAAAATTGCACATATTTTTTAACAACTCGAACATCGTGCCTGACTGTTTTATTATGTACTGTCTGCTTTTGGGAGAGAATCTTCCCTCTTACACCTCACAGCTTTCTGTTGCATTCCTCAGGATTCGACCACATGTCATAGATTCAAATTTCGAGGACATGACAAAAATCAGTGAAGGGTAAGATAGGTTTAGATTCTTCGAGTCATTACAATCTTTTTCTTGATATGCAAAAAGAGAGATTAGTGTTTGACATTGTATCTAGAAAACAACTTTTTCAAGCCATATGAAATTTTTGAGTTATTACTCGAGTGGGGGAAAACACGTTTTTTCATACAGTATCGTTATTGCTATATATCTTGCACATTAATTCTCTTTCTACATTTTTTGTTTCTTTTTATTTTTTTGAAGTTTTTCCAATAATTGTGTTACATTTGAGAATTAGTGTGCATTTGATTAAGATTGAATGTGGATGATTTTAATTCAATATAGGCAATTTTATCTATATATTTTATTTATTTTATAATTAGTTTAGTCTTTAATTAGTATTAGGACTCTTAGATTTCATAATTTTAATTAGATTAGGATTTTAATTTCTTTTAGAGTTAGTGGTTATCATTAATTTTATTATTATCTGAAGTTTGCGGTTATCTAAAAGTATAGTTATTATTCAAATTTTATTTATTGCTTTAAATACAAGCTGTAAGCCTTATGGCAATAAACTTGAGTAGAATTTGAATTGAAATTTAAATTGTTGAGTTCTCCAATTTCTTAAATTCTCGTATTTGATATTTGAAAATCAATGAGTCCAATTCTCTGTATTTGTGCACGGATCAAAGAGATTGATGCCTAACTTTCTAGTATTCTTAAGAATCAATAGAAATTAGAAAGTAATTGTGTTTCGGTATTTGTTTGAAATCAACGAATTTTTTGTAGCGCGTTCTTTCAACTTATTTTATCACTTCCAATACAATGCATCAGTTGGTATCAAATTCGATTTCGTTCATGATAGTCTTCGTAAATGACAAAAGTTATGATATATGATGATAATCTGTTTGTCCCTTTCGATCTAAGGTAGCCGATGGGCAAGATTTTGATGAGAACGATGATGGTCAGCTAAGTTTTGACAAACAAGTTGAAGAATCTTTGGATTTCGGTTATGAAGGTCTTCCAACCTTTAACGAAAAAAATTGAAGAAATTTGTGGATTCGGGTAATGACAATTATGTTGAATCTTCAATCTAAGATGAAAAAATTGAAGAATGTATGAATTTGTGTGGTTACAGTTACGATGTTTCATTTATTTTCTATGAAAAGCCTGGTGTCAATGTCTCTCATAGATGGACTAAAGGATTCATGGTTGGTTATAAGTGCCTCACAAGAGAGTCTTTGGATCTTGAGATGCCTTTATAGTTCGAACTTCATCCAAAGAGTTTTCTTTTGTGTGCTCTACAAATTTACAAAGTACATTGACATTATTGCAAGAATTTGGATGGTAATACAGTATAAGATTCGAGGACGAATCTTTGTCAATTAGAGGGAAATGATGAAGATTGAATGTGGATGATTTTAATTTAATTTAGGCAATTTTATCTATATGTTTTATTCTATTTTATAATTAGTTTAGTTTTTAATTAGTATTAGGACTCTTAATTTTTATAGTTTAATAAGATTAGGTTTTAATTCTATTTAGAGTAAGTTGTTATCTATAATTTTATTATTATATAGAGTTAGTCGTTATTTAGGAGTTTAGTTATTATTCAGATTTTATATACTGCTTTAAATACGTGCCGTAAGCCTTATGGCAATAAAATTGAGTAGAATTTGAATTGCGAGATTTTTTCAATTTCTTAAATTCTCGTATTTGATATTTAACGAATCCAATTCTATATAACCGTGTGCGAATCAAAGAGTTTGATGTTTAGATTTCTGATATTCTTAAGAATCAACAGAAACTAGAAGGTGGTCATGTTCTGATATTCGTTTGGAATCAACGAAATTTCGATAGCGTATTCATCAATTACCTTCTCGCTTCCGTCTCACTACATCAACATTCGAGAATAAGTGAAAATTAGTACGTGAAGCCCGGTTTCCGCAATTGTGTAAATTATTCTGGAGTTGGTAAACATTAAGATAGTCTTAGTTTTGTAATTCAAATGAAGATTTTTCATAATTTATGTCTAGTAGTCTATTTTTTTTCAAAAAAATTAAAATAAAAAAATCGCCCCTACCACCAAATGAGACTTTATTGCTCTAATCACTGGAACTAGGTCTTACTTTCTTACTGTACTTGTTGGTCACAAGTCCGTGATATTTATGAGTTTGGACTTTTCACATACATCCCCATGTTCTTTTTTAATCTTTCTTTTCATGCCAATTTCATTATAGTACAATTTAACTGGGGTGAACATTGACTTGCAAACGTTAACCCATAAAAGAGAACTATCAATATAAGTAAGACAATTTGAATTCTTTTAACCATATTAGGAATTTGCCAAACTGAAAATAATTTTCAACCTATTCAACCCCCGTCTAGTTATATTTTCTATTAAATTTAAACGTTTCATTTACAAAACTTTATTTATTATTGCGAGTAATACAACTTACAAAGAGGCTATAATTCATTCTTACAGCAAATTTATCAGAAGAAAGGCATTGTCTTGAATTTATTACATAATGTACCATATCAATCATATATAACAGAACACATTTTTCTGACTATTTTCATAAATAGATTTGCCCATAATTATGTCATACACTTTTCAAAAATTACCTTTGTGATGTGAGCATCAATAGTTTTCTGGATCAAAAAAGGCCATGTAATAACAAGTTTTTGCAACCATTAGAAATGTTTGCTTGACATAGGAAGCAATTTCATTGGATTCTTGAAGTACTAATTGCACTAATGCCTATATATCAGTTTCAATTTCTTTGTATTTGATGCCGTGAGGTCTTTTGTCTGTATTTCCCATTTCGTGTACCTAAACATAAATTGCTTCCAAATGAAATCAAGACAGAATATGAAATAAGAGCATAGGCTAAAAGCTTGAAAAAGTCTACTTATACAAAATTATTTGACAAAAAAGTTAACAAACTCTCACATGATGGCTGGCCCCACATGAATAAAAAATTCCAAAAAAAATGTGGACCCTCCCCCCTATTGTGAGGGGGCCGGTCAGGGTGTTTGTCACCGTGACCCGGTACACCAAGCCTCTCTCTAAAAGCTTTCAAAGAACACTTAAATATTTGTCTAAAGCTTCGTTTTAAACTTTTATTAATTATAGAACAAAAGAAAACTTTTTTTTTTTTGGAACATAATTTTCTGAAGAATTTTATTTTTCAAAATGTGATAAACATCAATTCTATCGTTTTAAAAATTTCTGTGCAACCTAGTTCGTATTCGACAAAACTATTTCTTGGCATTTAGAATTATGTTATGTACCTTGTTATTTTGAAATTCTTGAAGCTGATGACAGATTTTATTTGTGAGCTTGGAGAGCTTGTTGTATTCTGGATTCTGCAGCAATATGTCATCAGAAACAATATAACCAGCACAAGAAACGGGAAATTCCTAGTCGTTCTAATCGATTAATTATCCCAGAGTAGTGAAAACAAATCAGATGGGTACGCAGCAGGTGCTTTAAGATTGAAAGATTACATTGTGACAGCATGAAGGCTTTATTAATTTCAACATAAATTATGTATAGTAAATTTATTTTTTCTCGAAAAATGAATGGAGCTTTAAAGATTGTACCTCCTCCTCGAAACTCCTTCACCATATCGTCCAAATACCTGAAGCATTTTTCATCTTTAGTCTCTATAAGTGCAAATGCAGTGGAGGCTGGAGATGTTAAGAAGGACCCTAATGGTGTCTGCAACTTCAAAAGTTTTTCCCATTCCAATTCCAAATCTTGTAATCCTTCCAGACTATATGGTAGAGACGTAGACGTTGGTACATTGCGCAGAAGGTCCTTTGGAATCCTGTCCAATAGATGAATTATGTTATTATTTTTTTTTCTTGCATTTTTCTTAAAGATAGTTTCGTGTTTTCTTTAACAAAAGATTACAAACATTTCTTGAAGTAACTGACTACCATGGAGACATCCTCACTTGTAAAAAGTTATAGACATCTAGTTGTAGCTAAAAGCAAAATATGTAGTTTCCATTTTACCTCTCTTTTCTTATTTCTTCATTAATCTTTCTCCATATTTTTAATTAAGATGGAGCACTGTTTTAATTTAAAAGAATATCATCTTCAAATTTGTGGAATAGTCTTTTGGTCGGCTTTCATGTTCTTGAGGGCTTTTTATGCTTCTTGCTTACTCAGAAGATATCTTATCTCCGAGGTGANTTCCATGTATTTAGAAAAATAAAAAATTATATATGATAACGTTGTTAAATAATAAAACACAAAAATGAGGAAAATAAATAGTTTCAAAATTAACATAGTGATAACTTTGTAAAATAGAAATAAATATATGTTTTTTCTACTTTCAGCAGTTTATAAAAATGAGATGAGTGTCAGTGTATGTATATTCAGTCACTTGTTGTTGGGAACTTCTTAATTTGTTATTTTTCTAATCTGTCTATGGAGTGCTTGACTTTGACCTTACTTGTAAGTGTATAAAAATTTGCCTTTCGTATACGTTAATTTGATGAAGAAACTTTACCTTCTCAACTTCCTGTCTCTTGCTGCATAAATCTCCTTCATGACAGGAGCATCATAAGGAATGTTGTCAATGCCCAAGTTTTGGGCCTTTTGGAGAAGCGCCGGAACTACAACTTCAAATCCGCAGGGCATATGATCCTGATTTTCATCTTGAAGTTTATGTATGTTTTCCTTGATAAATGTCATTCCTAAAACAAAAACACGATGCTATGTCAAGTATATGTATTTCTTTGATCTCTTCCCTTTAATGTGGTTAGTACTTTTGTTGAAGAATTTGTCTCCGCCTTAATATTTTAAGCTTCGAGTTAAATTGTCACGTGACGCTTCATCATTAGAATGTTTTAAACACAGTTAGTTTTTTTCATCCAATAACATATTGCCAATACCCATTATGTCACTCTATTTGTCAACCACTCTCTAGCAAAGTTACATAACCCATTGTTTTAATATAGCATTGAATTAAGTAGATAGATTTGTCGGCACTCGTTTATGTATATTATGCACGTGTCAAGGTTTTTAATTAAAAATAATAATATTTTTCCCTTAATAAGAGACACTTTCAAACCTTTTTCACACTTGTCATGATGAACGTTCCATGTTCTTAGTGCAACTACACATGCTATAGTGTTGAGGAGACGATCATATGCTAAGAATACGAGCTTGTAACCCCATGAACCGTTGGGAGTTGATGATCAGGAATCCATCGAAGACTATGGGGAAGCTGGGGCATATCATCTCCATTAATTAAGAGCTGGAACAAGAGCAACCCAGGCTGTGTCATAGACTCATAGGGCGAGACATTTGTTCGACCATCTCCTATGGCATCCAACATTTCTCTAATATATTCAATTTGATCTTGTATCACATTTACCTTTACAAGAAACACATTAAATCATAAATGCATCCAAATGGTGGACCTTTTTCTTTTGGAAAAAAAAAAAACAATTAAAATTTAAAGCCACGATGAATGAAAACTAAAAGTTTTATGGATTAAATTGGTTTTCACATGATCAATGACGGGCTATTTTTGGTTGCTGAAATGGCAGTTATTGACAGCTTTTTCTTTTATTTATTTTTGATCGACCATGTTCCTGTAGCAGATATGAAGTTTTATATCATAACACCTTCGGGGCTTCCTCTTCCAAGTCTTCTTTCTCTTGTACTTGTGATGGATATATTTCTCTATCTACAAGCACGGGTGAGAATTTAGGTGACGTTTAGATAAAAAAAAATATTGGCTTCTCTTTCAAATAATTATTCATCTCAAAGTATATATACATACCTCGACTTGCAACATTGAGCAAGTGTTTACCATGGATATTATGATTCAAGTTAAGTACTTGTATATCATTAGTCCCAAATGTTAAATGCCGTACATCATATATTCAATTGAATTAGTTAAAGCGTTAAATATATGTTTGAGATCGAAATAACGAAAAAATAATAGAAATTTTATAAGCTTCCAGTTTCACAAAAATAATGACAAGATCGATTTTGTAGAGCTACAAATATATATCAATGGAACGATTGTACACTAACTACACAATCCAATAAATCAAAGATTCATCATATGACTCTGGAAAACCAATCGTTTATGCGCAAAAGCTACATCAACAATGACTGATCCTTGTTGAAGAAAGGAGTATTAGAAATGAGAATCAAAATCTAAACAACCATTTTTTCTCGAATGAAAAGAATAAGAATAATGGATAGAAAGTTTTACTAGTGACATGTTGCAGCAACGGAGCTTTTTGTATTGGGGCAACAACCTTTTACGAGGAACAAGCGAAGAATAGGCAAGTTTGGGACTAAGAAGAGCCAGCATTTTGTATAATGTTTTGTGTCCGAAGAAGGAAAGATAAGAACCAGGGTTCAGAATTTCCCTTATATATAATGCACGAGATGACTTTGGATTATTTTATTTGACTGTGTTATAGCTGGTTGATTTGTTTCGTTGAATGTATTGCGGAGGCAAAAAACAATTCTTAGAATACGTCTATTAAACTATGCAAATTTAATGCACTAAATTATTAGGAGTAGAAGAGCAGCCATCGAAAAGTGAAGTCGGGGCAGAATAGTGATTATTCTGCACGTTGGCTTGAGTAGGTAATTAACAGGGAAGAAACAAGAGAAAACGCCAAGAAATAAGAGAAATCTAATCATTCAATAATCCGAAAATAACCCACAAGCCGGATTAAATAGCTAGAAAAAATAGTAATTATTGAAATTTTACCAAAAATAGCAAAATCTCAATATTCATACCAAAAGGAGATACGAAATAAAAGAAATAATATCCCGAAAATTTGGCTCAAATCGGGTTCGTAATTTATTCTAAAAAGGCAATCGAAATATTACCAAAAAGGAAAAAAATAAATAAAATAGTGAATTCGGAAGGGAAAACGGTGGATTTTGCCCTCGAAATCGATGTACACCACGTAAAGCTCGGTGACTACGGCGTGTGCGCCGAAAAGAGCTTTCCAAATTGAGGTCATGAGCCCGATTTTGATAATCGTAGCCAAAGTTATCATCAAAATACTAAAACGTGTTCAAAAATGGCCCCAATTAGGAAATGTCATCGATTACTTGCCAATCTTACACTGATCTGCTAACTCATGGTACTTCAAAACCATCAACGAGCTATCGGACAAACTACTTAAAGCGGTTTGAAATTTTTCCAACCCAAATCGAACCACTTCAATTTCTAAACTAAACTAAACCAAACAACATTTTTCGGTTTAGTTTGATCTAAAAACATGGTTTAACAAACAAAAAAATAATATATATTAAATAAGTTAAATTATAAATATTAGTCTACAAATTCACATAAAAATATAAATATTAGTATCATTTCTAATCATCAATGCAATAACATGATAGAAAAAATTTAGTTCTAACCTCTTAATCAATACTAATCGACGCAAAGAATCAAATCACATGCCACATGGGATGCCTAGTAGCCCAAAAGGGTTTCTATTAACTTTAATTATAATGCTGCAGCTTTATTTCAAGTTCGTACAATTATTTTTAGCCCTTGTTTAGTATTCATTATTTTCAAAATACATGTCTCTCTTTTATTTTCAATCACAAATTCTTCAATAAAATAATATTATACATGAGAGGTGTGTTGATTAAATTTAAATAAATAAAAGTATTTCTTTCTAACCATTTAAATTTATAGATAATGTGGTTCAATTATCCTAAATAATAATATGAAAATTCAAACAGTCCATGAAAAAAAAAAGTGACCAAATGCCCACCTTGCATTAGACTGTGTTTTAAAGAAAATAAAAATAAATAAAACACGTCTTACTCGAACAATTTCTTGAATGGTGCAAATATAAGTCAAGGCAAACATTTAAGTTATTCATGAAGTACTATTTCAAAGTGGAAAATTAAAATAATCTTCCCATGGATATTCAATACAATTAGCTAATAGTCAATGATCTTGTCGAAAGATTGGTTCAGTAAGAATTAGTCTTGATTTTACTAAGGTTTTAAATTACTGGGTTACGGCTTCAAATTCTTGAGAGGAGAACATATTATATTTAGTTTAATATTGTTTGTAGATGACATTTGCATATTATTATCTATTGACTTCAAATACCGTTTTAGTCGATATTAGTAAATTAAATTAAGTCATGTGAAATGCGGGAATACATTTTTAAAGAACATCTCCTTTTAAATAGTCGTATTGTTATTCAATGAGAAAGTTCATTCTATTTGCAGATAAATGTCATCCACAAAATAAAAATAAAACCATAACTGCATTGGATTCCTACTCTTTTCATATAAATGTTGTCGGCTGAATGAAAATGGATCATAATTGAATAAGATTTCTGCTATAGAAAAGATATTCAATATTAGTAAAGTATCCTACTATTTTCATATAAATGTCGTCCAGTGAATAAAAATGAATTGAATAAGATTCATGCCATATAAAATATATTCAATAAAAATGGATTGAATAAAGCTTTAATTTTAGAGGGTGTTTAGTTATCTATTCAAACAGGAAGATGGATTGTCCAATCTGGAAATTATAATTATGTTCACTATCTTGTTTTAGTTTTTGGTGATCGTCAGTTCAATGACAACATAAATAGCTGCATGACAAGTCTTGCATTGTTTATTTTCGTGTGTACAATTTCATGTTAAATGAACAATGCTTGTTATTTTGGAAAATATCACATACTTATGCTTATGTTGAATAGGCAAGTTAAAAGGCTCACATGGGCGACCCTACTATTGCTTAAACAAAAGTTTTGAGTCACGAGAATTCATAATAATAATATGAGAATCCAAACAGTTCATGAGTTTTAAAAAAATATTTTTTTCGAACAAGAGATAGAGAGAGAGAACTAATTTTTGTCTTATAATGAGTTTTTGTAATTGGTCATTGATTTCAATACAGTATTTATCCATCCCAATAAAGTAAACTCCCGTAACTGACATAATAATGTCAAAGGAGAGAGAGAGAGAGAGAGAGAGAGAGAGAGAGCCAATTTTTACTTTTTTGTGATCGTCAGTTCAATGACAACAGAAACAGCTGCATGACAAGTCTTGCATTGTTTATTTTCGTGTGTACAGTTTCCTAATATATGAACAATGCTTGTTATGTTGGAAAATATCACATACATATTGTTGAATTGACAAGTTAAAAGGCTCACATGGACAACCATTCTATTGTTTAAGCAAAAGTTTTGAGTCACGAGAATTCATTTTTGAATGGATTCTTACTATTTTCATATCAATGTCATTCTACTATTTTTATAATGCATTGGATTCCTACTATTTTCGTATAATTCATTCTTACAACAAATTTATTAGAAGAAAGGTATTGTCTTGAATTTGATACATAATGTACCATATCATATATGACATAACACTATTTTCATACATAGATTTGGCACAACATATTTTTCATACATATGATGTACCACATCATATATGACAGAACACATTTTCCAACTATTTTCATACATAGATTTGCACATAATTATGTCACACGCTTTTCAAAAATTACTTTTCTAATGTTGACATCAATGGTTTCTGGATCAAAACATCTAAAATAATAATATGAGAATCCAAACAGTTCATGAGTTTTAAAAAAAATGTCTTTTTCGAACAAGAGAAAGAGAAGGAGAGAGAGAGAGAGAGAGAGAGAGAGAGAGAGAGAACCAATTTTTGTCTTATAATGAGTTTTTTTAATTGGTCATTGGTCTCAATACAGTGTTTATCCCTCCTAATAAAGTAAACTCACGTAACTGACATAGTAATGCCAAATGTGAGAGAGAGAGAGAGAGAGAGAGAGAGAGAGAGAGCCAATTTTTAGTTTTTTGTGATCGTTAGTTCAATGACAATAGAAACAACTGCATGACGAGTCTTGCATTGTTTATTTTCGTGTGTACAGTTTCCTAATATATGAACAATGCTTGTTATGTTGGAAAATATCACATACACATGCTTCTGTTGAATTGACAAGTTAAAAGGCTCACATGGACGACCCTTCTATTGTTTAAGCAAAAGTTTTCAATCACGAGAATTCATTTTTAAATGAATTCCAGCTATTTTCATATAAATTTTCATAATCCATTGGATTCATTCTTACAGCAAATTTATCAGAAGAAAGACATTGTTTTGAATTTATTACATAATGTACCACATCATATATGACATAACACTATTTTCATACGTAGATTTGACACGACATATTTTTCACACACATGATGTACCACATCATATATGATAGAACACATTTTTCTAACTAGTTTCATACATAGATTTCCACATATTTATGTCACACGCTTTTCGGAATTACCTTTGTAATGTTGACATCAATGATTTCTTGATCAAAATATCTAAAATAATAATATGAGAATCCAAACAGTACATGAGTTTTAAAAAAATATTTTTTTCGAACAAGAGAGAGAGAGAGAGAACTAATTTTTGTCTTATAATGAGTTTTTGTAATTGGTCATTGATTTCAATACAGTATTTATCCATCCCAATAAAGTAAACTCCCATAACTGACATAATAATGTCAAAGGGGAGAGAGAGAGAGAGAGAGAGAGAGAGAGAGAGAGAGAGAGCCAATTTTTAGTTTTTTGTGATCGTCAGTTCAATGACAACAGAAACAGCTGCATGACAAGTCTTGCATTGTTTATTTTCGTGTGTACAGTTTCCTAATATATGAACAATGCTTGTTATGTTGGAAAATATCACATACATATTGTTGAATTGACAAGTTAAAAGGCTCNACAACTGCATGACAAGTCTTGCGTTGTTTATTTTCGTGTGTACAATTACCTGTTAAATGAACAATGCTTGTTATATTGGAAAATATCACATACATATGCTTCTGTTGAATTGACAAGTTAAATGGCTCACATGGACGACCCTTCTATTGTTTAAGCAAATGTTTTGAGTCACGAGAATTCAGTTTTGCATGGATTCCTACTATTTTCATATAAATGTTATCCTACTATTTTCATAATGCATTGGATTTCTACTATTTTCATATAATTCATTCTTAAATCAAATTTATCAGAAGAAAGACATTGTCTTGAATTTATTACATAATCTACTACATGACATAACACTATTTTCATACATAGATTTGACATGACATATTTTTCATACACATGATGTGCCACATCATATACGACAGACCATATTTTTCACACTATTTTCTTACATAGATTTCTCTATAATTATGTCACACGCTTTTCAAAAATTACCTTTGTAATGTTGACATCCATGGTTTCTGGATCAAAATATCTAAAATAATAATATAAGAATTCAAACAGTCCATGACTTTTCAAAAAAAAAATGTCTTTTTCGAACGAGAGAGAGAGAGAATCAATTTTTGTCTTATAATAAGTTTTTGTAATTGGTCATTGGACTCTATACATTGTTTATCCGTCCCAATAAAGTAAACTCCCGTAACTGATATCGTAATGCCAAATGTGTGTGAGTGAGAGAGAGAGAGAGAGAGAGAGAGAGAGAGAGAGAGCCAATTTTTAGTTTTTTGTGATCGTCGGTTCAATGACAACAGAAACAGCTGTATGACAAGTCTTGCATTGTTTATTTTCATGTGTACAGTTTCCTAATATATGAACAATGCTTGTTATGTTGGAAAATATCACATACATACGCTTTTGTTGAATGGACAAGTTAAAAGGCTCATATGGACGACCCTTCTATTGTTTAAACAAAAGTTTTGAATCACAAGAATTCATTTTTGAATGGATTCCAACTATTTTCATATAAATTTTCATAATTCATTGGATTCCTACTATTTTCATATAATTCATTCTTACGGCAAATTTATCAGAAGAAAGATATTGTCTTTAATTTATTACATAATTTACCACATCATATATGACATAACATTATTTTCATACATAGATTTGACACGACTTGTTTTTCACACACATGATGTACCACATCATATACACATTTTCCTAACTAGTTTCATACATAGATTTCCACATAATTATGTCACACGCTTTTCAGAATTACCTTTGTAATGTTGACATTAACGGTTTCTTGATCAAAATATCTATAATAATAATATGAGAATCCAAACAGTTCATGAGTTTTAAAGAAATGTCTCTTTCGAACAAGAGAGAGAGATAACCAATTTTTGTCTTATAATGAGTTTTTGTAATTGGTCATTGGTCTCAATACAGTGTTTAACCGTCCCAATAAAGTAAGCTCCCATAACTAACAGAGTAATGTCAAATGAAAGAGAGAGAGAGAGAGAGAGGGAGAGCCAATTTTTGGTTTTTTGTGATCGTCGGTTCAATGACAACAGAAACAGCTGCATGACAAGTCTTGCATTGTTTATTTTCGTGTGTACAGTTTCCTGTTAAATGAAAAATGCTTGTTATCTTGGAAAATCCTACATACATATGCTTCTGTTGAATAGGCAAGTTAAAAGACTCACATGGGCGACCCTACTATTGTTTAAGCAAAAGTTTTGAGTCACGAGAATTCATTTTTGAATAGATTCCTAGTATTTTCATATCAATGTCATTCTACTATTTTTATAATGCATTGGATTCCTACTATTTTCATATAATTCATTCTTACAACAAATTTATTAGAAGAAAGGCATTGTCTTGAATTTGTTACATAATCTACCATATAATATATGACATAACACTATTTTCATACATAGATTTGGCACAATATATTTTTCATACATAGATTTAACACGACATATTTTTCACACACATGATGTACCACATCATATATGACAGAACACATTTTTCTAACTAGTTTCATACATAGATTTCCACATATTTATGTCACACGCTTTTCGGAATTACCTTTGTAATGTTGACATCAATGATTTCTTGATCAAAATATCTAAAATAATAATATGAGAATCCAAACAGTACATGAGTTTTAAAAAAATATTTTTTTCGAACAAGAGAGAGAGAGAGAGAACTAATTTTTGTCTTATAATGAGTTTTTGTAATTGGTCATTGATTTCAATACAGTATTTATCCATCCCAATAAAGTAAACTCCCATAACTGACATAATAATGTCAAAGGGGAGAGAGAGAGAGAGAGAGAGAGAGAGAGAGAGAGAGAGAGCCAATTTTTAGTTTTTTGTGATCGTCAGTTCAATGACAACAGAAACAGTTGCATGACAAGTCTTGCATTGTTTATTTTCGTGTGTACATCAATAGTTTCTGGACCAAAATATCTAAAATAATAATATGAGAATCCAAACAGTTCATGAGATTTAAAGAAATGTTTTTTTCGAACAAGAGAGAGAACCAATTTTTGTCTTGTAATGAGTTTTTGAAACTGGTCGTTGGTCTCAATACAGTGTTTATCCGTCCCAATAAAGTAAGCTCCCATAACTGACATAGTAATGTCAAATGAAAGAGAGAGAGAGAGAGAGAGAGCCAATTTTTAGTTTTTGGTGATCGTCAGTTCGATGACAACCGAAACAGCTGCATGACAAGTCTTGGAATGTCTATTTTCATGTGTACAGTTTCCTGTTAAATGAACAATGGTTGTTATCTTGGAAAATGTCACATACATATGCTTCTGCTGAATATGCAAGTTAAAAGGCTCACACGGGCGACCCTACTACTGTTTAAGCAAAAGTTTTGAGTCACGAGAATTCATTTTTGAATGGATTCCTACTCTTTTCGAATAAATGTCGTCCTACTATTTTCATAATGCGTTGGATTCCTACTACTTTCATATAATTCATTCTTGTAGCAAATTTATCAGAAGAAACGGATTGTCCTGAATTTATTTCTTAATGTACCAGATCATATATGACATAACACTATTTTCATACATAGATTTGACACAATATATTTTTCATACATATGATGTACCACTTCTTATATGACAGAACACATTTTTCTAACTATTTTCATATATAGATTTGCCCCATAATTATGTCGCACGTTTTTCAAAAATTACCTTTGTAAGGTGGAAGTCAATGATTTCTAGATCAAAATATATAAAATAATAATATGAGAATCCAAACTGTCCATGAGTTTTAAGAAAATTGTCTTTTTCGAACAAAAGAGCCAGAGGGAGAGAGAAAGAGAGCCAATTTTTGTCTTATAATGAGTTTTTGAAATTGGTCATTGGTCTCAATACAGTGTTTCTCCATCCCAAAAAGTAAACTCCCGTAACTGACATGGTAATGCCAAATGAGAGAGAGAGAGAGAGAGAGAGAGAGAGAGAGAGAGAGAGAGAGAGAGCCAATTTTTATTTTTTGTGATTGTTAGTTCAATGACTCAGAAACAACTGCATTACAAGTCTTGCTTTGTTTATTTTCGTGTGTATAGTTTCCTATTAACTCTATACATTGTTTATCCGTCCCAATAAAGTAAACTCCCGTAACTGATATCGTAATGCCAAATGTGTGTGAGTGAGAGAGAGAGAGAGAGAGAGAGAGAGAGAGAGAGAGCCAATTTTTAGTTTTTGGTGTCGTCAGTTCAATGACAACAAAAACAGCTGCATTACAAGTCTTGCATTGTTTATTTTCGTGTGTATAGTTTCTTGTTAAATGAACAATGCTTGTTATATTGGAAAATATCACATACATATGCTTCTGTTGAATTGACAAGTTAAAAGGCTCACACGGACGACCCTACTATTGTTTAAGCAAAAGTTTTGAATCACGTGAATTCATTTTTGAATGGATTCCTACTATTTTCATATAAATACCATCCTACTATTTTTATAATGCATTGGATTCCTACTATTTTCATATAATTCATCCTTACAGCAAATTTATCAGATGAAAGGTATTGTCTTGAATTTATTACATAATGTACCATATCATATATGACATAACACTATTTTCATACAAAGATTTGACACAACTTATTTTTCATACATATGATGTACCACATCGTATATGACGGAACACATTTTTCTAACTATTTTCATACTTAGATTTGCCCATAATTATGACACATGCTTTTCAAAAATTACATTTGTAATGTCGATATCATTGGTTTCCGGATCAAAATATCTAAAATAATAATCTGAGAATCCAAACAGTACATAAGTTATAAAAAAATATCTTTTTTGAACAAAAGAGCGAGCATGAGGGGGAAAGAGAGCCAATTTTTGTCTTATAATGAGTTTTTGTAATTGGTCATTGGTCTCAATACACTCTTTATCCGTCCCAATAAAGTAAACTCCCATAACTGACTTAGTAATGCCAAATGAGAGAGAGAGTGAGTGAGCCAATTTTTAGTTTTTGGTGATCGTAGTTCAATGACAACAGAAATAGCTACATTACGAGTCTTGCATTGTTTACTTTCGTGTGTAGAGTTTCCTGTTAAATGAACAATGCTTGTTATATTAGAAAATATCACATACATATGCTTCTGTTGAATTGATAAGTTAAAACGCTTACATGGACGACCCTACTATTGTTTAAGCAAAAGTTTTGAGTCACGAAAATTCATTTTTGAATGGATTCCTACTATTTTCATATAAATGTCATCCTATTATGTTCATAATGCATTGGATTCCTACTGTTTTCAGATAATTAATTCTTACAGCAAATTTATCAGAAGAAAGGCATTGTCTTAAATTTATTACATAATGTACCACATCATATATGACATAACACTATTTTTATACATAAATTTGACACAACATATTTTTCATACATATGATGTACCACATCGTATATGACAGAACACATTTTTCTAACTATTTTCATACTTAGATTTACCCATAATTATGTCACATGCCTTTCAAAAATTACCTTTGTAATGTGGACATCTATGGTTTCTAGATCAACATATCTAAAGTAATAATGAGAATCCAAACAGTCCATGAGTTTTAAAAGAAATGACTTTTTCGAAGAAGGGAGAAAAAGAGAGCCAGCTTTTGTCTTATAATGAGTTTTTGTAATTGGTCAATGGTCTCAATACAATGTTTATCCGTCCCAATAGAGTAAACTTTCGTATAGACATAGTAATGCCAAATGAGAGAGAGAGAGAGAGTGAGAGAGAGACCCAATTTTTTGTTTTTGGTGATCATCAGTTCAATGACAATAGAAACAGTTGCATGACAAGTCTTGCATTGTTTATTTTCGTGTGTACAATTTCCTGTTAAATGAACAAGCTTGTTATCTTGGAAAATATCACATACGTATGCTTCTGTTGAATAGGCAAGTTAAAAGGCTCACATGGGCGACCCTACTGTTGTTTAAGCAAAAGTTTGAGTCACGAGAATTCATTTTTGAATGGATTCCTACTATTTTCATATAATTCATTCTTACAGCAAATTTATCAGAAGAAAGGCATTGTCTTGAATTTATTACTTATTTGTACCACATCATATATGACATAACACTATTTTCATACATAGATTTGATATAACATATGTTTCATACACATGATATCCCACACCAAATAAGACAGAACACATTTTTCTTATTATTTTCATACATAGATTCGCCTATAATTATGTCACACTCTTTCCAAAAATTACCTTTGTAATGTGGATATCAATGGTTTCTTGGATCAAAATATTTAAAATAATAATATGAGAATCCAAGCAGTTCATGAGTTTTAAAAAATGTCTTTTTTGGACAAGAGAGAGACATGGCCAATTTTTGTATTATAATGAGTTTTTGTAATTGGTCGTTGGTCTCAATATAGTGTTTATCCGCCCCAATAAATTAAACTCCCATAACTGGCATAGTAATGCCAAATGAGAGAGAGAGAGAGAGAGAGAGAGAGAGACAGAGAGACAGAGAGAGAGCGAATTTTTAGTTTTTGGTGATCGTCAGTTCATTTACAACAGAAACAGGTGCATGACAAGTTTTGCAATGTTTATTTTCATGTGTACAGTTTCTTGTTAAATGAACAATGCTTGTTATCTTGGAAAATATCATATACATATGCTTCTGTTGAATAGGCAAGTTAAAAATCTCACATGGGCGACCCTACTATTGTTTAAGCAAAAGTTTTGAGTCACGAGAATTAATTTTTGAATGTCATCCTACTATTTTCATAATGCGTTGGATTCCTACTATTTTCATATAATTAATTCTTATAGCAAATTTATCAGAAGAAATGTCGTGTCCTGAATTTATTTCATAATGTACCACATCATAAATGACATAAAACTATTTTCGTACATAGATTTGACACAACATATTTTTCATACATATGATGTACCACCTAATATATGACCGAAAACATTTTTCTAACTATTTGCATACATAGATTAGCCCATAATTATGTCACACGCTTTTCAAAAATTACCTTTGTAATGTGGACGTCAATGGTTGCTGGATCAAAATATCTAAAATAATAATATGAGAATCCAAATAGTCCATAAGTTTTTAAAAAAATGTCTTTTTCGAACAAGAGAGCGAGAGGGAGGGAGAGAGAAAGAGGGCCAATTTTCGTCTTATAATGAGTTTTTGTAATTGGTCATTGATCTCAATACAGTGTTTATCAGTATCAAAAAGTAAACACCCGTAATGACATAGTAATGCCGAATGAGAGAAAAAGAGAGCCATTTTTTTTGCTTTTGGGGATCGTCAGTTCAATGACAATCGAAACAGCTGCATTACAAGTCTTGCATTATTTATTTTCGTGTGTATAGTTTCCTGTTAAATGAACAATGCTTGTAAAATTTGAAAATATCGCATACATTTGCTTCTGTTGAATTGACAAATTAAAAGGCTCACATGGACGACCCTACTATTGATTAAGCAAAAAGGTTTGAGTCACGAGAATTCATTTTTCAATGGATTCCTACTATTTTCATATAATTCATTCTTACAGCAAATTTATCAGAAGAAAGACATTGTCTTAAATTTATTACATAATGTACCACATCATATATTACATAACACTATTTTCATACATAGATTTGACACGACATATTTTTCATACATATGATGTACCACATCATATATGAGAGAACACATTTTTCTAACTATTTTCATACATAAATTTGCCCATAATTATGTCACATGCTTTCAAAAATTACCTTTGTAATGTGGATATCAATGGTTTCTGGATCAAAATATCTAAAATAATATTATGAGAATCCAAAGAGCCCATGTGTTTTAAAAAAAATGTCTTTTTTGAACAAAAGAGCGAGAGGGAGAGAGAGAGAATCAATTTTTATCTTAATGAGTTTTTGTAATTGGTCATTGGTCTCAATGCAGTGTTTATCCGTCCCAATAAAGTAAAGCCCTGTAACTGATATAGTAATGCCAAATGCGAGAGAGAGAGAGAGAGAGAGAGTCAATTTTTAGTTTTTGGTGATCATCAGTTCAATGACAACAGAAACAACTGCATTACAAGTCTTGCACTGTTTATTTTCGTGTGTACGGTTTCCTGTTAAATGAACAATGCTTGTTATATTGGAAAATATCGCATACATATGATTCTGTTGAATTGACAAGTTAAAAGGCTCACATGGACGACCCTACTATTGTTTAAGCAAAAGTTTTGAGTCACGAGAATTCATTTTTGTATGGATTCCTACTATTTTCATATAAATGTCATCCTATTATTTTCATATTGTTCCTACTATTTTCACATAATTCATTCTTACAGCAAATTTATCAGAAGAAAGGCATTGTCTTGAATATATTACATAATGTACCACATCATATATAACATAACACTATTTTCATACATAGATTTGACACAACATATTTTTCATACATATGATGTACCACATCACATATGACAGAACACATTTTTCCAACTATTTTCATACATAGATTTGGCCCATAATTATGTCACATGCTTTTCAAAAACTACCTTTGTAATGTGGACATCAATTATTTTTGGATCAAAATATCTAAAATAATAAAATGAGAATCCAAACAGTTCATGAGTTTTAAAAAAAAATATCTTTTTTGAACAAGAGAGCGAGGGGAGGGGGAGGGGGGAGAGAAAGAGAGCCATTTTTTGTCTTATAATGAGTTTTTGTAATTGTTCATTGGTCTCCATACAGTGTTTATCCGTCCTAAAACTCCTGTAACTGACATAGTAATGCCAAATGAGAGAGAGAGAGAGAGAGAGAGAGAGAGAGAGCCAATTTTTAGTTTTTGGTGATCGTCAGTTCAATGACAACAGAAATAACTGCATTACAAGTCTTCCATTGTTTATTTTTGTGTGTACAGTTTCGTGTTAAATGAACAATGGTTGTTATATTAGAAAATTTCACATATGTTTCTGTTGAATTGACAAGTTAAAAGGCTCCCATGGACGACCCTAGTATTGTTTAAGCAAAAGTTTTGAGTCACGAAAATTCATTTTTGAATGGATTCCTACTATTTTCATATAAATGTCATCCTACTATATTCATAATGTATTGGATTCCTACTATTTTCATATAATTCATTCTTACAGCAAATTTATCAGAAGAAAGGTATTGTCTTGAATTTATAATGTACCACATCACATATGACATAACATTATTTTCATACATATATTTGACACCACATATTTTTTATACATATGATGTAAGACATCATATATGACATAACACATTTTTCCAATGACTTTCATACATAGATTTGCCCATAATTATGTCACATGATTTTCAAAATTTACCTTTGTAATGTGGAAATCAATGGTTTATGGATCAAAATATCTAAAATAATAATATGAGAATCCAAACAGTCCATGAGTTTTAAAAAAATGTCCTTTTGGAATAAGAGAGAGAGAGGGAGAGAGAAAGAGAGCAAATTTTTGCTCTATAATGAGTTTTTTAATTGGTCATTGGTCTCAATCCAATGTTCATCTATCCCAAAAAGGTAAACTCCCGTAACTGACGTAGTAATGCCAAATGAGAGAGAGAGAGAGAGAGAGAGAGAGAGAGGGAGCCAATTTTTAGTTTTTGGTGATCGTCAGTTCAATGACAACAGAAACAGCTGCATTACAAGTCTTGCATTGTTTATTTTCGTATGTACAGTTTCCTATTAAATGAACAATGCTTGTTTTATTTGAAAATATCATCACGCTTCTGTTGAATTGACAAGTTAAAAGGCTCACATGGACGACCCTATTATTATTTAAGCAAAAGTTCTGAGTCACGAGAATTCATTTTTGTATGGATTCGTACTATTTTCATATAAATGTCATCCTACAATTTTCATAGTGCATTGGATTCTTACTATTTTCATATAATTCATTCTTACAGCAAATTTATCAGAAGAAAGGCATTGTTTTGAATTTATTACATAATGTACCACATCATATATGACATAACACTATTTTTATACATAGATTTGACACAACATATTTTTCATACATATGATGTACCACATCATATATGACATAACACATTTTTCCAACTACTTTCATGCATAGATTTGCCTCATAATTATGTCACACGCTTTCCAAAAATTACCTTTGTAATGTGGACAACAATGGTTTCTGGATCAAAATATCTAAAATAATAAAATGAGAATTGAAACAGTCCATGAGTTTTAAAAAAATGTCTTCTTGGAATAAGAGACCGAGAGGGAGAGAGAAAGAGAGCCAGTTTTTGTCTTATAATGAGTTTTTGTAATTGTTCATTGGTCTCAATACAGTGTTTATCTGTCCCAAAAAGGTAAACTCTCGTAACTGACATAGTAATGCCAAATGAGAGAGAGAGAGGGAGCCAATTTTTAGTTTTTGGTGATCGTCAATTCAATGACAATGGAAACAGATTCATGACACGTCTTGCATTGTTTATTTTCGTGTGTGCAGTTTCCTGTTAAATGAACAATGCTTGTTATATTGGAAAATATCATATACATATGCTTCTGTTGAATTGACAAGTTAAAAGGCTCACATGGACGACCCTACTATTATTTAAGCAACAATTTTGAGTCACGAGAATTCATTTTTGTATGGATTCCTACTATTTTGATAATGCATTGGATTCCTACTATTTTCATATAATTCATTCTTATAGCAAATTTATTAGAAGAAAGGCATTGTCTCAAATTTATTACATAATGTACCACATCATATATTACATAACACTATTTTCATACATAGATTTGACACAACATATTTTTCATAAATAAGATGTACCACATCATATATGACAGAATTTCCAACTATTTTCATACATAGATTTGCCAATAATTATGTCATATGCTTTTCAAAAATTACCTTTGTAATGTGGACATCAATGGTTTCTGGATCAAAATATCTAAAATAATAATATGAGAATCCAAACAGTCCATGAGTTTTAAAAAAAAAATGTCCTTTTTAAACAAGAGAGCGAGAGGGAAAGAGAGAGAAAGAGAGTCAATTTTTGTCTTATAATTTGTTTTTATAATTGGTCATTGGTCTTAATATAGTGTTTATCCGTCCCAATAAAGTAAACTCCCATAACTCACATAATAATGCCAAATGAGAGAGAGGGTGAGCCAATTTTTAGTTTTTGGTGATCGTCAGTTCAATGAAAATAGACACAAATGCATGACAAGTCTTGCATTGTTTATTTTCATGTGTACAGTTTCCTGTTAAATGAACAATGCTTGTTATCTTGAAAAATATCACATACGTATGCTTCTGTTGAATGGGCAAGTTAAAAGGTTCACATGGGCAATCCTACTATTGTTTGAGCAAAAGTTTTGAGTCACGAGAATTCATTTTTGAATGGATTCCTATCAACAAACTCCCTAGCATCAGCCTATCGATTACTTACACCTTCTGTAAAGGTATGGCTTTTTTAAATATAGTTGGAAATAATTATAGTTATAAGTTAAATCAAAAAAATAGTGACTTCATAATCAAAGGTCACTCGTCGCATATATGTTTGAAAAATACCAGTTTGCTTCCCATGGACTGGAGTTTGTACTATTTGAATCATAGACCAAGCTGTCCTTTAAAGATAGAAGAGGATAAAAAGTTGGGGATAATCTAGCTCCCATTTGGCTCTCATTAAAATTATAATATATTTTGCTTTCTTTTCTTTTCAATCACATGTTTTTTTGAAGGCAAGAAAAGTTGGGAAGTATATTATCAGAAATGCTCAATTCTATTACCTTAAAAATTACTGTAGATTGCATTCTAATTTATAGGACACAAAAGACTCTTCAACTTACTCAATCAGTTATTGGAATACCTGTAGACACTAAAATAAAGTTTAGTAAATGATCATTGAATTCATCAGTTCTCACTAATTTGGTTTATTTTCCAACATTGCCTCCCGTAAACCAAATTTGATATAGCAATACTTAAAGCAGATAAACGCAAAAACTAGAAACAACGGAAAAGAAACACAAAAATAAATAGAATGCATGTACGAATGAATGGACACAAAGAACAGCACAATCAGGGGAAAATTTGAATGCCCTTTTCACTAAGAGCACAACCTTTTTCACGACCTTCGAGGTCGCTTCTCTTGACCCAAACTTGCTTAGAAATAGAAGATGATTGAGTTAACTGAGTTATCATCTCAGTTAAGTAACTGACTTGATTGGCAAGAAAGTCAACCTTGCTAGTGAAGTCCATATTCTTGCTTCTAGTCGCACGGTTATGACACCTAGGTCTAATATGTCCCAATGCACGGCATTGGTGGTAAGTGGAAATGAACCGTGGTCTAAACCTGCTCGATGGAGGTTGCCAAAGAGTAGGACGATTGACCGTACGCTGTGTGGTAAGTCCTGATCCTATGGTATGCTTAACTTTGTTCGTGGCAAAAACGATGTGGTCTTAGATGTACTCGCAGTAGCATTATGGTTATGAACATAACCCAGACCATCCCTGTCACCCGTAGGCTTGTTCATCCCAATCAGACTGTCCAGCTTCTACGAGCCACTCATGAATGATTGGAGTTGAGCATTGGATTTATCAAGATCAGATGTTAATTATTTAACTTTGATTTCCAAGTTTTCATTAACAAGCTTCAACTCACTCACCTTCTTGGTCGAGTCTTGAAGGTTACTCAACAATCTTTTACGTTCAAGCTCAAGTTCATTCACCTTTTTCAGAACGGCTTTGTTGACCTTCTTAATTTTGAGACTCTCCTCAAACAATTCACGATAAGACTCGTGAATGTCCGTCTCATCATCAGATTACACAATCTCATTCTTCCTATCCTCATTCTCAATCTCACAGTCAGATTTAGTTGTAGTAATCGAGGTAAAGGCCATGATTTTTTGTTTATCCTCACCACCAAGTGTCTCACCACGAGAACTAGTATCTGACCCCTCGTCACTCATGGTCACAACTAAAGCCTTACGTCTTTCCTTATTCGAGCTCCTATTCAAATTAGGGCATTCATTCATAAAGTGACCAAATCCCTTGCACTCATGACATCGGACAGATTGAGATTTCCTAACAAGAGTCCTAGATGTAATCTTCTCACGTCTACCTCTCGAGAGTTTATTTGGAACTTCATTATTCAGCACTTGAGGCTTTCTTCTATTCCTCATCACCTTCTGGAACTTTTTAACGACATAAGCAATTTCGTCATCCCTAAGTGTCTCAGTGTCAGTGGACTCGCGTCACTTCTCTAATAGTGTTCATGGCGAAGGATTTCTATTTCTTAGGCTGTGCTAAGGTCAATTCATAAGTTTGGAGTGATCCTACAAGTTTTCTACCTTAACGCTGTCTAGGTCCTTACTTTCTTCAATTGCAGTTACCTTAGGTCTAAACATTTCATGTAGGGATCTAAGAACCTTAAGAACGATTTTTTGACTCGGGGATCCGTTCGCCTAGATTAAAACTAGAGTTCACAATATCGTTCAACTTAGCATAGAAATCATCAAATCTCTCATCATTATTCATCCTAAGTTCTTCAAATCTAGACGTAAACATTTGCAATTTGGATTTTTTCACAATTTTAGTACCCTCATGGTTGTCTCCAAAATGTCCCAAACTTCCTTAGCTATCTCACATATAGACAATCTCCTAAATTCCTCTGGAGACACAGCTATAAACAAAGCATGTAAATCTTTACTATTCCAACTGCATTCATTCAAGTTAGTTTTGGTCCACAAAGAAATATCAGTGGATGTAACTACACCTGTAACCGTTGTTGTAGGCGGAGTCCACCCATTTTGCACACAAATCCATACACGTTCATCCAACGCCTTAAGAAAAGCTCTCATTCGAACTTTTCAATAGGCATAATTACTGCCATCAAAATATGGCGAAATAGACAAAGAACTACTAATTTAGACTAAATCAAATAAGGGCCAGGAATCGAAATTAAGCTCTGATACCAATTGAAAAACGCAAGATTCGACCCAACTACGCCTAGAGGGGAGTGATTAGATGTAAATGCAGAATTAAAATATTATTCAAAAATCAACAAGTCACAAATTAATTATGTCTAGGTGATTAATTAAACAATTCAATTTGTCCAATCTTTGAATGCAGCAGTAATATCATAATAGTAAGGACGGCAGTAAACAACACCAGAATTGTTCACGAAGAAACCCAACGCGGGAAAAACTCCGAGTACTTTGTCAATCAAAGATCCACTATATACGTCTGATAAACTTACAGACTACCAGCAAAGTTGACGACACAAGTTTTCTGATCTCCTGTCTGAGGTTTGAAGCAGTCATCTTGAAATGTGCATACTAACACCAATCCTAACTCTTCTTTGTAAAGTAGTCCTCCTGGAATGAACACACAAACTCCAATCCTGACTCTTTATGCATTTTATCTCCTATAGATCTTCCCAAGAACTCCTCATTCTTCAACTTCTTCCTTGAACTTCAAAGCAACATAGTTGAGACTGATAGGAATGTAAAATGCATATTTTTTCCTCCTAATTTTATCTACTCGTATGATTAATCATTACCGAAATGTATTCATTACGTTCTTATTTTGATTTAGGTGGAAATTTAATGGAGATGGCGTAATTTGGAAGAAATAAGTGAAAATGGACCAAAATGAAAGGAAATGAAAGTTCAAAGACTAGTGTGCAAATACACAAAACTTGTGTCGAACCAAACGATAAAGATTTGAGAGTCAATTGGTTGAAAGAAGACATCAAATGGATGAAATATGGTCAAAGTATAATCACACATCAATTTCCAATCGAAAAGTTATACACCGATTTTCAGCCTCATATTGAGACCCATTTTTGACATGGA
>OU503049.1:7397512-7467136 GCA_912172775.2 Fraxinus pennsylvanica
GTGTGAGGTCGACTTCAAATATGGGTTCTCGTCGATCGGAGATGGATAGGATCGCTCCGTCTACAGCTTGGGTCATCGCCGATTGATAGTTGAGGAGAGAAATGAATGGATAGGAAATAGGTTAGAATTGAATTTGAATTCGGTCTGCAGCTCACGAGTTTTTTTTCTTTCTTTTTCTTTTTTTTTTACCCTTCTTGTGGGCGGGAAATTGGGGCAGCATTTTAGGCGTGAATACTGTTGCAGCTATCCTTCTTTAATATAGTATAAGATTTTTTTTAATTGTTATTTGATTTGTTTATTTTCTTTTTCTTTTTTTTTCTATTCTAGTTTTTTTTTCTTTTTCAAGATATAAAAAAAAAGAAAATTAAAAAATAGCAGGACAAAAGATGACCGAGATTATTTCGACAATATTCTCGTATGTGACTTCATCATAAGGCAACAATAATTGGCAGCTCAAGGAATTGCTGAGGGAGATGTGCTTGTGGGAGATTTCATTATAGGACGAGACTACAAGATCTAAAAGCGGAATGTGTAATTAATGAAACTGTCTTGGGTGACTTGCCTATTGCATTCTTTCTCTCACACAAATTTGATATGGGTGATTTTCCTGTAGAATTATTTCTTCTACATATTACTAATGAACATCAACTAAGTGAATCAAATTTACCAAACTACCAACAAATTCAACAAGAGGAGGAGACTTTCAATGAAAATGTCATTGTCTCTGTGCCAATTTTTTTGAATATGAACGTTGAACTCGAGAAAAATTCAATTAAAGAAGAAGAGCCTGAAAAAATTGAGAAATCAATCACAACGGGTGGAAAAGAACTTGAAACATTCAAAGAAGAGGAAATCCGTCGACTTCATCGTTGGTTTATTAGATGTTATAGTTAAGTAACACATGTTCAAGTTATTTGATTTTAATGCTTTATTTTATTTTTCAGGAACATGACGTTGCAGAATATTTAAACCAATATTGATTAAGGAGCCAATATGAGCAATAGGAAAGTTAGCCATTGAATTACAAGCCATATCAGGGGAGTCTTTTCTTCACTTTCTTTCCTACCCCTTTATATGCCGATCTAGAATTGAAGACATTGAGAACAATGTCTAGTTTAAATTTGGGGGTGAAGAATATGAGTTTTCATTTTTTATGTGTTTTTGTTGCTTTAGTAAAAAAAATAAAAAATATATAATAAAAATATTTTCTTTTTATGTGCTTGTGTGAATTAGTTGGCTTGGCTGTCAATGATGAATATATAGAATCATGAATTGATCTATGAATGGTGAATAAGTTGCATGTTTAAATTAATTTTTGCTTTTCCATGTGAAATTTGATATATATTGAGCACATGAATTAAGTTAAGTATTGTGTAGGAATGAGTTGATTTCATAATTGGATATGTTGAAATAGTGGACCATATATGTTAAACTCAAAACCACTAAATTTTACATTCTTGGACCAAATTTAGAATAGTTTGAGCGGATTTCACTGTTGTAGGAAGATGTTGATATAAATAGGGATTCCATGTGTGAAATTAAAAATCTTGTGTGGATTGTTTAAGGTCAATAGGATGCAATTGTGTGAAAATCTCAAGTTAGAGGTCGTTTTATTTGGGTGTTAAATGAGGGACATTGTACTAATCAAGGCATAAAAAAAATATTTATTAGAAATTTTTTTTCGTAATCTTTATGACTCGAGTAATTAAGCCTTCTAGGGTCTTTAAAACTTGGTATCATACGATCATCTGATTTGGGAGTTATCGGGCGAAAACTTGTTATATAGGTCATTTAGAAAGGTTAAGGGAGAGAATGCTTCAAATAAATTAAAAATTTGTTCAAATAAAATATAAAAAAATTGAAAAATCAGAAAGAAACATGTGCATGAAACAGAAAACGCAGCAATTGCCTTGGTTATNAATGCCTCGGTTAAGTCCCAAACACTTGTTTAAGAAAATTTGACTATTGATAAGAGATTGTTAGCCTAGTTAAGTCCTGGAGATTGAAACAATCAAACTTAACGAAGAATCCTTGTTTATTGAAATGTTGAACTGCAATTGGTGAAATTTTCCAAACTAGAGAGGTGAGGATAGTAAAAAAATCCAACCTTAGTTCACACACTGTAAAAGAGTGAAAAGAATAAGTTTGCGGGTGTGTGAATCTTACGAGTGATGAAAGAACTTATTTAACCATTGAAGGTCGGGAATTGACACAACTTATGAACTCATAATGCTATGCTTAATTCTTCACACACACGTCGATTTTACAATTGAAAAGTGAATTTTAATTTTTGTATTATGATTTTGAAGTTGTGCATAGATTTGTTACTATGATTTCAATCCAGAGATAAAAAGTCAAGTTAGCTACCTAAATTTTGTTGCTTTACTTGATTGACTGACCACCAATTAGGTAATTAGCATGACGTGTTTGCGTGTTTGTTAGGTTTTAGTTTTGTTTGAGGACAAACAAAGATTCAAGTTTGGAAGTGTGAGAAGTGTAGTTTCTACACTTATTCGAGACCCTAAATGATGATATTTTATTGTCCTTTCGACAAAATTTTACCTAATTTATGTTATATTGCATTTTTGTAAGTAAAACTTTATGTTTGATGAAGAATTGGAGAAAAGAAGTGAAAAATGGCGAAAAATGGCAAGATCCAAAGTTTAAGGGCTAAAGTGAAAATACTCAAAAGTTATGTCGAAACTCACGATGAAGATTTGAGAATGCTAGGGGTCAAATGGGTGCAACTGAAGATCAAAAGGAGTGAAAACAAATCAATTTTCAACAGCACAAAGATGTTCAAATTTTTAGTTGGAAATTGGACCCATTTTTGGCCTAGTAAACGTTCGAATTGAAGAAGACCTATTTCTATCGAAGATCTAGCTCGTTGAGTTATCTTTCCAAATCATCTTGAATCATCTCAATCAAATATCGGAAGAAAGAGTTATGACAAAAATACTAAAATAGACGCAAATTGAACAACAACTCAGCGCCCAAGCACCGTAAAAACAGCCCCCAGGCGCTGCACTTTCCAAAATTTTACAGATTTGCAATCGTGGCGCCTTGGCGTTGCGCCGTCAATTTTTAGGTTTTGTTGTTTGGGCCGATAGAAGCCCACAAAAAGACTCCAATTTAGTCAAGGACGTGTGAGAAACTATAAATAGACCAAAGAAGACACAAATTAGGGGTTTCCATACTTTGTAAAATTGAGAGAAAAACAAAAGATCGAAGAGGAATTCGCGAAAAGAAATACATCAAGGATTCGATTTCAAATTAAGGATTGGAAGCGGAAGAAGATCTTAGTGCAAGAGCTGATTCTTTTCCATCTTTTTTATCAATGAAATCCAGTGATGTATTCGAATTGTGTTATTTATTTTCTTGTTTTGAATATGAGTAGCTAAATTTTCTATTAGGGCAAACAATGTAATTTATTGAGACCAGAGAGGTGCGTTTGAGACTTAGAACGTATAATAAAATCTGGTAACGAAGTATAACATGTAGAGATACCTATACCTAGTATTGCGGTCGTTATATGAATTCCTAGTGCCATAACTTGTTTAACTAAGGGTAATTTGCATAGAGATATGAAGTTGAATTAGTTAAATATACTTAATGAGAACTCGAGAGGGGTAAATTGAATAGCGTAGGAGAATTTGACCAAACACTACATTAGGCTAGAATCTTGAATTGGTAACTAAGGTGATCATTAGGTGAAATTGTTTTGCCCTAATACTTCTCACATATTTGAATCTTCGATCTGTTTATCTCCAATAATCGTTCATAAATTTTCATTCNTATTTCATCATAATTTTTATTTGTTTTAGGCATTTAGTTCATTTTAGAAAATCAATATTCATAACTATCACAATTTGTTTGTCTTTTATCAAATAGGAGTTAGGAAAAGTAGGTTAAAACTAAAGTATAGTTCTCGTGGGAACGATAATTCGGATTCAAAGGTCTACTATATTACTTATTACAATATCGTGCACTTGCGATATAAAAAAACACAACAATTTTTTGGAGTGGTTACAATAGAAACTTGAGACGGATATTCTCTTAATATAGAACAAACTACCCGAATCTTGATTCCCTAAATGATGAAAACAAAGCAATTTTTTATTACAAATATTCTATTTTTGGAAGTTGAGAACATGGTTAACTACCTAATAGAAGAAATTATCGATCCTAACAGACATCGGATGAGAATGAGTTCATGATATTAGTAAATGCATTTGAACTTTCAAAGTGATATCTAGATAGGAGGAATCAAGATCCTAAAGTGGTTGACATAGTTATATTTTTCTCGTATTATATTCAGTGCATTCAATTAAAAACGACAGAATAAGGTTAAATAAACAAAGTATTTCTATTTCTCTAGAGTATTGATAATCATCAGTCTATGACAATAATCAATGGCGAATCCAAAAATTCATCTGAACTACGATGGACGCTTGACAACCGCCCAATATATGGGGAAAAAATTTATGGCAGAGCCAGCACGGGCAGATGCTATTTTTCGCCAGATGCTGGGTCCGTCATTGACACTCTGTCACTGTCACATTGTCTAATATATAAACATGCATTCTAACTTTATGGAACAATGTAGTAATGACTCAACTAATTGTCTAGGTTCTAAAGAAAAAAAAAAAGGCATGCAATAGGTTGCTATCACATTTAATATAACATCCGGTCTAACATTTAAACACGTGTTACATACTTGTAATTTTAATTTTAGCAAAAACATGAAAGGATAAAATGCAATGTTATGAAAATCGAATTGGACCGATCGATTGAACCTAAAAAATAAAAATCCCTCCAATTGTAATTTTAAAATCGACTTTATAAAAAACCCAAAACAACCAAAAGGTTCAATCGAGCAGTGACCCGATCACTACTTTATCGACTTTTCCTATTGGTTTTAGAGAAAAATTAAGAAGAATATGTACTGATCATTTATTCTTCTTCCCTTTATCCTACGATTATCGATGTTAAAGAAAAGAGTAGCAAATGATAGCCAAAAATCTAAAAGGAAAAAAAAATTAGAAGAAAGATCATTGACGTGCATGCAATGTATTCTGTGTTGTCTCTTGCGTGAAAGAAATATGTAGTGTGCAAAATACCCGAGAAATTGACAAGATCTAATCCGGTTGAGGATATTTTGGATCGTTTTTTAGTCCATTCATTTTTGGTTCAGCGGTTGGATAGGATCTATGTTCATGTGAAACCTGCAAGCATACGAGATCTTTGAAAAGTAATATGTGATGAATAACATATATCGTTCCACGAGGAATAAAATTCAATCAAGTGTACTAGTTTCTAATCAGACTCAAAGTAAGTGAACAAAAGAAATTTGTGGTTTGTAATTATTC
This sequence comes from Fraxinus pennsylvanica, assembly GCA_912172775.2. Lineage (NCBI taxonomy): Eukaryota > Viridiplantae > Streptophyta > Magnoliopsida > Lamiales > Oleaceae > Fraxinus > Fraxinus pennsylvanica. The sequence goes on from OU503049.1 coordinate 7,402,882, forward strand.
TAAATTAATCTACAGAAACTCGTAAAATTCGAATTTTATATGTATAAGGAATACGCGTATTGGATTACGAATCCATCTATTATTATTATTATTATTATTATCATCATCATCATCATCATCTATTTCAATTCTCAATTACGTAACCAGTATCATTCATGCATTCTTGACAATCGATAATTCTATTGTACTTAATTCTTTTTTTAAAAACAAATTAAATATATTCTAGTCACGACCAGAATTTATACCTGGTCCGAATTTGAATGAATAAAACACCTTCACTTTTACAATTATCTCAAAGATTGCATACATGATAAATATTATTCCTAATATCTATTGCACGTATGTTAATCAAGCAGTGTTCTAGACCTATTGTGAGCATCCCAACAATAAAATAAGTACCTATATATTTAATTGGTGATCAAACAATCAAATAATAAAATTACGCATGGAAGATTAATAAAGAAAATCAAGAATTTAACTAACTACTTATTTTAAATTAAAAATAAATAATAAAATGTTTCATCTTTATCCAATACATGAAAAAATTAGCCCAGTATGTTATGTAAATTATACAAAAAGATTTGGAAAAACATCACCCCGAATAAAAACAATGATCGGAAAGTGAAAAATCAATTTCTTGTTCGTTAATTTTTGACTCGGACTTTGAATCTTCAATCTCTTGTGTTAAATGCCTTTGTATCCTGTGCTAGCCTCATTCTTGTGGTAAAAAATAGGGTTTTCATATGTGGTGCCTCATTCTCGCCGCCCTTTGTAAGTTAAATAGTATGTTAAATTTGATTTTAATAAGAATTTGGATCAAATTAGGAAGTTTGGCAGTTCAGGCCTAGAAATGGCATGCGCACTCGTACAGTTTATTACGTGCATGATGCTCATTGGTTTTGCTCTCGGTAAATGGAATTCAGGGCTGTGCACGCGTACCGTTATACATTTTTCTATTTGTTGCACTTTAGTCCTTAGAGTTCATTCTTCATTCCTTTTAGTCCATTTTAGGTCCCTTTTCAGTATTTTCTTGATCTCCACTCCATCTTCCAAATCCATCTAATTGACCTCAACCTATTTGTAATCATCGATTCTAGGTCCAACTCAACTATTAGCACTTTGCGATTTAGTCCCCAAACTTTGGATTAATTTCACTTTAGCCAATTTTTTGCTCATTTTGTCCAATTCCATCATTTTTCCTAACAAACGAAATTTATACAAAATTAAGTCTCAATTCATTTAAAGCAACAATAATTGCTCTAATTTAACTGCATAGATAAGTGTATAAGCCGTCCTTTTTAAAGGATAAACCTTTTTTAAAGATAATTCATGTTTAACTTTAACCCATTTCAATTTTTATCCTGATTCCCAAATCCATCCAGGCACCCTCACAATTCCAAAACCCACCAAGTGCGTCACCCATCAATCTACTACTACTACTACTTCTTCTTCTTCTTCTTTTCTATTCTACCCTCTCTCTATAAAGTTTCCTTTCACCTTACCACCATTACCAGGGATGGAGGGAGGAGGCATGCAGGTCCAGGACCCAATTAAGATCTATAAGGAGTTAAATATTTCATTAGCCATTGAACTTTACACCTCATCATGGCTTACTCACTGAACTTAACAAAGCTTCCCAATGGCCACTAAAGTTAGATCCATTGCACTAAAATAGCCACTGGATGGATTTCATCTATGGTTGGGTCTATGTGGAGGACGAAAATGTGAAATGCCAATTTAAATCGTCCACATGTTTAGAGATTTGCACACATGGATGCCAAATCATCCAAACAAGCCCTTACCTATATCAAATTAAAAACACATTTGTGTCACTTTACTCCAGAACCCTAATCCCCAAATAGAATCCCACAACAGAGAAGAAGATTGAACCTTACAAATGGCATCCTACAACCGAGAAGAAGACTGAACCACAACCTAAGTGGTGTCCCCAATCCTAACCCCAAATCCATTTCGAACGAACATCGTGATTTCAATTGTGAATTGGAAAAACCCTTCAATTTGGGGCAAATTCAAATCGTGAGAAGAAATTTCCCAATACCAAAATCACATCGAGCTGCCTGAAGTAGTGAATCATTTAATGCATATCTTACTATCAATTGAACTGCGTAAATGGAAATGTGATTACCTTCAAAGGATGTGAACCTTCTATACGCAAAAGCGGTTTCCAATTTCAACTACCGCAAACTATATCAAAATGGATGTTTGAAATGGATTTGTGGGTTAATGTTCTAGGCGTGATATTGGAATTGGGAGATTTCTTCTCAGGATTCGAATTTGTCCCAAATTAAAGGGTTTTCCAATTCATAATTGAAATCACGGTGTCATTTCGAAATGGATTTGGGGGTTAGGATTGGGGCACCACTTAGGTTGTGGTTTAGTCTTTTTCTCGTTTGTGGGATGCCATTTGTAAGGTTCAGTCTTCTTCTCTGTTGTGGGATGCCATTTGGGGGTTAGGGTTTTGAAGTTAAATGACATGAGGCATTTTTAATTTGATATGAGTAAAGGATTGATTGGATGATTTGATGTCCACATGTGCAAGTCTTTAAACATGTGGATGATTTTAACTGAAAAGTCATATTTCATCCTCCAAGTAGACTCAACCACAGTTGGAATCCATGTGTGGCCATTTTAGTGCAATGAACCTAACTTTAGAAGTCATTGGGAAGCTTCCTTAAGTTCAATGGGTAAGCCGTGACAAAGTGCAAAATTCAGGGCCTAATAAGACATTTAACTCGATCTATAATGAAAAAAAATAAAGAAAAGATATTTTTTTAATGGAATTTTTTTCTATGTAACAGTGATTTTCTATGTTTTATGTTGGGAATTTACTTAATGTGTACAGAGGAAAATAAATTATTTTTCAATTCCACAAAGAATCTTTTTTGTATTTAAATAGAAACTATGTTTAGAATAATACATTTGATAAATTCTGTAAACTCCTTTATTGATCTTGAAATACGAACAATCACGATCTACAATTCACAGCTGTCCAACCTCCAATGAAAATCTACACGAGGAACAAGAATGAGAGAATTATGATTTCTCTTTTCTTGTGCTGGCATGATAATTATTTATGCTATGTTATAATTTTTCTGAAACCCTAATGACTTATTAATATAAGTTCAAGCGGGTTTGACCCATCTCTTAAACTTAATCCGATCCAATATTTAATTAATCCAATTAATTAAATTTGGTCCATGAATTAATGAATCCAATTAATTAATTTGGGCCTATTTACAAGCACCCTAATTAATTAAATTTAAAACACTTGTAAATTAATTAAATGGTGAATCTAATTCTTCTGGTTCTTCTTTTGTGTGTGACCCATTAAGTTACCGATTACGATGCCTAACGACGTGAATTATTATTTTGATCTAATCAAAATCGATAAATTAAAATACCCTTTTTAATTTATCACCAATTCACATTCTTCATCCCAAATTTGACATCTAGTAATGTGTCAAGGCAATACATGTGACAGGAAATGTCATGTGCTATGACAAAATCAAATTTGTTCATTTACCATGAAACTATAATCCCTTTGTCAATATGATTCGATCAATTACGATATATGGATATGTATCAATCTCAATTATCAATCATATCTTCCATCCCACTATTAAGTTAATGTAAGTCGAAAACCCCTTTTCAACTTATAAGTATACATTGGCCAAAGATTTCATTATCAACTTAACTAAACGAAATGTAGATCATAATCTCTTGCTATCTAAGAGTGACAAATCCTCTATTAATCATTCACAACCTTCATATGATTCTTGACATACCCGAATGATATCGTATTAGCGATTCTTGGTTGAGCAACATCCAACATCACCAAAGTATATTTGTCCTCATATAAGACACTATGATGTCCTCAAGTCAAATGAACAATTCCACTACCAAACGTTAATGATTAACCACGACACTCAGAGAGTTATCCACGTAGAATCTTCCCAGTATGTCTCCAATGTTTTGTTCTATAACAAAACATCCACGTATTCATTTAAGTGTCACCACACTTTAACTTGTGAGATCAGCTACTTACTTCACAAGTAAGAATGCCACACGCGATGATCTATCCGTAATAACGATATCCGTATCTCGTTATTACTTCGACCATGGACGATTTAAGATTCAATCATAAAAGAAATACCACACGTGATGGTCTATCAGTAATATTGATATCCATAAAACTCACAAACTCCACTTGCATTAGATCCAATCACTTATGTATCTAAAATTATAAGAGTCTACAAGACAATCATATTATGATACGACAACCTTTTGTCAATCGATATTCAATTTAATAACTTGTGGGAATTCGTTCGTTCTTTACGTCATTTCTTTGTCTTATCTATTTGATAAGATGATACCGTCTTAACACATATTTGGATCATTGATAAGACTTTAGTTCCTTCGCTGCATGATGGCTCCATTGTTATCACAATGCAAAAGTATATGATTAACAATGTTAGGAATTACTTCATTAATGAACTTCTTGATCCAGATCACAATCTTTTGTTGCACTTGTATAAGGCTTCTGCTATTGAATCAACGGTTATTTCTTGTTTGGAACGTTTTCAACACATCGCTTAAGAGTAAACCAATATCTTGATTGAGATATGCTATCATTCTAGTCTTACTAGAAGTTACTATCAGTGTATTCAAAAACTCTCAGTTCATTTTTCTCCATATAAAATCTTCTCGAAATTTTATCTATATAGATTGGGATGAGTTAAGCGATCTTCTAGATCTATCTATATAAATCAACTTGCTTATCCTATATCTATCACGAAAAAAATTATTTAACAACCATAATTTCAACAATTGAAATATATAGACATCATTTTCTATTAATAATATATCATCTACATATAATATTAGGAATACGACAACACTCCCAATATCTTCTTGCATACACATGGCTTATCTTTATTCTTAATAAAACCAAATATTTTGATTGTCTCATCAAAGCAAAGATTCCAGTTCCTAAAGGGTTGATTTAATCCATTTAAATTGATCGACCAAGCTTGCATACCTCGTTAGTTTCTTTGGATTCAAAACCGTAGAGTTGTATCATATACACTTCATCTTACAAGTTCTTGTTAAGGAAAGCAGTTTTTACATTCATTTGCCATATCTCATAATCGTGATATGCAGCTATTGCAAGTAAAATTCGAATAGACTTTAGCATGGCTACATGAGAAAAAGTTTTATCAAAGTCAACATCTTATCTTTGTTTATAACCTTTTGCTATTAGCCTTACATTGTAAGTATGGATGCTTCCATCTACATCAATCTTTTTCTTATAAACTCATTTACAACCTATGAGTTCTCATCCATTAGGCAGGTCGACCAACGTCCAAACCTTATTCACATACATTAAGTTCATATCAGATTTCATAGTATTTTACCATCTCTTCGAGTCCACACTTGACTTTGCTTATGCATAATTAGTAGGTTTATCATCCTCGATTAGTAATTCCTGATTAGTAATCATGGATTCATACTGTCCAGAAGGTTGATGATAACCCAAGAATAGCTAACCAAGAGGGGGTGAATTGATTTTTAAAACTTTTTAGAAAAATTAGTCAATAATAAGTATGCAATAACAAGATAGATTAATTTAAATAATAAGCACGAATATGAAAGTAATAAGTAAAGAGGGATAGGGAATGCAAACTGTATAATTATGGAAGTTCGATCTAACACAATGATCTATGTCCTCAATTACCAAGCTCTCCGGCATGAGTAATGCCAATTTCACTATGTTGATTGACCTGTGGTGCAATCCAATCAGTTACAAAGCTTCTGATGACTTAAAAATAAGGAGCACTGATCCTTTTACAACGTTGAGCTTTACGGGACCTCAACACGACCCACAAGTTTAAAGAGAATTGATTTTACAAACTGAAACTTCTCTCTTAATAAATGATACGATCACAATTAAGTACAAAGAGATAAATAGGCTAATACTTTAATAAATAGCAATGAATGAAGTTCAAGTGTTAGGTATGAAAAACTTTGATGTGTATGAAAAACTTTGATGTGTAGAGTCAAGTGAAGGTTTTGTTATATCGAAAATAATTTTTTTGCGAGCGTTTTTGTGAAAAGTTTATTTCGTGCATAAAAATTTTAATTTACAAGCTTGTTGTGATTCATTGCTAAGAATTAAAGTGTTTTACCATTACAAGTGAGTTCAAACATATAATTCTAATATCTTCAATTGATTTGCCATGAGTACTTGATCTGTTGCTTGATTTTGAATTTGGCACAAGTGCTTGATTTGTCTCCGATTGTTTTTGGCGCGAGTGCTCGATTATTTTCAAGCTTGATTGTGAATGCTTGATTTCCATGAAATTCGCAACATGTAACAATGAAGACTCGAATGTAAATGTTGGAGATAAAAAAATACTTTGTTTGTTATAATCAAAATATAGGATGAACCATAGGTCAACAATCGAATGATCCTACAAGAATTACATAGAGCTAACATGTCCTCAGGAGTCTCCACTTCTTGATCAAGAGTATGTCCCTTAACAGGTGTGGGATTAGACTCAGATTCATCTACTTGGTCAACTATATCTGTGGACTCTTAAACTTCTTCAAGTACTAATTTTCTCCCACTGCCCTATCTTAGAATGAACTATTTCTCTAGAAATATGACATGTCTTGAGATGAACACTTTCTTCTCAATGGGATTATAGAATTGATATCCAATTGTCTTTTTTGGATATCCTACAAATATAGATTTATCGGATTTAGTCTCAAACTTATCCGATTTAGTGCACTTCACATAAATGTCACGCCCCCAAACTTTCATATGAGATAAGTTGTGTCTTCTATCTTTCCATAACTCATATAGAATTTTGTCAACTGCCTTAGATGTGACTCGATTTAGTGCGTAGCACATGACAATCAGTGCATGACCCCAAAATGATTTTGGAAGGTTTGCATGAGTTGTTATTAATTCTACTATATCTAATAGTATCCGATTTAGATACACCACTATGTTGTAGTATACGTGGATGAATCTACTGCAAGAGAATCTCATTCTCTTTTAGATAATCTAAAATTCTCCATTTAGATATTCTCCACATCGACCATGCCTTAGTGTGAGAATAAATTTACATATTTATTTATCTATTTCTAGCTTGAATTTCTTGAACATTTCAAGAGTTTCATACTTGAATTTCATCAATTATATATGGAAATTTCTGAAATAGTCGTCAACAAATGGGATGAGATAAGAAAAACTTCATTTAGCATTAATTGATATGGGTCCACATACATTACTATGTATTAGACCCAATAATTGAGTAGAGCTTTCAGCTTTTTCAAGTAAAAGGGAATTTGGTCATTGTTCCTAACATGCATGTTTCGATTTTGTCAAATAATTCAAAATCATTTGACCCAAATATACATCTTCATATAATTTTGGAATTGCATTCTCATTTATGTGACCAAAGCTGCAATGCCGATAAGGTGTTATTCAGATTATCATTTTTATGCCTTTCAATTTCTATACTCATTATAGAATACTCAATATTTAGAATATAAATGTCATTTTATAATTTACCATAACCATTAAGATCTTATCAAGATAAAAAGAAATAACAATTGTCCTTAACATTAAAATAATTTATGTCCAAACATGAAATTTATTAAATGCTTTGGTAATGGTGGGTACAAAGTAACATTTCTCTAATTCTAATACTAATCCTAAAAGCAATGGCAAGAAGTATGCTCCTACAGGTAATGTAACAACATTTGCTCATTTTCAACGTGCATGTCAACTTTTTCCTTTTGCTGTGATCTACTTTATTTAATTTTTGCACATTTATACAAATATAAGATCTATATTTGGTATCTAATACACAAGAAGCTAATAAATTAGACATAAGCTTTGTAGTTTCCTTTCTAGTGACCTATTATTCCAAAATGATAATAAGGGTCATTATATTTAGTATTGTCCTTATTCGCTTTGACTAGCTTAACCATATTGGTTGCATTTCTAAAACATCTTTTAGACTTTCCTAGAGGCATCTATGACAAAGATTTGCCCACTACAAACTTATATATTAGGTTTTAACAGTTTTAAGCATGTTCTGCAACTTAATGAATGTGCATTAGAGTTTATTCATGTTAAATTCATATTTAGCCATGAATAACTCTTCAACGGATATTGCAGAACCAAGTCTATACTTTGTTCTTGGTTCATGATTGAACTCAATTGAGACAGCTTCTCAACGTAGTCAACAACTTCAGTATACGAGCACTAACTGAAGATTCTTTTACCATTATGCACTAGTATAGTTGTTAGGAAATCTCATATCTTTCCACACATGATTGTTCATTATCCAACACCGTAAGATGAAAAATCATGTATTAGCATCTATACCCTCATGTTGCTTTTGTAACTCAGGTGACATAGTCACAAATATCACACATGTTGCAGTACTATCGTCATCATTGTGTTTAATATAGCATACACATCTTCCTTTGTCAAGTTATCAACAAGTGTCTCTAAAAAGGGCTACTCAAGGACATAATCATTTTTTCATGCCTCAGAACATTTCTCAAATTACGGTGCCAATCAAGAAAATTTGATTTGATTGTTGGCGTCCAGTTTTCCTCTCAAAAACATATTGTGATTCATGATTCAATAAATGTAAATAACAAAAAGTAAAATAATAATATATAGAATGCATCAATTAATTTAACATAGTTTTTATTAAGCCCCTGTTTGACATCCATTCTGTTTCCCATTTTTCATTTCAACCACACATTCTATCATTAAAATAATATTACGAGCTTGTTTGGGATAGATTTTTAAGGGAATAATTGATTTTGAATAGTGATATGATGGGAAATGTGTNTTGAATAGTGATATGATAGGAAATGTGTGGTTGAAAAAGAAGAAAAAATTATTGATGGGATGGAAAATATTATTTTATTGAAGAATGTGTGGTTGAAAATGAGAATTGATTTACTGTAGAAAAATTTAATCCCTCCCAAGCAGGGCCTACATATAAACTCAAAAATTCTCTTTACTTTTTAACCACATATTCTTCTATCAATCACTATTTCAAAATCAATTTTCCCCCAAAATGAGTGTCAAACACAAGCTAAATTAATTATGCTCCTACTATTTAACTCAAATTCATAACCCTCTCACTTAAATTTATGGAATTGATACTTGACTTTCAGTGGACTGATATCCCATTTGTTATATTAAAACCTTAAATGTACTCAACAAGCCTTAATAAAACATTTGAGTAGATACTATTATCAAATGTATCTCCATACAACTCTCAAATCCTTAAACTGACAACTCATTATCTTCACACATCTTATGTGTTAGCTTAACATGCCTCTAAAATTTATCCTTTTGAGTGTACTAAACAAAGAATAAATTTTTAGTTAAGTTAAACTCATCATTCAGAAATATCAAATATTTCATATTGTCGAACATATTCCTAATAGACCAGCTTTGAGTGTACTCAACAAATTGAGATCGATTGAAAANCTATAAAACAACAAGAATAAAACTAATCATTCAACACAATCATATGGTCGAGTCAATAATCATCCACTAATAAAACATTCATCATATAAATGCTTTCCTATATAATATCTAATATTATATGCAAACATTTTTCAAATTTCTAACAATTAATATTGTCTAAACTAATTTAGACAAATGGATTGGAGCAATTAATTAATCAAATTAGTCAATTAATTTAATTAGAATCAAATTTTAATTAAATACTGAATTAGAGTCCAATTTTGATTTCACAATTATAGGGCGAAACCATTTAATTAAAATCAAATTTTAATTAAATACTAAATTAGAGTCCAACTTTAATTCCAAAATTTAGGGCGAATTTATTTACTGAAAATCGATTTTTAATTAAATACCAAATTAGATTCCAACTCTAATTTCTAAAAAAATTGCAAACTGACCCTTTTGTCATAATTGTATGCAAGGGCCTGAAATTTGTGAAATTGCATCAGAGGCCCCCTCCTCCATTCTCTCACCCCGATTCGAAATTGAAACCGTAAACCCTTTTTTCCTTGCCGACACCGTATCTACTAACCGTGATAGGGGATTGTCGACGTCAAAACAACAACGGCCTCCTGCTGCCTAGCAGTTGCACTTCGCGCTGCTACAACCACTGCGACGACAAATAGTCTGTTCTTTCCATCCCGTGGCGACGCATTGCCTTGTGCATGGCAACTAGTTTCCCCGCCATGGCCGACAGCGACTACGTTTAGATCCATTTTTTTAAAATTGATAGAAACAAGAAAACAACAATCAACTTTTGATTGCTCAAACATGCAAAATAGTTTCTTTCAATCACAAAGTAGATTCTGATACCACTGTTGAGAATTTACTTAACATGCACAGCGGAAAATAATTATTTTTCAATTTTCACCAAAGATCTTCTTTGTATTTAGATAGAAACTGTGTTTAAAATAATACATTTGATAAATTTTGCAAACTCTTTTACTAATCTTGGAACACGAACAATCACGATCTGCAATCTACAATTGTCCAATTGTCTAGCCTCTAATGAAAATCCACACATGAAACAAAAATGAGAGGATTATGGTTTCTCTTTTCTTGTACTATCAAGATATTGATTTATGTTCTGATATAATTTTTTTGAAACTCTAATGGCTTATTAATATAAGTTCAAGTGGGTTTGACTCATCTCTTAAACTTAATCCAATCTAACATTTAATTAATCCAATTAATTAAATTTGATCCATGAATTAATTAATCAATCTCTTAAACTTAATTCTATCCAATTAATTAATTCGGGCCTATTTACAAGTAACCCAATTAATTAATTGTATAACACTTGTTAATTAATTAATTAGTGAATTTCATTCCTCTAGTTCTCCTCTTATGTGTGACCTACAGGTTTCTGATCATGATATCTAACGACGTGAATTATTATTTTGAGCTAATCAAAATTGATAAATTAAAATGCACTTTTAATTTATCACCAATCACATTTGTCGTCCCAAATTTGACATCTAGTAATGTGTCGGGCAATACATGTGACCAAAAATGTCACATGGTATGACAAAATCAAATTTGTTCGTTTATCGTAAAACTATAATCCATTGGTCAATACGATCCGATCAATTATGAGATATGGATGCGTATCAATCTTAATTATCGATTATATTTTTATCCCACTATTAAGTCAATGTAAGTCGAAAACTCCTTTTTGACTTATAAGTACACCTTGGTCAATGATTCCATTATCAACTATACTGAATGAAATGTCGATCATAATCTCTTACTAACCAAGAGTGACGAATCCTCTATTGATCATTTACAACTTTCATATGATTGTAGATATTTTGAATGATGCTGTATTAGCGACCATTGTCAGAACAACATTCAATATTACCAAAGTATGTTTGTTCTCATATAAGACACTATGATGATCTCAAGTCAAATGACCAATTTCATTATCGAACTTTAGAGATTAACCACTGACACTCAGATAGTTATCCATGTGGAATTTCCCCAACGAGTCTCCAATGTTTTGTTTTATAACAAAATACACACGTATTCATTTAAATGTCACTGCACTTTAACTTGTGAGATCAATTACTTACTTCACAAGTAAAAAATGCCACACCCGATGGTCTATCCGTAATAACGATATCCATATCTCGTTGTTACATACAACTACAAACAATTTAAGATTCAATCATATGTAATTTATATCCCACAATCACAACTCCTTGTAATTAACAAATTATCAAGACTTGAATCTATGGATTCTATTATTTAATTCATTAGAACATTAATTCAATTAATTAGTAGATATTGCCATAAATATGCATCAATTATATATTAAAAGTGTTTACATTTAAAGTTGATTGGACCCATGAAATAAAACTTATATTTTAGTCTAGTATATATATATTTTTTTTAATTCCCTGACCATCACCATCAGTAGTACAAACCCTCCACCATTCATGTGAGATCCAACTTAAAACAAATTTCAAATTTTAATCTCTCTTTCTTTAGCCATCTCTACAAGGTTGCCATGTTGGGATGTGGAAATCAAATCGAAAACTAGAAAAGGGAAGGAAATGTGAATAATATTTGAAGATTGATTTTTTGACATTTATGTAGTAATGATGATGGCAATGAAGGTGGTGATTTTGTGGTGCAAGACCTGAAGGCAGTTGTGGCGTTGGATCGGAATTGTGTTGAGTAATTTGGGATCAAAACGAACTGATCCAATACATGTTCAAATTTGGTTCGATCTGGGTTAGACCACCAAATCGGTTCGACTTTGAGGATTTGGTGGTCAAGTAACCCAACTCAACCTGATTGTTCCCCTAGAATACGTAGGTTCTTAGACTCATTTTGTCCCATTTAGATTTATTTGAGGTATTTTGTTGTATTTGACCCATTTAATGTTTATTCGAAGTTAACTGGATCTTGAAACAATTAATGAATATAAATAATTATTACCAGTATGCTTTTTAATTTTAATAAAATATTGTTTATAAATATATGGTTTTTCCTTTAGTTATATTAAGTTGATTCAATCTGATTTGACCTTAGTTGACATTTTTTCAGTCCAATACTCTAGTCGATTTTAAAACATTGATAAAATAAAAAATATACTTTTTTTTATTTGAGAGAATAGGTTGTAAAAGAAAAAACTTTGGAATATCGTACTATCGGTCCTCAAATCTCTTTCTATAATAGTAAATTGGTCACTAACCTTTAAAAAGGAGCAAGCTAGTCAACAAGTTTTGCTTATAGTTCTACAATTAGTCCCTAATGCTAAACCATTAAAAACTTTGTTAAATCATCATATTGTCCTCCCATGTCATATTTTATGAAACTAAACTTTACTTTTTAACTTGGATAGTGTCTAAAATTTAAAGCCGAAGACGTTTCCATGATATCACATGCCAAATAAGAAAGTTTTGGAGTTTTTAGGGGTTATTATGTAACTAATAAAATGTTAGATATTAATTTGCTCATTTTTAGAAGTTAGAGACGAACTTGTTATGAATTTACACGTTAAAAACCGATTGTAAATATTTCCCAATAAATGGATTGGATATAGTTGAAGTTTTGAACGAGTAATTTAAAAAGGTTTTGAGAGAAGATTTTTAACTTTCTAGTTTGGGATTTTTTTGAAGAATCTTTATAATTGACAGTTTTTTTGTAATAAAATAAAGAGAACCATATTTTACAAATTGATCCGCCAAAGACGAAGGGGAAAAATTCATAATTACAAATGTTTCTAAATACAATTTCAAAAATAGCAAATTTTGTGAAATTTTTTCAAAAATCGGGTGATCACATTTTGTGACCTCTAATAATTAATAGGTCACAAATTATTTATTAATAACAGATTACCCAATTAATTAGTCACACCCACTATTCACCCCCGCTTTACCTCATCCATCCCCACCATTGTCGGCACCACCCAAATTGTTATCACCACCTCAAATCCACCACCACCACCTTAACCCCAAATTCACCACCACTCTTTGAGACCACTTCAAATCCAAAAATACAATTTAAGTATATTTTGATTTCAAATCCTAAATTCAAGAGATTTTGATTTCAAATCTTGTTTAAGGCTAATCAATTATAGATGGAAATCGTGATGAATATTTTGTTTAGTTCATGTTTTAATTGAGAAATTAGAGCGTTATCGTTACAACAAATTAGGGAAACGTCCAAAATAAACAAGCAACCATTAAGAATATTGACTGATAATGATTAGACTGGCTATAAGGGAAGAAAAAGAAGAACAAATTCAAATCAAGAAGGAATACTATCAGGAGATCAAAAACCTTCTGCAGCCATTGAGTCGAAGCGTAAATAATCGATTTTCGTCATGACGATGTAAATCAACACCACCACTACTCCAACCGACAACAATGACTAAACATTAGTGGTGGTGTGAGTGAATCACAAGAAAAATTATAATTGTTTACCTCGAAAAATGGCTTCGACACGTACGTGGCCAACAGAAAATGTCTTCAAATCAGCTTTTCCTGCACACGGGACACGTCGTTAGTCACTCGTGGCCTTTCTCGGAGGGGTTGGGAGCGGCCGCAAGCACTCCGACGGTCAAGTTAGTTTAAAGTTCAACCGGAGAAGAGTTCACCGGCAGTGGAACACTCGCCGGGAAATGATAATATTCAAGGGAGGAGAATACTTAATTTCACAAGGTAGTGATAGTTTTGAGTGTGTTGTATTCAAATCCTTCTTCAGGCATAATGATGGAGTATTTATACCAAGGATGGGGAGGGGAGAGCCGTTGGATGAGGAGACACGTGTTGACAGATCTCTATAGTTTGTCCCATCCTAGGTATCAACCCATCCCTCCATATGCTGGCTAGCATTGAATGTTTCTGCCAAGAGCAGCTGATTTGACCATTTGAGTCCTGCCACGCATTCCATCAGTCAGTGATTTGACTTTGGAAATATCTTTGTACAAGAGATATTTGATGAGGCGAGGTGAGGCAGGTGAGGCGTTACAGCGTTATAGAAGCGGAGTGCGAGCCTTTGCATCCGCGATATGTTGGCGGATGAGTTCGATTTGTTCGCTGGCGCCTATCTAGTTCGTCCTTCACGTAATCACTTCGGCGTGCGCACTCAGATCGTCCTATGGGGTAATCACCTCGACTGACGCGTGTTACGATGGGGCAACCTCTGCGACACGTGGCGTCGAGGTGGAGGGTCTGACACCAACCCGTAACAATAGTCCCGCAAGTCCATGTATGAATATTTATATAGTACAAGGACTTAATTCTAGTGACTTGAGTTGGTACCTACGGGGACGAGCACCAGAGGCGGATAGCCGAAGTGATACAGACTGGAAACTCGAGGAGGTAAGTTGTAGCAACATTAGATTCTATTCTGGCCGAAGCGATGTAGGTTGGTAACTCTATGGAGCTGTTGCAACGCGGAGCAGTATTGGCTGAAGCGATATAGGTTGTCAACTCTGTGGAGAGCCATTGCAACGCTAAGCTGTGGTGGTCGAAGCGATATAGGTTGGAAACTCCGTGGAGAGCTGTTGCAACGCTAAGCTGCAGTGGCCGAAGCGATACAGGTTCTGAAGTAATGGGCTCTGAAGGGAGCCTTGGGTTTTGTGTCAATGATTTGAAGGCTTTCGCGTCCTCCCAATGTAATCATGGGGGGTGTTTGCTGGCTTCCAAGGCACGCCCCTTTTCCATAAATGGTAATGATGGCGACAGTTTTCGTTCTTCCAGGCGACGTGATTGGGTCGCGTGTGTACCTCACTGCTTCGTCAAGGCCGTTGATTCGAATGACCCTTGGCATTAATGGAGATCCCTGTGCCTCAACTTTGGATGCCTCAGATGAAAGTTGGGTGATCTGATGGCTGGGGTGAGTTTGAAATGCCTATAAAAGGCCTATCCCTTCATTTTGAAACTTTTACTTTTGCAAAAATCTCTAAAGAATTCTTGCATTCCCTACGTTCGTGCTTCCTTCTCCGACCACCGTCCAGAACTCCGGCGACTGATCTTGCAAACTCTAGCAGCTGTCGAACTAGGTAACAAAACTTGATTCGGTTTTTTCATCTTTTTCTTTAGATTCTACCAAAATTACGGGATGCCGAGCGAACAGTATGTTAGTGGCTCTGGGAATGATAGGAGAAGAGGTAAGGGGAGTTCTGCTCTGTTGGAGCCAACATTGGTATCGTGGACGAGTTGAGTAGGGCCATTAGGGCCGGGGAGAACATTTGGAGATACCCAGCTTCTCCCGTAGACACTTCGGTTCAGTGGGGGGCTTCTAAGTACCCCTCTAAAATTACCAAAGAGATACTGGAGATGTGTAGGGTTGTTTTTAGGATCCTTGATAGTATAGAGTTGATAGTACCGGAGTTACATGAGAGGGCCTGCTATCCGATGCCAAGGTGTGTGGCTGTAAGCGAGAGTTTACTTAAGGCAGGCCTTAGGCTCCCCTTCCACCCCTTCTTCAGGTTAGTACTTAGGTCGTATGGGTTGGCCCCGATGTAGCTCAACCCCAACTCCTAGTCTTAGATGGTAGGGACATGGATGTTGTGGCAAAGAGCTAATATCGGGGTGGATATGCCCTTTAGTGTATTCTATTCCATATTTCTACTGAAGTGTGTGGCTGGAGGAGACGAGATGAAGGGTTGGTATTATTTGGCGTCGTGGGGTTCCCACGGGCTTCCTATTTCTATAAAGGGCTTGAGGAGCTCCTGGTTCTGGGTAGCCGGGAGGTGGGACACTATGGAGGGCGACCCCATGGCACCTCTTACTGTCCCCACTTCGTATTCAACTTACAGTAAGTTCCTTTCCCGAGTTGATTTCACTTGTGTATTTTGCTCATAGTTTTAATATACATCACTTGCAGGCTCTTTGCCGAGGTATGAAATATCGGAGGAGGAGTGGGATATCGTAAGCCAGCTCTACCAGCTGCCTCCAATGGAAAGGAGCTATAAAGAAATCATCAACAAGAACACTCATTTCATCATCCGTGGACAGATGTCGAACCAAGGTAAATACCCGGCTTTAGCTCTTTCTGTGTTTTTGATTTCGCCTCAAGTACTTATCAATTTGCCTTGTTTGCAGAAGACTTCGGGAAGAAGAAGGCGTTGAGGCTCGATTTCGCCAGTATCCATAGATTGGTTGTGGAGGCGAAGGCATTGAGAACAAGCTCGGCTGTATACAAGAAGCAGTTAGAGCATTTTCTATCCCTCAGCAAAGCTGGACAGCAGCCTGCTGAGGAGAATGAGGAAGAGGAAGGAGCCTCCCTCATTCCGAGGAAGAAGAGAGTCAGCCCAACCAGGGCTTCTACTTCCGCTCGATCTGATGCTGTTCCTCCTTCTCCACCTAGTGCTGGGGTGACTATTGCGGCTCCTTCGCCCACTCCTCAGGCCATTGTACCAATCACTTCTTATTTTACTGAAGGCCTCGCCAAAAAGATACTGAAAAGACCTGCGATAGCTCTGGCCCGAGGCAAGGCCACAAATTTTTTGAGGAGTAAAGAAAAGGATCTCCCTGAGGCAGTTTTGGAAATGCTACCTCCAGAAATAGCCTCTACAGCCCGGATCCATGGAAAATATTAGACCGAGGATTGGCAAAATCACGTTGCCTCATGTGAAGTAAAGAATCTGTTGGCTGCGAATAATGCGTGCGTGGCCAGGGCCCTAAGTATGGGCGCTGTGGTGGAGGACCTGGTCAAAGGCCTCCGTAAAAGGAACGATGAGTTGGAGGAGAGGTTGAAGGCCTTTGAGACTTGGGAAGCCGATGTGGCGAAGGCAAAGAAGGAGATGGAGGAAATAGAGGAGAAATGGATCATGGCCACTACTAAACTGGATTCGGTCAAAGTCCAAGTAAATCGGCTGAGACATGAGCTTCATGAGTCCGTCTCCCAAGTGATGGCCTTGACCAAGAGGATTAATCAGTCCAACGAGCATCAAAGGCTCGCCTCCAAGTCTCTGGAGGAGGCTAACAAGGAGAAGGATGAATTGAAGAAGCTCTTCGAGGCCCAGGCTGAAGAGACTGATTCTTTGAAGGCCAAGGTGAAAACGGTTGGCGAAGTGGCAATCCAGAATTACAAGGACAATTTGTAAAACACGCCGGAGTATGATGACTTTGCCAACTATTGGGCTTCCTGGGCGGTAAAGGAAATGATGTCTCGCCTCCGTGAGAGGTACCCCGAACTGGACATTGAGTTTTTGGAACTCCTCAAGCCCCCGGGGTGAGGGGGCAGGCCTGCGATGGAGGACGAGGAGGAAGAAGATCCTGAGGAGGAGGCCAACGTAGCGGATTTGGATTAATTTGTAAATTCCATTGCCTGTCTACTGGCTTCGGCCTTTTTATCCTTTCTCATGAATGAAATTTATTTTTCTATTACTCAAGTATCATCGCATCTTCTATTACTACTTCGAATAGACCACTAAGTTTATCGCATTGACCCGTCTTAACCACTTAATAAAATGGAAGTGGCCAATGAACAAAGTAATATCTCATCGGCCTCACTTAACCAGTTAATAAAATGAAAGTAGCCAATGAACAAAGTAATATCGCATTGACCTGTCTTAACCACTTAATAAAATGGAAGTGGCCAATGAATAAAGTAATATCGCATCGGCCTCACTTAACCACTTAATAAAATGGAAGTGGCCAATGAATAAAGTAATATCGAATCGTTTAACCACTTGATAAAATTGAAGTAGCCAATGAATTTGTTTGAAGTGTATTTGCTGCTTCGTCAAGGATGACACCCGTACCACCCCTGACTAGGAAGAATATTAGGGATGACCCATGTGGAGGAGCTTGCACCTTGCCTAATGTTGCTTGATATGTGCGTTTGCTGCTTCGTCAAAGATGGCACCCGCACCACCTTTAACTAGGCAGAATATTGGGGGTGAATCCTGTGGAGAAGCTTGCACCTCGCCCAATGTTGCTTGATATGTGCGTTTCCTGCTTCATCAAAGATGGCACCCGCACTACTTCTGACTAGGAAGAATATTAGGGGTGACTCCTGTGGAGGAGCTTGCACCTCACCGAATGATGCTTGATATGTGCGTAAGACCGAAGTGAAATAAGATGTTCATTCATTTGATTGCAACATTCACATTACATGTTCTCAACTGATAGTACTTCCTCAAGTGTTCGATATGCCAGGGGTGAGGCATTATTTTTCCATTCAGATCTTCAATTCGGTAGGTACCGGGTCTGATTTCTTCAGTTACGCGATATGGGCCTTCCCAGTTCGGCCCCAAAGTCCCAGTGCCATGATCTTTGGTTGAAGGGAAAACCTTGCGGAGTGCCAAGTCACCAACGCGGAACACTCTCTTCTTCACCTTAGTGTTATAGTAACATATCATTTTACGTTTGTAAGAGGCGAGCCTTACCTAAAAGTCATCTCTCATCTCTTCGAGCAAATCTAGCTCGAGTTTCCTTAGATCGTCATTTGTTATTTCGTTGAAGTGGAGGCAACCGGGGGAGGGAACACCAACCTCTACAGGTCTCATTGTCATAGCTCCATAAGTCATGGAAAATGGGGTTTCCTCAATAGCTATCTTGCAGGTGGTTCTGATGGCCCATAGAACCTGGGAGAGCTCATCAACCCAGCCTTCTTTGGAGGCATCCAGTTTCCTTTTCAGGGTGAGCTTTATCGTCTTGTTAACTGCCTCTACCTGGCCATTCGCCAGGAGATGATGGGGTAAAGAAAAATGCTTTCCGATTCCAAGCTCATCATACAGTTCCTGGATCTTCCTGTTGTCAAACTATTTGCCATTGTCTGAAACCAAGGAATGAGGTATGTAGAACCGGCATATGAAGTTTTTCTAGAGGAACTTAGAAGCGTTGGCCTCAGTAATCTTGGCCAGAGGTTCCGTCACTACCCATTTGGTGAAATAGTCAATAGCGACTACGGCGAAGGGAGGGCTTGCTCTCCCCTTTCGCAAGGGGCCAATGAAATCCACACCCTACTTGGCGAACGACCATGGGCTGGATACAACTATAAGTTCCTGAGATGGTTGCCTCTGCACATTGCAAAAGCGTTGGCACTTGTCGCACTTGCGTACGTATTCTATAGAATCCCTTTTCAGGGTCGGCCAGTAATACCCTTGCCTAAGTATCTTATGAGCCAAGGCTGGTCCACCAGAGTGATTCCCACAAATGCCTTCATGTACCTCTCTGAGGATATAATTCGCTTCTTCTTCCCCTACACATCTAAGGAAGGGAGAGGAGAAACCTCGTTTATATAGGATATCATCATGTAGAACGAAGTGAGGGGCTCTTCTTCGAAGCTTTCGTGCTTCGGCTTCATCCTCTGGCAAGGTTTGCTCATTCAAGTACGCTAAGATAGGTAGCATCCAAGGTGGTGTGCTTTCAATCCACATCAGTTCTTCACCCCTCTTGGTGGAGAGTTCAGCAAGGTGTTCAATTGGCACCACCTTGAGCAGTTCCGAATCTTTGCTGCTGGCCAATTTTGATAGAGCATCCGCATGGGAGTTTTCCTGGCATGGTACCTGGATGAACTCAAAATTTCGAAGTTAGGTATGAAGTCCATGACCAACTTCAGATAGGCTGCCATATGTTTGTCCCTGGCCATAAAGTTGCCATTAACTTGATTCACCACCAACTATGAATCATTGCTGATAATCAATCTCTTTACCTGCAATTCTTTGGCTAACCAAAGTCCTGCTAGTAGGGCTTCATATTTAGCCATGTTGTTGGAAGCCTTGAATCCGAGCCTAACGGCGCAGTTAAGCTTGTGCCCCTTTGGGCTTTCCAATATGACCCTAGCTCCGGAGCCTGTCTCTCCTGAGGAGCCATCAACAAAGAGGTTCCAGGTGGGGGGCTCTGTTGGTTCCATATTCACCTCGACTTCAGGAGTTTTAGCAATCTCCACAACAAAACCAGTTAGGGCTTGACCCTTGATTGCAGTTCGAGAGGCGTAGGTTATGTCGAACTCGCTGAGCTCGACATCCCATTTCTGTAACCTTCCCGAGGCGTCTGGTTTCTGTAACACTTGACTCAAGGGGAAATTCGTCAGGACGTGGATGCTATGGGCCTGGAAATACGGCCTTAGGTTCCGAGAAGCGGTGACCAAAGAAAGGGCCAATTTCTCCATGTCTGGGTATCGCGCTTCGGCGGGCAGTAAGGCTTTGCTCACATAATAGATTGGTAGTTGATGCATTTCTTCCTCTCGCACAAGCACTGAGTTGATCGAGCCTTCGGTTACTGCCAGTATAACAACAAAGGTTTTCCTTCCTTACTGAGGAGAGGTGCTCGCCCCAAGTAGTTTTTCAACTCTTAGAACGCCTCCTCGCACTCCGGGGTCCATTGGAACTTTTTACCTCATTTAAGGACTTTGAAGAAGGGTAAACACTTTTTAGTGGCCCTCAAGATGAAGTGATTCAGTGCGGCTACCCTATTGGTGAGCCGTTGTACTTCTTTGGGCTTCTGTGGGGACCTCATTTCGATAAGGGCTTTGATTTTCTCCGGGCTGGCCTCTATTCCCCTTTGATTGACGATGTAGCCCAAGAACTTTCTTGAGGCTACACCAAAGCACACTTGAGGGGATTCAGCCTCATGTGGTATATCCTCAATGTATGAAAGGCTTCTGCCAGATGTTTGATGTGCTCCTTAGCTAGGAGGCTTTTTACAAACATGTCGTCAACATAAACTTCCATTGTTTTGTCGAGCTGATCAGCAAACATTTTGTTGACTAAACTTTGGTAAGTGGCTCCAGTATTTTTCAAGCGAAAGAGCATTACCTTATAACAGTAAAGTCCCCTATCGGTGATGAAATAGGCCTTCTCCTCATCAACCGGGAACATAGGGATTTGATTGTTGCCTGAGTAGACATCCATGAAGCTTAGCAATTCATGCCCAGCAGTCGAATCTACCAACTGGTCGATTTTTGGGAGTGGGAAGCTGTCCTTTGGGCAGGTCTGGTTAAGGTTGGAGAAATCAATACATACCCTCCATTTTCCATTGTGCTTCTTCACGAGCACATGGTTCGAAATCCATTTCGGATAGTTGGCCTCACGGACAAAACCATTACTGACTAGCCTCTCCACATCTTCTTTCAAGGCCTCGTACCTCTCGACATTCAATGCCCTCCCCTTATGCCTGTGTGGAGTACAGTTAGGATCAATCCGCAAGTGATGACAACTGACCTTGGGGTCTATTTCGATCATATCTTCATGCTTCCATGCGAAGACATCTAAACTTTTCTAAAGGAAGTCCTTCAGTTCTTCCTTAATCTCTTCCTCTAATCCCTTTCCGACCTGCAAGACCTTCGATGTGTTTTGAAGGTCCACGAGGAAGGTTTCAAGCTCTTCAATTGGGGTAGTTTGGGACTCCGAATCAATCACCCTATGATCTAATTCTTCTAAGGACACATCGGATTTGGCCTTTGCCATGACAATGTCTTACATTGGAGGTTGTCCTTCTTCAGGGGCCTATAACATTTCCACATCCAACACCATGTTAACTCGTGGCTCTGCCTTTCTTAGGGAATTAAGATAACATTCCCTGGATCCCATTTGATCGCCCCTGACAGTGGCGATTCCTCGTTCGGTGGGAAACTTCATACAGAGGTGATGGATAGAAGTGACTGCCCATAGCTCCTTCAGAGCGGGTCTTCCCAAGACTCCGTGATAAGCGGATCGACGATCAACAATTAGGAATTCCATGAAGTGATATGCCACTTGGGGCGAGGCTCCCATCTCGACAGCCAAAGTAATTTTACCTCTGGGAATGATGTTGTCTCCGGTGAATCCATAAAGGGGCGAGCTTATTGGAGTTAGCTCGTGATCTACTGCCATTTTGTCAAAGGTCATCCCAAACAGGATGTTGACCGAACTGTCGTTATCCACCAACATACATTTCAGCCCGTTGCGAGCTACCACGACTCTGACTACCAGGGCATCGCAGTGTGGGACGGGCACTCCTGCAGCATCTTCTTGCATGAAGGTTATGGGTTCTGCAACCCTCCCNGCAAGACCTTCGATGTGTTTTGAAGGTCCACGAGGAAGGTTTCAAGCTCTTCAATTGGGGTAGTTTGGGACTCCGAATCAATCACCCTATGATCTAATTCTTCTAAGGACACATCGGATTTGGCCTTTGCCATGACAATGTCTTACATTGGAGGTTGTCCTTCTTCAGGGGCCTATAACATTTCCACATCCAACACCATGTTAACTTGTGGCTCTGCCTTTCTTAGGGAATTAAGATAACATTCCCTGGATCCCATTTGATCGCCCCTGACAGTGGCGATTCCTCGTTCGGTGGGAAACTTCATACAGAGGTGATGGATAGAAGTGACTGCCCATAGCTCCTTCAGAGCGGGTCTTCCCAAGACTCCGTGATAAGCGGATCGACGATCAACAATTAGGAATTCCATGAAGTGATATGCCACTTGGGGCGAGGCTCCCATCTCGACAGCCAAAGTAATTTTACCTCTGGGAATGATGTTGTCTCCGGTGAATCCATAAAGGGGCGAGCTTATTGGAGTTAGCTCGTGATCTACTGCCATTTTGTCAAAGGTCATCCCAAACAGGATGTTGACCGAACTGTCGTTATCCACCAACATACATTTCAGCCCGTTGCGAGCTACCACGACTCTGACTACCAGGGCATCGCAGTGTGGGAAGTGCACATTTGCAGCATCTTCTTGGGTGAATGTAATAGGCTCCGCGGCCCTTCAGCTGTGTGGTTGGTTGATTATATAGTTGGTCATTGGTGGGGCTCTCGCCTTCCTGGTATAATTCCTTTGTGCATTTTTTGATTCACCTACCACATGGGGTTCGCCATGATGATGTCGATCTCGCGAATGGGTTGTTGCTCATTCGAGGTGACTGGCTCTCTTCTAGGGCGTTGCCCGTTTCGGGACCTATCCCTATCATTGTTTCTGTCACTGTGGGGGGAGTGTCGCCTGGTTTTACACCTTCGAGGAGGGCTTCACCTCAGAGTGTTATCTTGATAACGGTGATCCCTGGAGTCACAAGGGTTTCTTGTGGGCCTATTCGCCCCTCTACATTCGCTCATGTCATGGCCATAATAGTGATGTATGGTATAGTAGGGACACACTTTCTGGGGCCTATCTCTAGGCCTTCCCCATCTTTCTCCATTTCTAGAGGATGAGGGTTGTCTCGTATTTCTAGTCGGATTGCTTGTGTTTGGCCTAACATTTTCATAAGCCAAGGCGGGGACTGCATTCAGAATGGCAATAGCCAGTGCTTGTCCCGAAGTGGAAGCCACAGTGTGTCCGACCTGAGTCCACTACTGGCTCACTATCTGAGAGGTGGGTCCCCTACCTATTTGCCTCTGAAGGGGTGGGAGTCCTTGGGCAGCCCTGTTTCTGTGATCAATCATTTCTTCGTTAACAATTTCAACTTTCATCATTTCCACTAACTTATCATATGTCAAAGGATTTTTGCTTCGGACATCTCTCCAGAATAAAGTGTTCATGTTCAACCCTCCTTTCAGGGCTGAAAGGGCCTCCTTATCTGTAACTTGTTCACAGTAGGTTATCTCATCGGTAAAGTGAGCAAGGTAATTTTTTAGGGTCTCCCCTGCTACTTGCCTCATGTCCTGTAAGCGTTGAATTGGCACTTCCCCCTCTATCCTTGAAAGATATTGGTTCAGGAATGCCTTTTTCAGGTCTAGCCAACTCCTTATGCATAGTGGTGCCAATCTGCTGTACCACACCTCATCAGCTCCACCAAAAGTTAGGTGGAAAGCTCTGCATTTTAAAGCCGGCGAGGCGCCTCAAAGACTCATTTGTGTTTTGTACTTGTTGAGATATTTCTCCGGATCGCCCTTTCCTTTATATTTGAGAATCTTTGGAGGGACAAAGTTATGAGGCATCGGAAAGGTGCGAAGCTCCCTAGAGAAGGGCAAGTTGTCATCGTCATCGTCCAGCTCGTACGACCTACATGGTTCATTAAAATCGTTCCCATCCGCTGCAGGGCGATGTGGATGTTGAGCTGTTTCAGCTCTGTTTTCCCAATCCATCAGGTTTCGCCTCTCTCGCCTATTTCTAGGTGGAGGGGCCTGAACCTCTTGACTTTGTGCATGCCCCTTCTATCTAGCCATTTGGTACGGGGCTGGTCCCTGTTCTTAGGCATCTGCTTGATTTGATCAAACACACTGGTAGAACGTTGAGGTTGTTCGTACTCTGGAGGGAAATTATACTATCATGCAGGGGCATCATCAACTGGAGCGCCAGTATAGTTGGAAGTATCCATTCCCACTTCCCTTTTAGCAAGCGCTTCTTCCTGCGGGCTCAGTCAAGTTCTCCTACTAGATTCGGCCTCAGTTCGTCTATGGGCTGAGTGTTGGGGGTTTTGTGGGGCTTGAAAACCGCCCTGATTTTGTATTTACATGAGGAGTTCTTGCATAGATGCATTCTGGGCTGCAATGGTCCTCATGTTGCCTGCCATGTGAGCCACATCGACTATTAAAGGAGCAACAATTCTACCACCCCTGCGATAACGATGGTGAGGTCGTATCTGCGTAACATTCGTTCGGCTGACCTCTTCCTCAGAGACATCCCTTGCTCTTCTTGCATTCACCTCTTCGTTACTAGAACTCATGACCTGAGGTGACAAATGTAATGAAGCTTAATGTGCAGATTATTTTTCAAGAACCAATCCCTTTTTCAAGGGAGAGCCCCAACCGGCTATTCAAGAAACTTTTGGTAGGAAGACTCGTGGTTAAAGTAGTTTCCTACAGACGGCGCCAATCTGTTGACCTCGAAAAATGGTTCGACACGTAGCCAACAAAAAATATCTTCAAGTCAGCTCTTCATGTACACGTGGCACGTCGTTAGTCACTCGTGGCCTTTCCCGGAAGGGTTGGGAGCTGCCGCAAGCACTCCAACGGTCAAGTCAGTTTAAAGTTCAACCGAAGAAGAGTTCACTGGCGGTGGAACACTCGTCGAGAAATGGTTGACAAAGTGCATATCAAAGAAATGATAATATTCGAGGGAGGAGAATACTTAATTTCACAAGGTAGTAATAGTTTTGAGTGTGTTGGATTCCAATCCTTCTTCAGGTATAAGGAGAGAGTATTTATACCAAGGATGGGTAGGAGAGAGCCGTTGGATGAGGAGACACGTGTTGCCAAATCTCCAGAGTTCGTCCCATCCTAGGTATCAATCTATCCCTCCATAGGCTGGCTGGCATTGAATGTTTCTGACAAGAGCAGCTGATTTGACCGTTTGAGTCCTGCCACGCGTCCTATCAGTCAGTGATTTGAATTTGGAAAGATCTTTGTACAAGAGATCTTTGATGAGGAGAGGTGAGGCAGGTGAGGCGTTGCAGATTTATAGAAGCGGAGTGCGGGCCTTTGCATCCGCGATATGTTGGCGGATAAGTCCGGTTCGTTCGCGGCGCCTATTCAATTCGTCTTTCACGCAATCACTTTGGCGTGCGCACTTAGATCATCCTATGGGATAATCACCTCGGCTGACGTGTGTTACGGTGGGGCAACCTCTACGGACACGTGGCGTCAAGGTGGAGGGTCTGACATCGACCCGTAACAATAATCAATGATAGAGAAATCGACATTAATGGAGGCCAATTTTCTCTTGTTGATTACATATTTCTTCACCTGGTGGTGCAAGCTAGGGTTCGTTATGTTATGCGAAATCCACTTTCACATGTTAATACAAATGAGGCTGATTTATGAATTTGCTTGAGGTTGTAAACTTGGCCGACCCACAACCCGCTATTATTTGGGCTTCTTCAAACTCAGTGTATAGGTTAAACACACAAGAAGTTTCATTTTTTGAGGGTCGTCAGATTGACTAGCGACAAGCTTCTATGTCGCTACAAAAAAAAAAGTCGACAGAGAAAGTGCTCATACACTACAAAAAAAATGGCTTCAGGCACGGATTTTGGTTCTGAAACCACGATATCCGTTGATATTACTCTTTACCAGCGAAATATTAGCCACCACAAATCCGTTGTTAATTTGAGGGTCGCTGATAGTTACCAACGAATCGCATCGTAGGTAAAGAGTATACCATTGGTAAATTGTGAACCTTTTTACCAACGAAAATTCTGTTGGTAAAAATCTTAATCATTACCAACCGATTTTCCACTGGTAAATGTCTATCATTACAATTGGTAAAAGTCAGTGTTGTAAATAGCAGCATAGGTGCGAGGTGTGACAAAAAATTATTTATTGATTATTGTTTAATAATAATAATTTTTATAACTTTTAGCTAACTGAATTGAAAGGTCCAAAAAGTTATTTAATCACTTATTAGACTACTAATTTATAAATGTTATCTCTAATGATTTTTTTGTGAACTTTCGATGTAGGATAAAAACTTTTTTGGTTTGACATTATTGAAATTAATTAATATCATCAATGGATTTTCCCTAGGTAATATGAATTAATCTTCACCTACAAAATTTTCGTTGGTGAAGAGGCTGAAATCTTTTTTTGAAAAAACTAATTACCCTCACTTACGAATATTCCGTGGGAGAATGTTTGAATTTTTTAGTTATTAAAATTGATTAATATTAGCAACAAAAAATTTCATTGATAATATGAACTGCTCTTCACCTATGAAAAATCCGTAGGTGAAAGGCGACACATTTTTTAGAAAAAAAGTTGAATTGTATCACATACGGAAATGCTCTTGGTAAATGGTAAGAATATTACCTGTTGATGAAAATTTGATTTTTTAGCAGTGATACTTATAATCATATTTATGGATTGTCCCTTATTGGGTCGATATTAACTATTTATGGACTATAGGGACGTGCCATATATGGCTTACTTCTTCTTCACCATGGATATACTCCAAAGCAAGCAATTAACTTTTATGTTACACAAGAATGATAGAGAAGATATGTGATGAGGTGAGAAGAATAATAACTATGATAAGTTATTTGTGTCGGGTGAGAAGAATAATAACTATGATAAGTTATTTGTGTGATTTGTGATTAATAAATAATTTGTGATATATTATATGTGTGATTTAGAACTAAATATGTAGTAGTGACCCATAAATTGTCTTACATGATTGTGATTTTGCATAATTTGTGGCTAATATGTGTGTAATTGTAACTATGACATGTTTATTAAATTATAAATCTCAATATTTTATCAATATCACAAATATGACTACCTGATTTTTTCAAAAAATTTCATAAATTAGTTAATTTTAAAATTGTATTTTGAGACATTTGTAGTTATGAATTTTCCTAATATAAAAAGGGAGACGATATTTACATCTGTCATTGTTATATATCTATCACATTCGATATATATCCCTTTTAAAAATTTTTAAAAAATATTATGTTCAGCCACATCACATTTCAATAAATTTCTTATTAAATTTATTCATTTAAACAATATACATCCACACAATTTTTATATATCTATCCCATCATAATTCTTTCAATCTTTTCACATATCTATCCTATATATCTATACATACACACTGTTATTGTATATATCCCACAATTTTTATATATCTATACATTCACACTATTTTTATATATCTTTCTCACCATTTTTAACATCATACTTTCTTCGTAATCCCTTCATATTTTCAATCATTGCCATCAATATGCACTGTCAAAATTTTTTATTAGATTAGCCAACATTGTTTTAAATTCAAGAAAATTAAGAAAAAAGATAACCCCAACAGAAAATTCAAATTCTTGTTTTGATAATTCTAACAGAAATGATAGCCATGATGAACCACGAAGATCTCGCAAAGCCCTTAGGAGGAATCCTAGGTACCAAGATGACGTAGCATGAAGAGGTTATGGATGTCTGCATGCAAGACCAAGTTCAAGGCAATCTATTTCACACAAGGAGTGGACATTTATGTTTGTTTTTCTATTAAAATTGAAGTTATTGAATTGTATTTATCACTTGCCTTGAGGATAGGCATCATGTTTCCACTTAGGCTATTTAAACTGGTATTGAGGTGCAACAAAAATCATCAAAATGTTTATTCCAAATTTGTTGTACAATTCTCACCTGAAGAGAATTATTTTTCCACCATTTTATTTGTCTTTGACTAGGACCACTATCAAGTGGTATCAGAGCCACGCCATTTTTAAAATGGCAACTAACAAGGAGTGGATTGAAAGCCTAGAAGCTGGGCTCAGTGTCCTTCAAGAAGGGATGAACCATATGGAGTTGGGAGTTGCTAATAAGTTGAAGGAAAACTTCAATTGCATATCTAAAATGTTGCGATCAACTAGGGAGGGGTCTAATAACACTCTATGCATTAATGACCAAGGAGAAAACCCACAAAATCACCATGATGATAACCCGGGAGACACCGAAGGAATATGATTGGTATATTTGTAAAAAATGGTGAAATTTGAGTTTTCGCTATACACTTGGGAGGACCCGAAAGAGTGGCTCAATTGTGTGCACCAATTTTTTGTATTTCAATCCATTCTTGAAACCTAGAAAGTGAGTTGAAATTCAATGAGTATTCAAGAGAGTAAAAATTGTAATCAGCCGTATATATTATTTCCCAAAGTCTAATGAGGTTAAATAATACAATGGCCAAGGAGAGGAATAATCTAGAAGAGACAGCAGTTAATTTGTTCCTAAAAATGAGG
Source organism: Fraxinus pennsylvanica (assembly GCA_912172775.2). Classification (NCBI taxonomy): domain Eukaryota; kingdom Viridiplantae; phylum Streptophyta; class Magnoliopsida; order Lamiales; family Oleaceae; genus Fraxinus; species Fraxinus pennsylvanica. The sequence continues at coordinate 7,432,032 of OU503049.1, forward strand.
ATCTTGTCTGGAATATTTTCACAACAAATCTAGTGTTAGCACTACACCAAATAACCGTAACAAGGATGTTGCTGATGTGGTGCTCCAGCTGGTTTATTATTCTGCTGATGATGTAGCATTCCAGCTGCCAGGTGATTCGGATTATTTGCTGATTGTGAAGGTGGTTGGATAGCCACATCAGTTAACACCCTCCTTCAAGCTAGATGTGCTAGAGTAACTCCAAGCTTGTCCTTCAAATAGATAAACCTTGAGTGATTAAGTCCCTTTGTTAGTAAATCAGCAATCTTATCTGACGTGGGAATATACTTGACATCTAGTTCTCTGGCAATCACTTTATTTCTGATGAAGTGTACATCTAGTTCAATGTGCTTCGTCCTGGCGTGGTACACGGGGTTTGCAGCCAATGTTCCAGCACTCATATTATCACACCAAATGGTTGGAACTTCAGCCAAAGGCAGATCCAGTTCTTGAAAGAGCGACTGAACCCACGCTATTTCAGAGGCAGTTGATGCGAGTGCTCTATATTCTGATTCAGTGCTAGAACATGCTACGACTTATTGCTTCTTGGAGGACCAGCTCATCAGGTTGTCTCCCAGATAAACACAATAACCAGTGGTTGATTTTTTATCATCAGGGCAGGAAGTCCAATCCGCATCTGAGTAACCATTCAACGTGAGTTTGTCACTTCTTTGAATCCAAAGCCCGTGATTTTGTGTCCCCTTGAGGTATCTTAATACCCTCTTTAGTGCCTGCCAGTGTGATGAAGTTGGAGTTTGCAAGAATTGGCTTAACTTATTCACAGCGAAAGTAATATCTGGCTTGGTATATTGGAGGTATTGCAGGCCACTTACAGCACTCCTGTAGGTTGTAGGATTCTTCAGTGTTTCTCCTTCAATTTTGGATATCGATTTGCTAGCAGGTATAGGTGTTATGCACGATTTCACACTCTGCAGTTCAAATTTCTCAAGCAAGTCTGCAATATACTTGGTTTGAGTGAGGTGAATTCCAGAGTTGTACCATAGTACCTCAATTCCAAGGAAGTGGTGCAGCCTTCCCATATCTTTCAATGCAAATTTCTTGTTCAAGTTATCTATGAATTCCTGCAGTAAACCTTCATCATTACCTATAATCACAATGTCATCTACATAGATGAGTGCAAAGATTATTTGATTTTCATTCTTGAAATAAAAAAGAGAGGTGTCTGCCATTGACTGCTTAAATTTCCAGCTCAAGAAGGTGCTTTTTAGTTTCTCATTCTAGGCTCTAGGCGCTTGCTTCAAGCCATAAAGTGCCTTGTTCAATTTGCAGACATGATTTGGCTTCAGTAAATCCACAAATCCCTCAGGCTGATCCATGAAAACCGTTTCTTCCAGCTCACCATTAAGGAATGCATTGTTGATGTCTACTTGCCTGATTGTCCAATCCTTTGTGACTGCTAACGTGAGAATTATTCTAAGGGTTGAAGGCTTGATAACAGGGCTAAATGTCTCACAGTAATCAACACCAGGTGTTTGATGAAATCCCTTTGCCACTAATCTGGCCTTGAACCTTTGCACTGAGCCATCTGCATTTTGTTTGAGTCTAAAAACCCATTTATTTCCCACAACGTTGAATTTTGGTGAATGAGGGACCAGTTCCCAAGTTTTAGCTTTTGTTAAAGCCTTGAATTCTTCCTGTATTGCTTTCTTCCAATCATTGTTCATCATGGCTTCGGTTACATTTTGAAGTTCTGAGGAAGTTTCAGTTGCCTTTCTAAGATAGATCTTAGGTTTAAATATTCCAGCCTTTGCTCTAGTGACCATAGGGTGTAAGTTTCATATTCTGTGCTATAGTACTCCATTGTTACAATTATCAGGCTGCATAGGGGTCTCGCTGATCTAAGGTATATTTGGTTCTTCCTCTGCAGATTCTATTTCAGCATTTTCTTCAATGTTAACAGGTTCATCACCATGTAGTGCTATGTCATTCAAGCCAGAAGGCCAGTGATGCTCTACTTGAGAGGCTTCAGAGAGAGACCTACCAGCAGGACCTGAATTTTTGCTTTGCTCGGAGGGAAATTGAAAAGGAGAGACAATGGTTTCTATCATAGTTGGTTCTGAATGAGTTTTGGTAGAGACTGTAGAATTGAACGGGAATTCCAATTCATTAAATACAACATGCCTTGAAATGTACAGCCTACCAGCAGGACTTATGCATTTGTAACATTTATGTGACTTACTGTAACCTAGGAAAGTGCACTTTGTGGAATGAAAACTGAATTTATGGTTTTGGTAGGGTCTTAGACAAGGATAACAGGCACTCCCGAACACTTTTAAGGTCTGATAGTCAGGTTTCTTATTGTATAAAGTTTGATAAGGTGATTTTTGTTGAAGTACATCTGTTGGCAATCTATTGATAAGATAGGTAGCCGTTTGAAATGCTTCCCACCAGTACCTTAAGGGCAATTTGGCTTGGGCTAGAAGTGTCAGACCTGTTTCTGTTACATGCCTATGCTTCCTTTCTACCTTGCCGTTTTGAGGTGAGGTATAGGGGCAAGGATGCCTGAACTCGATTCCCTCTTGGTTTAAGTATCTAGAGAAGGTTATGTACTCTCCACCCCAGTCTGCCTGCAGAGTCTTAATCTTATAGTTTAGCTTGTTTTCAATCAACTTTTTGAATTGGATGAACACATTCAAGGCTTTAGATTTTTGCTTTAAAGGATAGATCCACGTGAACCTACTAAAGTCATCAAGGAATGATATGTAATACTTGAAGCCTGAGGTGGAAAGGATGGGAGCCTGTCCCCATATATCAGTGAAGATCAGTTCTAAAGGGGCATTGGCGTGTGATGTAGACAGATGAAAGGGTAGTAAGTGCGATTTTCCAAGTTGGCAAGCATTGCAAAATGGTCTGATATCATTTTCCTTAACTTTGACATTACAGAGTTTGAGCACTTGGTTCATCACTTGGCTAGATGGATGACCAAGTCTCTTATGCCATACATCACTTGTGGAATTAAAAGACTCATGACTAGAAGTAACAGGAGATAGACTGCAGAAGGATTTATTATTGAGGACTGAATCTTAAGTGGAATTTTTCACTGTTTGATATGGAAGGTCCAGCTGATAAAGCCCTTCTTTAAGCCTCCCTTGCAATATCACCTCCTTCGTTGACTTGTCCTCGACAAAACAATAATTAGAGTGAAATTCCATGTACGCATCATTGTTAGAAGTTAACTTAGAAATGCTGATAAGGTTCTTTTTAATTTTAGGCACATGGAGGAGTTTATTTAGAACTAGCATTTTGTCATTTAAAACTAGAATATGTAAGGTGCCAAAATGAGAGATGTGCAACTTACTTCCATCTCCTATCATTACTTTCTCCTTACCAGAATATTCGTTGATAGCAGTGAGATTTCCCTTGTCTGAGGTTATGTGGCTGCTAGCTCCAGTATCTGCATACCAAGCTGGATCATTAACTGTGCTGGGACTTGCGATGAGTGCTGCAAGTGATTCGGATTATTTGCTGATTGTGAAGGGTTGGATAGCCACATCAGTTAACACCCTCCTTCAAGCTGGAGGTACTAGAGTTCATACTAGGAGATTCTACAGCAGATGTAGGAACCAATTCTTTCATACCAGATAGCTAAGCAAGAGTTGATTTTCCTCACAATGGCGTTGACTTCCCATATGGACGGCCAACCGGTAGGTTCAACAATGGTTTCAATACTGCCGATTACCTCGCCAAGCTTTTGGGATTAAAGAGAAGCCCACCCCTATCTCTCTCTCATTAACCAGACATCTGGTTACCACAAGCTTCGCAATAGAGGTGTAAACTTCACCTCCGGAGGTTCTAGTCTTCTTGATGCAACTGGATCTAAATTGAATGTTGTGCCCTTATTAGCACAGATAACTCAATTCGCTTCATTGCACAACAATCTTACTAATGTTATAGGCCGAGCAACACTCTCAAAAGTATTGTTCTTCATCAGTGTTGGAAGCAATGACATTTTCGAGTATTTCAGGACAAAATAGTAAAGTACATATAGAGAAGTTCATCGTCAATCTGATGTCAGCATACACTACTCACATTGAAGTCATGTTGGATGATAGGCTTTGTACAACCTTGGGGATACGAAAGTTTGGCATCATTAGTGCGGCACCAGTCGGACGCTATCCGGCCCAAAGACTTGTCCAAAAAATTTTAACTGGTAAAGATGGTTGTTTTGAAGCCATGAACGACATCGCCTTAGCTTTCCAGTAAGCACTCGACACTCTATTATACAACATCAGTTCTCAGCTTCCAGAAATGAAGTACTCACTTGGAAATGGATACAAAATGACCATTGACGTCATAAACGATCCGCGTTACTACAAATTTCATAACACGGATACAACATGCTGTGGAACGTGAATTTTGAAACTACAGCATCGCTTTGTCCAAATCGCAGGAAGTATTTATTCTGGGATTTGTTCCACCCGACTCAGAAAACTACTCGTCTGGCAGCTGAAACCCTCTATTATGGTCCAACACTATATGTGTCCCCAATTAACTCCTCTCAATTAGTAAATGACAATTAGCATAAAACTGTAACCACAAACTTGTGATACGTCTCATTCACTATACAAGAATAAACAGAGATCTTTATTTGATCCTGTCTGTGTCAATGTTGTATTACTGTAATATTAGTAAATATAAGTGTATTCCAAACTCAGGATTCTTAACCATTTCAATGCTGGTTCAGTATCACCTGTGACTTGACTGCCTATGAACTCCTGGGGACACACCTTTGTCCCTGAGATTTACCCCTTAAGATTGTGTCCTCGTATGATCGGCAAAATCATGTTTTTCCACAGCAGAAAGTTGTTTTTGTCCAGCTTGATTGAAACAACTTGAGTGAGGTTAACTCCAAAAGGAGATAAGCTGTTGTTTCCTATCAGAGGTGTGGCTGTGCTGCTAGAAGCTGAAGCTGGTGCAGTGACTAGATCAGCATTTTGGGGGGTATTGGTATTGCCGACGTTTGCCATAATTCAGGCTCTGATACCAAGTTGAAATTCAATGAGTATTCAAGAGAGTAAAAATTGTAATCAGTCGTATATATTATTTCACAAAGTCTAATGAGGTTAAATAATACAATGGCCAAGGAGATGAATAATCTAGAAAAGACAGCAGTTAATTTGTTCCTAAAAATGAGGATCTTGTATGAAATATTTTCACAACAAATCTAGTGTTAGCACTACACCAAATAACTGTAACAAGGATGCTGCTAATGTGGTGCTCCAGCTGGTTTATTATTCTGCTGATGATGTAGCATTCCAGCTGCTAGGTGATTCGAATTATTTACTGATTGTGAAGGTGGTTGGATAGCCACATCAGTTAACAAAGTGTCACTAGCAACTTTCCACTTTGAGGGCGAGGCAAACCAGTGGTGGCAGTGGTTCTGGAGAACATACCGAAATGAAGGGCAAGTACTATCATAGGAAGGCTTTGAGGACGATCTATGGGCTCGATTTGGACCCCGGATTGCAAGGACTTCGATGAGGTCCTTATTGGTCAGGCAAATCTTCTCTCTAAGGGAGTACCAACGTGAGTTTGAAAGCTTGGGGAATCGAGTTAGAGGTTGGACTCAAAAGGCACTCATTGGGACATTCATGGGAGGATTGAAGGCCGAGATTGCAGATGAGATTCGAATGTTTAAACCACAAATGCTGAAGGATACCATTAGTTTGGAAAAAATGAGAGACGATCAGCTCACATGGTAATGGAGGTTCATACGTCCACCACCATTGACGTGAGCCCTTCAGGCCCTTCCGCCAACTTAGGCTGTACATGCGACACCTGCAGTTTGTTTGGCGACTGACCTAGGATGAAAGGCGTGCTCAAAGTTTATGTTTCCATTGTAATAAACATTTTATAGCAGGTCACCGATGCCAAGGACCACAACTTCTTGGAAAGACATGCCATAGTAGATGACTTCGAAGATGACACCTGGAGCAAATAGTTGAATATGGCCAAGAGCCACTACTAGAACTTGGAATCACTCTGCATGCACTATCAGGTTGGACTGCGCCTAAGACCATGAGGGTCTCAGCTAAGATCGCCCCCCAGGAAATTTACGTGTTGATTGATATTGGGTTTACCCACAACTTCATCAACAATCGTATCATCGACCTATTTCGACTATATGCCAATCGAACCAATGGCGGGTGCTAGTAGATATGCAGTGCATTCCATTCATGCTTACACTATATGCCATTCATATCCCCAGCCTTGATGTATTGCTTAGTGTGCAGTGGTTAGAGATGTTGGGCCCATTCGTGTGTAACTCGAAGACACAGACCATGAAATTCCAGTGGGGCAATGAAGTAAAAAAATTTCATGGGACTGAACAATCACCTAATAAAATCGTCTCACTTAAAGAAATGACTTGGGAAGTACACTAAGGACATTCTTTATTTGCTGTATACCTACATCCCATGACCAATCCAGATAAAGTAAGCTTGCACCCTGACGTGCAGAAGTTATTGGAGTAATACACAGACATATTTGAGGAGCCTACCAAACTACCACCTGTAAGGGAAGTAGATCACTGCATTCCACTTAAAGAAATGATCGAGCCCATTAATGTTCTGTTGTACCGTTACGTTTATTTCCAGAAAACAGAGATTGAAAAGAAAGTGTAAGAGATGTTCCACAAGGGAATTATAAGACCACAAGTCAATTTTCATGCCCAGCGCTCTTGGTCAAGAAGGATGGAAGTTGGTGATTTTGCAAAGATTGCTATGCACTTAATGTAGTAACCGTCAATGATCACTTCCCAATCCCAATGGTAGAAGCCATGCTCGATGAGTTATACAAGGCTGCGTTTTTTACAAGGCTCAATCTCAGGATATGATCAGGTAATAGTTCATCTTCAAGATGTCATTAAAATTGTCTTTTAAACCTATAATGGCCACTATGAGTATTTGGTAGTGTAGTTTTGCTTATGCAATGTTCCATTAACCTTTCATGTCATTATGAACTCCATTTTTCACCCTTACCTTCGAAAATACATCTTGGTATTTTTGATGATACATTGATCTATAGCCCGATATGGGAATAACACTTATTACATGTGGAAAAAGCCTTAAAGATTTGAAGGCAACAACAAGGCCATGAATTCTACTCCCACATTAGCCATGCCTAAGTTCAATGAACCATTTATCACTAAAATCAATGCATCCGAAGAATGGATAGAAGCGGTGCTTAAACAATAAAGATGACCCATGGCCTTCATGAGTCGAGCCATGGGAGTGACCAAGCAACTTTGGTCCATCTACGCTAAAGAAATACTAGCCATTGTGAAGGCTATCCATATATAGTGACCATACCTCTTGGGAATGAAGTTCTTCATTCACACAAATCAACACAGTCTTAAAAATTTTTGGAGCAACATATGACCACCTCGGAGTAACATAAATGGGTATCTAAACTACTAGGCTATGACTATGAGATTGTCTACAGGCTAGACCATGAAAATTCAGTGGCGAATGCATTGTCTCGCAAACCTGATTTGTCCTATTCTTCCTAACCTTTCAAATTTTTATTAACCACAGTGCGCAATAATTGAATCATGGTCCTATTGACTCTTTGGTTTGTCCATCGGTTTGTAGGTGACATGTAGTAGAAAACAACAATTTTGTGCCTAACTTACCTCACAAAACCCACAAAAAATGACTAAGAAATTTGACATCTCTATTCGACACTATACTCTTTGGGACCCCGTGTAAAAGCATTATTTCCTTAAAGAACAAGTCAGCAATGCTAGTGGTATCAGTTTTATGACATTGAATGAAATGTGTCATCTTGCTAAACCTATCAACCACAACACATATGGAATCTCATCCCCTTTTAGTCCTAGGCAAACCCAAAACAAAGTCCATGGAAATATCAACCCAAGATTCACTAGAAACGTGTAAAGATCTATACAATACTTGGGGTAGAACCTTAGATTTAGCATGTTTACAAGTTATGCATTGATCACAAATTCGTTCTACATCAATTTTCATTTTAGGCCAATAAAAATGTTTTCCTAACATCTCTAAGCTCTTTGTAACCCCAAAGTGACCCATTAGACCTAGTATGTACTTCTTTTACCAACAATTCTCGCATAGAACAATTAGGAACACATAGTTTATTTTCCCGAAACAAATACCCCTCATGCCTAAAGAATTTATCTACCACCCATTTATTACATGATTCGTATATACCGGAAAAATCTAGATCATTAACATAAATGTCCTTAATGTATTCAAAACCAAACAATTTCGCACTTAAGGAAGTTAGAAGCACATACCTTCGAGATAATACATCCGTCACCACATTCTCCTTTCTTTGTTTGTACCGGATGACATAATGAAACGTCTCGTTAAATTCCATCCACCTTGCATATTTTTTGTTCAACTTACCTTGACCTCGTAAATGCTTCAATGACTCATGGTCAGTGTGAATCACTGAAATAAGCTATCGGCCTCCTATCCTGTGTCAAAATTGCTCCAATACCTATACCTGATGCATCACACTCAATCTCGAAAGTTTTGTCAAAGTTAGACAGTGCTAAAATCGGTGCTTTATACAACATATCCTTAATAGTGTTGAATGCATGCTTTTGTTCATCTTCCCATTTAAATCCTATACTCTTCTTAACAATTTTAGTGAGTGGCGTGGCAAGTATGCTAAAATCTTTTACAAATCGCCTATAAAAACTAGTTAAACCATGAAAACTTCTTACCTCGGTTATACTTTTAGGTGTTGGCCATTATTTAATAACTTTTATTTTCTCTTCATCTACTTCTATCCCTTTAGCACTCAACACATATCCTACAAAGACAACTTTCTCCATGCAAAATGTACACTTCTTATAATTAGCATAAAATTGTTCTTTTCTTAAAACTACAAGCACAAATCTTAGATGTTTTATATGTTCATTAAGGTCCTTATTATAGATTAAAATTTCATCAAAGTAGACCACAACAAACTTTCCTATAAATGCACGCAACATTAAACATATGAAAGTGCTAGGTGCATTAGCGAGTCCAAACGGCATAACCAATGTAACGACCCGACCTCTCATCGGAGCCGTTATCTTACGTATTGTCCACTTCGGGAGAGCCTAGGCTCATCTTACCTCTCACGGCTTTCTGATGTGTCTCCCAAGATTTGAATCCAAGACCTCCATCATATGGGAGACTTAAGTTGAATCCTGATACCAATTACCCAATTGGTACCAGGATTCCACTTAAGTCTCCCATATGATGGAGGTCTTGGGTTCGAATCTTGGGGGACGCGTCAGAAAGTCGTGAGGGGTAAGATGGGCCTAGGCTCTCCCGAAGCGGACAGTACGTAAGATAACGATTCCGGCGCGAGGTCGGGTCGTTACACAATCAATATAGGTCCCACATTACCACTAAGGACTCTTAGATGCTGTAAGAATCTCCTAAACCAAACAGCTTCATATACCATTGAAGCACATACTACGAATTCACTTGATAGCATAGGGAATAATTACTAGCATTCTTCAAGTATATCAATATCCTCTTAACAGCTTTCCATGCTCTCTTTCGGAATTAGATTGATACTTGTTAGCTAGACCTACGACATAAAAATATCAAGGCGAGTACACATCATAGCGTACATTAAGCTTCCAACCAAACTAGAGTATGATACTTTGAATATTTCTTCTTTTTCCTCTAAAGTCTTAGAACACACGCAGAGACAGAGACTTTCATTTTTCGATACAGAAATGTCAATTAGTTTGCAATTCTCCATTTTTAAACGATCTAGAATTCTCTTTATAGATGGCTCTTGTGACAGAGCAAGAAGCCTTTTCAGACAATCTCTATTGATTTTAACACCTAATATGTAATTTACTTCACCCATGTTCTTCATTTCAAAATTTGAGGACAACTATTTCTTAATGGTTTTAATATACTCTTTATATTATTCCCAACCAGTAAGATATCATTTACATAGAGAGATAAAATTACAAATTTCTCATTAGACCTTTTTCAAATAAATATACTGATCTTCATCCATCATGACAAAATTGTACGAGATGACCACTTTGTCAAATTTCAAGTACCAATGTCTAGAAAACTGCTTTAGGCCATAGATTGATTTTTACAATTTACAAACGTTATTCTCTTGGCCCGTTTTAATGAAACATATTGGTTGCTACACGTGGGTTTCTTAATCTAATTCTCCATTGAGAAAGGCAGTCTTTACATCCATTTGATGTAATTCTAAATCTAAATGTGATACTACGGCTATGAGTAAGTAAATTGAAGTAAATCTCACTGCTAGTGAAATGGTTTCTTCATTATATATTACCTCCCATTGAGTATAACCATTTGCTACCAAGCGAGTCTTATACCTTTTTATAGTCCCATTAGCTCTTTACTTTATTTTGAGAACTCATTTGCTCCCAATAGCTCTTTTACTAGTCGAAAGATTAATCAAGTCCTAGACTGGATTTGATTTCATATACACAATCTGTCTTCCATTGTATTCTTACACTTTTCCTTTGCAGGGCATGATAGAGTTTTTTTTGTATTGATTTTGGTTTTTCATCATTTTCTAAAAATCCTAGGAAAACTTGCCCTTCAATCTCGAAATGACATTTAGACATACTTTTTCTAGTACTCTTACGAAGTGAAAGCTCCAATGTAACCCTATCACTTATAGATAAATTGTTCTTACTTGGATCAACGGGTGAAAATGTTTCCTCTTGTACCTCAGTTGATCCAACCGGACTAAATGGTGGAGTAGTGAAAGAGCAACACCATGACCGGCGGCTGTGCATCGGTGGTTCATGGCGGCGCTGGTGCTGGTGCTGGTGGGACTTAATTCGCGTGGAGTTGTACATTTCATGAAATCAGATTACAATTGATAGATTGTAATCTGATAACTGATTGTTTAATTGTAACTGAAATGGGTAATCTTGAATTAATTTAAGGTATTTGATTTCTCTGGGTATATTTTGTTGGGAAACAAAGAGGGTGCAGAATCTGAGGAATTTTAGTGAGGAAAAGAGCAGTTGCCGTTGCATACTTGCATACACATACATACATCGGTGCTGCTAGGAGTACAGGAGGAGTTTCACAGGCATGTCACAGGAATTTGAAATTTGCTTACGTGGCAAATAAAAAACAAAAAAATAAAATAGAGGAGAATGAAAAGAGACAAAAGGCGTGAAATGAGTGGAAACCTAATTTTTCAAAATCGTATCTATTCATCTTCTAGCCTCAACCCTTAAAATCTTCACACAGGAAATCGCCGAGAGACCATACCTAAAATCTTTCGGCCATTGCGAACTGGAAATGTAACGACCCGACCTCGCGCCGGAATCGTTATCTTACGTACTGTCCGCTCTGGGGTGGGTTTCTGCCCACTTATCCCCTCACATCTTTTTGACACGTCTCCCATGATTCGAACCCAAGATCTCCATTATATGGGAGACTTAAGTGGAATCCTGGTATCAATACGTAAGATAACGATTCCAGCGCGAGGTCGGGTGGTTACAACCAATCATTCATACATGCCATATTTAGTTTTAAAAGCATTTTCCATTCATCACCTTCCCTCATTTGAATTTGATGGTAACCACCCTTAAGGTCAATTTTCTAAATATGCAAGCACTAAATAATTCGTCCAATATATCATCTAAACTAGGAATAAGATGGCGATATTTTACCATTATGTTGTTGATGGCCCTGCAATCCACGCACATTCTCTAGGCTCCATCTTTTTTTTTGCACAAGTAGCACTGGTACTTCGCATAAACTCATGCTTTCCCTTACATATCCCTTGCTCATCAACTCCTCCACTTGCCTTCGAAGTTCCTTTGTCACCTCGAAATTATTTAGGTAAGTTGGTCGATTTGGAATGATTGCTCTGGGTACAAAGTCAATTTGGCGCTATATGCCTCGAATTGGTGGTAATCTACTAGGCACGTCCTCCGGGAATACATCTCAAAATTTCCACAATAAATAGATAGCCAAATTAGGGAGGGATGTGTTAGATTTTCAAAATTGAGGAGTGACTCCTTGTAGACCAACAAAATCATTTGTTACCTCTCAACTATCACTCCCTTCAACTCACTCCCTTTTGCAAAGAAATTTGCTTTTGGCTTTTCTCTCCTCTCAGAAGACTCCTCTTCTTTCTTTTTATATGTCTTTTCTATCTTTTTCTTCTTTTAACCACCTCACCATTTTCTCTCTTGCTCTCTAACTTACTGTTTTCTCTCTTGCTCTCTAACTTACTATTTTCTCTCTTTTTCACTAGCTCTTTCCGTCTATTTTCTTCCTTATTTTTCAATTTGATTTGGTCTTTATACACTTGTGTCGGTGTTAGCGGTGCAAGTGTGAAAGATTTTCCACTCTCGACAAAGCTGTACCTATTTTTATACACATCATGTATCACCTTCCTATCGTATTGTCATGGTCTCTCCAACAAGATATGACCCCCATACATAGGTACTACATCACACAGTATTTCGTCATGATAACTATCAATTGAAAAATTTATTAACACCCTTCTATTCACCTTAACTTCCCCACATTCATTTAACCATTGTAGTTTATAGGGTTTATGGTGTTTTAACAGAGTCAGTCCCAATTTCTCCACAAGAAGAGTGCTAGCTACATTGGTGCAACTTTCACCATTAATGATCATGCTACATGCCTTATTATTGATGTGGTACCATGTATGGAAAATGTTTTCTCTTTGCTGCTCCAAGTCATCCATCTTGATTTGAGTATTGAGAGATCGCCTCGTGACCAACGGCTCGCAAACAGCATGCTCTACCTTTTCTCCATCACTAGCTTCTAATTTCGGCATGCATTCATAATCACTTTCGCTTTCGCTCAAAATCTCTTCATTATCCCGCAAAATCATCGCCCTCTTGTTTGGGTATTGAGAAACGATGTGCCCTGACCCTAAACACCTAAAGCATCTGATGTCCGACTCCTTGATGGCTGGGATTCCTCTTTCTTGCTAGTATTTTCTACTTTTTCCCTCGATATTTCATTTCTACCCTTAGAAACAGCCCCATCTCTTTTGTTGTTGTCCCACTTCAATTTCCAAGATGAATTAGGCCCCGAAGAACCCGATGTAACTCTAGCTGTCCCCTTTATCTTCAATTGCCTTTCCACCTTCATAGCCATGTGTAGCATGTTTTCTAATTCCACACAGTGTTGTAATTCAACCATATTAGCTATGTCTTTATTCAAACCGTTCAAAAATCGGACCATGGTGGCCTCCCGATCCTCCTCCACTTCTGCCCTAATCTTCAATATATCCATATCTTTATTGTTGTCCTCTATACTTCTAGATCTTTGATAGAGGCTTTGTAGTATTTGATGAAGCTCCCGATAGTAATGATTAGGCACAAACCTCTTCTACATAATAGCGTTCAAATCCTCCTATGTATTGATAGGTCTCTCCCGATTTCTCCTCCTTGATGTCACCAGTTGATCCCACCAAATGATTGCATAGTCGGTGAATTCAAGGACTGCTATCTTCACATTTTTTTCATTCGAATAATTGTGGTAGTCAAAAATCAATTCTACCTTTTTCTCCCACTATAGGTAAGCCTCAACCAGACCATTCCTACCCCTGAATGACGAAATTGACATTTTTATGTTGCCCATACTCTCATCTACCTCATCTCAAACCAAGTTCATACCCCTTCGTTCAGGCCTAGCTCCTCTATTCCTCATCCTACCCATTTGAGCCTCGATTAATGCATCCTCATCTACATCACTATCGTATTCTTCACGAAGTTCCATCCTAGGCTCTTTCCTAACCTGTCTCCATGCATGGGGTGCTCCCGTATATAAATTGGCAAGCACCGTGTCTTGCCTTTTCATCCACGCCTCCTGCATATCCATTCTATCCCACACATCTTCAAATAACCATCGTATCACCTCATATGACATATTGGTTTGATTGTTGTTTCTTCTTAATGTTGATCCGTCCTTGTCAGACATCTTAAATCTACACCTTACTTATTTTCTCTCATGTATCACTCAAATTTTGACTTTTACTCTCTATTAGTCTCACAACTCTACCTTTTTTCCACTTAGTACTTTCGTCTAAGTGCTTCAAAGGACAAATTGAACTCAACTAAGAGTCATTCTCATAGAATTCAAATCGAGATTTAAGTGAGATTTGCAATTTAAAGACCTAAGAAAGAATTGGATAACTATAACGGAAAACTAATTTGATTCAAGAAAGTGGTTCTTGAATTCGACACAATAGGAATTTTTAATCGCCGGTAATTTTCAAAATAAATAATAATAAAGATTTTTTTTTGAAATTCTGGACTTTTTTTTACCTTGAATTCAACTACGATACCGGTAAAAGAAACAAAAGTTGATTTGGATGCTAAATGAGCCCAAAAACAACTTTTGAAATTTTGCGGAACTTTTACAGATCAAAGACTCTAAATACGAAGAACACGAAGAACGATAGAAAAAGGAAACACAAGACTCAAACAAAAAGGGAAAAGGGATATAACATTGATTTGTTGGAGCCTAAGTTCTGATTCCAAGTGATGTGAACACACGTAGCTATGTAGCTACGAAACCCACAATTCGATTGAAACCCGAACCCAAGAAAGCCAAAGATAAATCAAAGTTCTGGATTTGATTCGAAAACACGAACCAAAACTACCAACAATTCACAAACGACTTGTCGACCCTTTTGATTGCGATATTCAAGAATCTCAGCCGATTGATTTGAACGCCACAAAAAATAATCTTGATAAGTTTACAAGTTTGTCCAACGAAAAAAAAATGACTTTGAAAGCAAATTGCCTCTTGATTAATTCTCAATAATGTATATTGTTTTCAATGAAAAATAATGAAACTATTTATACCAACTCCTAAAATCCTAGTTCACCACGGAAATATATCCCAAAGATGACAAAAGATACCAAAATATAGAGTTTGAAACAAAACACGATTCTTTCCAAACAAATCTTGTTGTCGGATTTAACTATGCGGCCGCATAGTTATACTCAATGCGGTCACATAGTAGCTTCAACTTGGGCTCTATTATTCTTGGATGCAAGGTATGCGACCGCATGTCTAGTTCTACTATGCGGTCGCATAGTTGAACTCCGCCACCTTCTCGTCCGTTGTTTGAATCATGTTAATCCATTTGGTTTCTCTGTCCATGCCCAACATGAAACTTGTCTCTTTGCTCGTCGCGGTCAATGTTTCGTTCACCATGCCTTGGGCAAGTAGCCTCATTACTTCTTTGAGCCGCTTCGCTCACGACCTAGTCATGAGGTCACTCAAGAGTGCTCAGAACATAAAAATAGTTAGCCCAACAATTTTACTGGCCCACTATGTACAAGGAGGTCTAAGCCTCTGTAGTTGCCTATGAGACATGTCAAAAGACTAAAATGCAAGCCTTAGCTCCAGCAGGACTACGCCAACCGTTGCCCATCCTATGTCATGTATGGGTTGATATAACAATGGATTTCCTTAAAGGTTTGCCTACCCCTCTAGGAAAAGATATGGTATTGGTGGTCATCGATATGTTGAGTAAGTATGCACATTTCATGGCTCTTACTCATCCTTTCACTGCCAAGACAATAGCAACAAAGTTTGTGGAAGGTGTGGTGAAATTACATGGTTTGCAAAGATCAAGTATTAGTGATCAGGTCCTTCTATTTATCAGTAAATTATGGTGGGAATTTTTCTTGTTGTCCAGTACCAAACTAAAGTTTAGCTCAGCCTATCGCCTATGTAAGAATTTGGGGCTCCAATATCATATTTTCGGGCTCAGAAAAACAACTAAACGAACACCACATCAACTGGCTCGACCCAACAATCCTCTACACTTGGTTGCCTTAGTTTTATCCCCCAAATAGGAGATATGGTGGTGGTGATTACAAGCCCACAAAGGGAGGAAGAAGAAGAGGATAACCATGGTAGAATCTCACCAAGAAATCTCCCCACAAAGCCGACTGCTTCTCTTCATCTCGACTGCCCCCCTCTTCTCTTGCACACACTCACACCACTAGAAAACGACTGTAATGGGGGGAATAAAAGGGGTTCAATTAGGTCACTAAAACTTGGGCCAAACACTCTTCAACATGGGCCAAAGTCCACTAAATGGACTACCAAATAATTCTCACAACTAACCACACAAATGGGCTAACAACATAACCATCCAAACCCAAACTTGGGCCATCCAAAGTGTATTACTTGTTTCCAAGTCGAGCCGTAACTTTTGGTGTCGCTAAAATAATCCGACAACTATTTTACATTATCGCCCAGATTTATTGGGTATCAAAACCCACCAAATCTCCACCTTGATTCCTGATAAATATGCAACCAATCAAAACACACAATTTATACTTTCACAATGAAGGTAACCAATAAAATTGGTATCACAGACCTTACCTCGTGTTTCGCAATCGAAACACATACCATACTTGCTCCATATACTCACTGAGACTAAGATCAAGAACACCCAAGTAGAAGCAGATAATCACAGCAATCAATCAAGAGCAAATAAACATGAAATGAAGATATCATATTGGATAACACATAGATCTTTTCAAATATGTTCACACAGAACAACATATTAACACCAAGTCAATCAACAGACAAACACATATGCAACAAATGCATAAATGACCTCACGAAGATCTCACCACACTTATCATATCTCATTCCGTGTTGCTCGCACCTCGAGAACACATATCTTACCTCATCGCCCACAATGCTCACTAGATTAATCACTCAAACAAACTCATGTCTAATAGGCAAGTCTCTATATATCCTAAGTTCTTGGGATAATCCTTTATCACCACATTACTTCTCCCAACCTACCACCTAATAGAAGTGATAGAAGTGCCTCTCTCGTACTCCACCTGATCAGGGTCCCTTACAGATAAAGGGTTCCAATATTTGATCACATCTCCACCGTGATCCAAATATCACACTCCACATCCCACGGTACAAACCACAATGTAACCCTAAGCATCTATACTCCACTTTACCAAAAGACATGCACACACACTGCTAATGCATCTCAAATCCACTATGACAAAAACAACACCTTTCGGCGACCACAAAGGTTAGGACTCAATTTAAATTGACCCACGCACCACAAGGTTACCCCAACACCAATGCTCTTACAAATCCACAAAGAATTTATCCCACAAAGGGAAAGGTAAATGTGGCACTCACAAAGAGAATAAAAGAAAGAGTTGGTTACTTCACTGCACTCACAAAAGAGGCTCGCACGAAGAACGAAGATAACCCTCACAGGCTGCCTCACTTAATCTCACAAACCACACAGGCTCATAGAGATGAATGAGAAAATGGTTGCCCCTAACGTCTCACTACAACACTCTCTCACACCACTCACAGAGCAAAACGGAGTACGCCATAGATCTCAACCCACATATGCATGCAAATACATTACACAAAGTAATAAGATCACTCAAATTTATGCTAATGCACATATCAAACACATTGGAATGTAGCATATAGCCATGCAGCGGAAACGAACAATCACACACATGCAGAAAGGATTACACACGGATACAAATGCAGTAACTAGGTTAACACCCAATAAACCTTACTAGGGTTATCACTCGACCCAATGACAGAATTTGCCTCACCATTTTCATCAACTTTCCTTTTATCATCATCATAGGACAGTCTATTTCAACCACGTCCAAATTACTGCAATTAAAACACATCTTAATTTTCGCACTTGCCTTAGACCACATTTACCATCAAAAGGTTTTATAAACAAAACATTTTCATTTCGCCAAATTAAAAATCACAATTTTCATTAAAACATGCAGAACTCATAATCTGTCGTCATTTTACCCAAAAATGTACAGAACACAAAATGCAATTAACAACGATCACAAGTAAAGTACCGACACAATTCACACAAAATAGTCAAGTAAACTTTTCTAAGGCCACGAGCACTTCTAATAATGAAAAAATTTAATTGGCAACAATTTCATAAAGAATTTAAGGCAAATAACTAACAGGTAATTCCTAGGTTTAACAAAAGGCAATGGTTACCCTTTCGCGGTAACCCCAAACCTAACGTTACCCCACACGATGACTTCTAATGGAAAAACTAAATTATCATACACAATAATTTTAACTACAATAATAAAAGGCAAAGAACACGATACCGAGCGGACCACGTCTGAAGGTCCGTAAATATCGAGAGTTATGAATTCATCATTTTAGGATCGTCACCATTCATCCTAAAGTTTCCAGCAACCGTGGCAACACAAAACGACACCCGGCACCCGAGCGTCCAAAAGGCAAAACCCTCCAACTTTCCCCGTATTGCCCGAAACTGAAATTCGACAACACCGTAAGGTCCGTCTCGTCATTGGGAAAATTCTGTATTTTGACACCTTCCCGAATTCCGGTTGACGCGTAGGCCACACCCTCGGAGAGTTTCCACGCGCCGGTGGCGGCTTCGGCGGCATGTCACCCTTCCGACATCTTCTCCGCCTTTGAGTCCAACGGTGGTGTCCATTTTTCCATCCGACTTCTGGTTTGTCCGAAAAATGCAAAAACAGATTTGGCAGAAAATTGAAAAATCTGGACAGCTTCTTCTGCTTCGATTCTGCTAATTTTTTTGGCCAAAAATCACCCAAAAACATGGATTTCACCTCCACCCAAGCTCTGATACCATTTGTAGGGAAAATAATGAGCAAATTGACTGGGCCCAAGCCCACACCACCAAGCCCAAGTGAGGTTCCAAACCAAACCAATTGCCAATGGGTAGAGTAGCCCACTTACGTTGGTGGATTTCTTTTTTTCTCCCAACCGATGTGGGACTTCTTGTTTGCTCCCAACAACCTACAAATGAATGGGCAATCCGAGATGGTTGATCGATGCTTGGAGCAATACCTGTATAGCTTTGTTCACTAGTGGTCAAAGAAATGGGCAGAGTACTGGTACAATAAAAACTACCACGGCTCTACGGGGATGTCGCATTTCCAGGACCTTTACGGAAGCCTATCGCCGACACTTCTGTTTTACCAAGCTGGACTATCGTGGACAAAAGTTAGGGATGGCCATCTATCACATGAAACAAGCAATAGATTTGAAGATGGGTGATGTGGTATTCCAGGAGGGAGATATGGTGCTCTTACGACTCCAACCTTACCGCCAAAGTATCACATTGTATCGCATTCAAAAGAGCCCACTAGAAATTAACTAGCTGATTTTTTGGGCCCTATCCTATTCTGAAAAAAAAATGACAAGGTGGCATACAAGCTACAGTTACCAAAAGGATCACACATCCATCCGTTTCTCACGTGCCATTACTGAAGAAATATATGGGGGGCATCCAAACACAGTCAGTCTCAACTTACCTCCTGTTACAAGTGTAAGGGTTGTAATGCTCGAGCCAGCGCACATCATCAACACTCGTTAGATCAAACAAGGTAACAAGTTTGTTGAGGAAAGTTTAGTACATTGGAAACGATTATCAGCAGAGAAAGCTACCTAGGAAAAAACAGAAATATTAAAAAAACAATTTCCTGCAGTGGAAAGCTACCTAGGAGAAAACAGAAATATGAAGAGAACAATTTCATGTAGTAGACCTTGGGAACAAGGATCCACTTGATCGAACGGGCATTGATGGACCACGAAGATCCAGCAAAGCCCTTAGGAGGAATCCGAGTACCATGATGACATAATATGAAGAGGTTGTAGATGCCTGGACGCAAGACCAAGCCCAAGGCAATCTATTTCACACAAGGAGTGCACGTTTATTTTTGTTTTTCTGTTAAAACTAAAGTTGTTGAATTGTATTTATCATGGGCCTTGAGGATAGGCATTATGTTGCCACTCAACTATTTAAACTGGTATTCAACTGTAATAAAAATCATCTCAAAGTTTATTCCAAATTCGTGGTACCATTCTCACTCAAAAGAGAATTATTTTCTCACCATTTTATTTGTCTTTGACTGGGACCACTATCAAGCCATCAATGTTTTCAATTCAAGAAAATCAAGAAAAGAAAAGACAATCTCAATAGAAAACTCAAATAATTTGGTATGAAATTCTTTACTGATACTATTTTAATTCAAAAGGCATATTATGTAATAACCTAACACAAATCAAGAATCATTCACATACTTAAATCATCAAACCCATAATAAAAGTTAATCCTTACATTTTCAATTTCTTCTTCATATATTGCTATACCTGTATTTGCTCTAATGATATCTCTTTCATTGTTGTTTTGATCTAGCTAAAGATAGTATTTTATGGATATCACTCTAACTTTATCTACTAATATTTAAAAAGTGGATATGTATATAATAATGGTGGATGTAAATAGCGGCTCATATGAAAATCATGGTTCAAGTCATTTTTCAAGGGAAAAAAATCATAAGTACGTACCAAATTAATTTCCAGACATTAAGTTTAAAAATGTGAAAGTCAGGTGTTAATTCTGTTTTAATTTTAAATAATAATTTATCAAATTAAATTAATCTACCCACGACCACCCACCATCGAGCACCTGCTCGTCGATATCCCCTTTTATAGTTGTCGGTATCCACCCGTCACGCGACTTCTTCAGTGTTAAACATGAGCATTGTCGGCTCAGATAGTAAAGATAGAGGGAGAAACATATTGGCCTTTGGAGAGCACCGACTGAGCATCGCTGATTGCTGACCATATTTTTCATCAACGACTCATTAGTACTGGTGTAATTTAAAACGATTTTTTAAATTTGAAAATTGAAAAACAGGCCCTGCTGTAATTTACAGAATACTTACAGGAGCAAATAATTTCAATTCTCACCGTCAAAATCTGGTTAATTGAATTTGTGCCAATTCAGGTAATTGAAGTCGGAGAAATCAATGGCATGTGACCAGATCTCTTAAATATGTAACATGTAAGCTAGGGTTTTTGACATATGACATGTGACCTGATCCAATAACTTGTGACCAAATCTCTTGGATATGTGACATGTGACTTAAGCCAATGGTTTGTGACCAAATCTCTTGAATCCGTGACTGTGTAGACCTGATTCAATAGCCCATGAACAAATCTCTTGGGTTTGTAACCAAATCTCTTGAATTCAAAACCTGTAGCCTATACACTTTGGCATGTGCCATATTATATATGGCTTGTGACCAAATCTCTTGATTGGTCACAAAAACTCAATCGGCTATAACATACACACGGCCAACATCACCACCTATGGATATTGATCCACCACCAACGTTCCACAACGACCACCACTATCGCACTACCACCATCACCACTAACAACCCAACAACCAAGTAAATCTCCAATGCCAAAACTCCGGTGAAGCATCAAATCGGAGAAAGAAACACACCAAAAGCATCGTGGTGGCCCGCGACATAGCGTGGCGACCGAGCATAGTGCGACGACCCCAAAGCCAAATCGCAGTGGCCCAACACCAAATCTGAAGTCTAACAAATTGGGAGCATTTCTTCTTGATCGAGCTATCTAAAATTGAGCTAGAATTTGAATTTTCTAACTAGGTTAGATTGGGTTAGCATTGGATGGAGCTCATCGGAACCGTCAATCCGCGACGCTTAGATCACCGTCGTAGCACTTATCTGTGGTGCTTAGTGGCGAACTAAGAGTCACACACCACTGTGCGTGGCTTTGCTGGTTGTAGCTCCGATGACGAAGAGAAAAAATCATAACTCAGACATACGGTGCAAGACTAGTCGGAGAGTAAGAGTTGAGAGAGAGTGCGAGTGAGAGATTGAGATGAGAGACTATGGGCTCGTCTGGGAGCGCTTTTAATTTGATTAAAAGCGACTTTTTTACCGTTGCAGACCACGACGGTAAAAAATTCACAAAATGGACTGAAGAACGTGTCAGAGGAAAATTCCCTTTATGCCCTCCATTAATTATCCCTTGTTGAATTAGTCAAATGTGTCATACCATTTCAGTACATTTCTGCAAAAGTGAAGGCAAAATGGTAATTGAGCCATGTAAATTTATTGAATGACCAAAATCTGCAGGCACGTGGCAAAAAGTAACTGTTCAAAAATCGATTCCCATTTCGTGAGAATTGCGCCCAGACACACCCTATTTTTAATTTTGATTAATACCTGATTTATGCTCAAGTAAACTTTATACATGATTTTAAAATTGTCATCTTTAAATATACGTTGTGGTGTAATTTTCACATTTTCGAAAGATGAAGGCTAATTCATGAGCCCGACAATGGGCCCAAAACCTTTGAAGCCGCATTAGCACGTGGCCCAGGTGATAATTTCTCAACACATTCAGAATCAATCGATCTGACGGTTGAAATTAAATCTTCAAAGCCTCACCTGATCTAACGGCTATATACCCCTTCCTTCCCACAAATAAAATACGCCAATAATTACACTCGAATTTCCAAAAATAAAATAAAAATAAAAAAATTCCCTTTTTTGGCCTTTTCGTCCAAAAGCCCTAATTTTTCAAATTCAAAACCTGGGAATTTCAATCTCTCTCTTCAAATATATAAGCAAAAAATTTGAAACAATCATATCAAAGTGATAATGAGAGGAACTAAACGTCTTGCTTCTTCTGATTCCGCTCCTATCTTCAATTCTAACGACTCTTTTGTATGTGTTTGTGTGATTCTGTGTACTGAGACGTGTTTAGTGGATTTTATTTTTAATTATATTCAATTGTTTCTTCTTTAATTTGTGTTGAGGTTTTGGTGTTGTGCAGATGCAGAGCAAGAGAGTAATAATGGGGTCACCGTTTGATGCACAGAGGTCAGAAACGTCAATTCAGCCGAAGCAGCTGCCGCCATTGGATATGCAGAGGGCTGAATCATCAAGACAGCATGTGAGAGCTCTTAATACCCAATTTGCAAGGTCCAATTTTTTTCTTTTATTTTTCTCGAGCGTCTTTTGTGCTTCATTGATAGTTTTCTTACTTAATAATTGCTAATAATGCTCGCAAAAGGTACAAAGCATCCTTGGTTAAGCTTAAAAAGTTTACTTATAAGTAAAAATGTAAGTAATAGATTAAATTATTTTTTATTGATGAGAGTTGGGGATAGTTGAGTTACTTTAACCAAATTAACTTTTTGTTGTTAAAAGTAGGTTTTCGAAACATGTTTGGAGGCAAAAAGATAAATGAAAATAGCTCTACTTTTTTTTCCTTTTAACTTTGAAGTGGAAGTACTAAGAAGTAAAGACTAGTCCTGTATAAACGTTTGTATTTTGTGAACTTTTTAATACATCATAAAGAAAATTGTGCAGGACTCTATCTTTCCTAATAAGAAGTGTAAGCAATGTTTTGGGGTTGTATCTTGTAACGGTATTAGGCTCACTGGCAGCATTAATACTCTGTTAATATTGATGATTATGCAACTTTGATCAGTTTTAGTGGAAAAGATAATCAATGATGACAGCAATGTACAATCTCTGGCACAGAGTAGTAAATACTAGTTTTTATTTTTATTATTTTATGTTTTTCTTTGAACAGCTGGATAAATTACTCAATGATTATCGAATAACTTTTCCTTGGTTCATCTGGTCAGCTCCAAAATTTTGTGTATAATGACCGCATATTCGTGTTTTATTTGATGTGAAATTTTGGATTTCCTTAAATATACTATTTTTGAATGCTGTATAATGCACATCCTTAGAAATTCTTTTAATTTTGAGCAGCTGGGTGCAAACTCAGTTACAAGACCATCCGGATGAGCTGTGGGATGATGGTGTGCAGGACTATCTAAACCATGCTAAAAACGTTGTGGTAATTTGTCAGTTTCTTTTAAATGCATCCCCAGGTCCTTTATAACACCTGAAGACTTGAACTGTAATATGCACGGTTAATTTAGTGAAAGCGCCTGTTTGGGTGCCCTTCTTATTATTACCCTTTATTTAAATGCTTCAATTATGTCCAGGTACAAATGATCAGACATTTTGTTGTTGAAAGTGGTTAATTGCATGTGGTAATTCCCAGTCTTTAAGTTCGGATGCAACATTGAATAAAAGGCACAGAAATTCGGAGATGTGATACTTCAACAAGCTTTTACTCGTATTCATGCTACACCTGGCATTGGATGCCAAAAGTATAAAAACAATTGAGCTGGCATACATGTGCAACTTACTAATATTAATGAATAAGTTGCGAGAAATCCTGATTAGCCTAATTTGCGTTTTGATTTGTTAGAATCTTTTGGAAACCATCCACTCTTCCACCACAAAACCAACTTCTTCACCCAGTTTTATACTTTTATTCCTAATGACTAACCTTTTGAATCCACTCATATGCAAATATTTCGAAATCTGGAGTTGTTTCATTCTTACTTTTAATGAGCAAACACCTTTATGTTATCTTTATGTATTCGATTTAGAAACAAGATATGGAACTTCACAAAATAAGATCACTAATCTCCTTTGGCTCCCAAATCAGTTTCTCTAGCATGTTCATGGCAGTCCCCTATACAGAGTGAACTGTCATGCTTTTTATTTCATTAAAGTGTCACTTGTCTATTAGAACAGATTCTATTCCCTTGTCGAAGTTGACTATGGAACGATTCATTATTTGGTTACATCTCATATTTCTATTTGATCAGAAGAGAAATGCATTCTATATGAAGAAACTTTGGGAATAAAATTGTCTTTCTTTAAATTATACTGCAGGTAATAATTTATCGAACTTTTCTTTGATTGCAGGAGAAATTTAGTGACGTAGTCAACTGGCTGAAAGCAAATGCTGGAAAAGGAGAGAGTTTATCAGAGTTGGGTTCTCATGATGCTCAAAAGAAACCTGGTTTTGAAGTTGGAAGCAAGGAAAACAATAATAAGTTATTACTGGACAAACCCATGTTTCCTCCCGCTGCCACAACAACAAACTTTGGAATGTCGTGGAGCTCAGGACTGCTCTTGAGCGATAACAAGCCTCTCACTTTTGGAGGTGCTATTCTGGAAAAATCTTTTCAACAAATTTATTTGTTATCCTTTGTCGTGATAAGTGAATTTAGAAGGCATAATTTATTCAGATAGTTCATGTATGTATATAGCTTTGTGTGTATATATATATTTATATTCTGCCATTATCGGTTGCGTTAATGTAACTATGAATATGGCACTGGTACTTCAGTACTTCTTTCAAAAATAAGTAGAAGGAAAGCGGGATGCGATAGCTGTTCAAATTTGATGAGCTTATTGATAATACAATACAAGAATTTTTATGCTGTGCCTTTACTGCTATTTTAATTTTATTACTTTTAGCTATTAGTTATTAAATGAAGTTAAAGTTTACAAATGCACTCAATTATTCTTTTATTGGTCATTGTAACACCTGCTTAATTAGTTATTGAATAGGAAATTAATGAATTTATTCATAATGATAATTTCTGCTTTTGATATCCTTATTTGTCCAGGAAGCCAAGTTTCAGTTCCTGAAAATCAAAATTCAGTTCTCCCAAACCATGATGCTTCAAATGATGGAGATGCTGGTAAGAGAGAAAGTTCTTTATTAAATTGATAATGAAACTTAACAGTCATTCTGGAACAATTTGTTGCGCTATATATTCTTGAAATTATTGTCTCAGTGAATCATTGTATATTAGTAGGCATAGAAACTGATTTGATATTTACTGTAAACCATCTAATAGAATTTACCACCAGAAAAATCTGTACAAATGGAGTTAGCGTTACTGAGAAAGGTAACTGGACAGCCTGAAATTCCCCCTCCTGAGATAACCTTCCCTATTATGGCGTTATGCACATCACTTATAGGGAGATGCTTGCTTCCTCGTATATAAATCGGTTGAATCATTTTGGATGGTTTTATTTTATGACAATTAATCTATACCATTTCTTTCCAGTCTTATAACTGGTAGCATCATTTTCCGTAGCAATTGGTCTTTCAAAGGACTTCTGAAGATGGTGGCTGAAGT
The DNA here is from genome assembly GCA_912172775.2 of Fraxinus pennsylvanica. Lineage (NCBI taxonomy): Eukaryota > Viridiplantae > Streptophyta > Magnoliopsida > Lamiales > Oleaceae > Fraxinus > Fraxinus pennsylvanica. The sequence goes on from OU503049.1 coordinate 7,457,967, forward strand.
CGGTAGAACCCATAAAATTTTTCATTTTATGACCTTATCATGTCAAGCAACAAAATTTTGTTAACTGTAAAATTGTCGCGCATTATGTTCCTCAATTGGTGAAAAAAATGTTTTGTATGAAGCATATAATGCTGCTCTCTATTAATGCATCCTTTTGCACCATGCAAAATGGATAATTTCACATACTAGTTAGCAGTTTTAGACTTGAAGAAAATAAAGAGGCTGTTCATAGATATTTTTGGTCAATCTTATCATGTTACAAGAGTTGTCTTGGATGTTTTCAACTGTTTCAGTGAGAAGGCTATATCTAGGAGAACTTTTTGAACTGGCACTGATTTGGGATCAGAACATTTTCAATAAATGTTCTCTGTACTATTAACAATGTTTATTTCTTATTTATCAATCATGAATTACGATTATTGGTTATTATGCAAATTATATATATAAACTAATAAAAATAATTTTTGCAATTCAGACTTGTTTTAATGTATGTTTTCGTTTTTTGTGTTCTTTGTTAATTTCTTGTAACAGAAGAAGATGCTGAGCAGCCCAGCAGCCCCTCTGTGAAAAAGAGCGAAGAGAAGGGAATTAATGTAGTACACGAGGTCAAATGCAAACTTTATGTGAAGGTAATTATCAATCTGACAAAATAGAGAGCAAATGCCGTCATAAGATATAACTGTGTTGCCCTCGTTCAATTTACTAGATTTTCATTTGAAGAAGCAATACTTTCCTCAGAGTCCTCATCTTATTAGCAACTTTTACATGCTTTCATTCTGATTCCATATGCTTTTGGTGGGGAGCTTTTGGCCTGAGTAGTAATATGGAGTGCATTAAGGCTTTAGACCTGCTGTATACATTCTACTTGTACTCATGCATGCTTAGGCATAAACATATCCAATCACATCTTGACGCTCATTAGCGCAGACAAAGAAATTTCTTGTGCACAGTGCACTATCAATTGTTGATCAATTGAAAAGTATTTTAACCTTTGTGTTCTTGTTTGCTAAAAGTAGCAAGATCTCATTTTACTGAACTAGGTTTATGTTCATTATTTAGGCTTTTGATGCTATATGTTATGGATTAAACAACTAATCCTTCCTACCCAGAGAAATTAGTAACACGAAACAGAAAATGAAAGCAAGAAAAACACGTGAATTAGAGTGCTTCACTCTCAATGCGAGAGTTACTTCCACTCGATATGGCTATAAAAATTTTCCATATCGAAGGAGAGGATTACAGTATGCTTCTGGACTCGTGCCTCTATTTTATCTCTACAACGAAAAGAGGCTTGCCCTGATAATCTTGGACTAAATATTAGGCAACCTAATACACGTGCAAATTTCCCAAAGTACCTATATCACACTTGAAAATTTTTGCTTCGGGGGCTCCTGACCCCACTCCCACACCAGTGGGTGGGGTTGAGGGGTACCGCAAAGGTTGAACTGCAGTCAAAGGGAAAGTGTACAATATTATTAGGCTCCACACATCCTATGCTATAGTTCCAATGTATGGGTATAGATATTTTGGGTATAAGATAGTGCATTTGATATTTCAAATGGTGATTGGTTGTCAAGTTTTATTGTGTAATTGATGTCTTTAGATGCTCAACCTGTTTCATTCTGTTTATGCTTTTTGGTGCATTAATCTCATACTTACTTTTTCCATATGTCCAGTCCAGTGATCCAGCAGACAAAGATGCTTGGAAAGACAAAGGCACGGGTCAACTTTGTATCAAATGTAAGGAAGGCGTGAGCAAGGGAACCAGAGAATCTAAGCCAACCATCGTTATACGAAATGATGTAGGTATCCTGATATATTCTGGTCCCACTCTAGTATGCAGCTCGCATTATGTGTTAATGAATGTGTTTTGCATTATTCTTCAGTTATGCGGCCTTGTATCTTTGTGATGGATAGCCAGATTAGTTGGATCTTTTATCTTGTGGAAGTAGAAAATTTTCAGCTAAAGACGTTCTTTTTGGAATTTTCTTGCACATTTTATGCATGCTAAGGAAAAAAATAATAATACCTGTTTGGGTGCATTTTAATAAAAAATTTTGGAGCGTCGTTCACTTGTTGCAGGTCGGGAAAGTGTTGCTCAATGCATTGTTATATCCAGGCATCAAGACAAATATGCAAAAGAATGCAGTTGTTGCAATATTTCATACGGTATGCATCCTCTATCTGATTTTTCGTTTGTGCTTCTTTTATTTCTTTGTAGTATAGATACTTTTGTTATCTGATGTTAGTGTAAACATGTCGTATTATTCCCATCTGATCAGATTTTCTTTTTTTTATTTATTGGAAGAACAATGGAAGAACTTCTGCTTGTCTCTGGAACAAAGTAAATGTTTAGTTAAGCTTATAAAAAATTAATGAAAGTAACAATTAGTTTTTTAGAACTTTTTTTATTTTTTTTACATGTTTGGAAGAATTTGACTTGTTCTTACTTGTGAGTTAAAAAAACTTATTAACCCTGACCTTACCTTCAAAATAAGTAACTTATTTCCAATTTTTTCCAATTATTATTATTATTATTATTATTTTTTTTTTTTTGCTGAACTAGCTATAGGAAAATATTATGTGTGATTTCTATTAGTAACTTTTCCTGAAGCATTTTTAATTCTGAGGGATGAGTTTACTTGGATTTCGCAGAGCGATGGCGATAACAACGAAGTTGTTGCACGGACCTTCTTGATGAGAACTAAGACTGAGGATGATCGGAATCAATTGGCAGCTATCATACAGGAATACGCCCCTAGTGCCTGAGTACTGTGTTCGATAGCCATTTTGTTGTGTTGTACTGCTTGGACGTGCAAACTAGGAATTGTTATTCACGAAAATTATCGTGTTTTCCAAAGTTTAAGGAGAGGTTGATTATTTGGAGTAGGCTTTCACTTTATAAGGAGAGAGCCCTTTTATAATTTGAGGAAAACCCTTGATATACTATAGACAATGTGAGAAAATGATCTTTTTTCCGCCCTCCAAGTTTCAACTATTTGCAATCTGCTTCTTTTGCTGCTAAATTATGGGTATGTTTGGCAAATTTTTTTAAAATTATAAGCTAAGGTTAGATATTATTTTTATCCACGTTTTGTAGTATTCACAACTTTTATTTCACTATTTATCCATTTCTTAGGATTCACAAATTATAATCTACAAAAAGTTTATCAAACATCGTTCTGTGTTTTTCGAACTTTTTTTATATGTCAACGGCTTGTTTGTTAAGGTGAATTATAAAATATATTTTTTTTCATATCTTACCAATTTTTCAATTTCATCTCAAACATTGTTTATATGCAGCCTCACAATTATGCACATTGTGTTTGAATCTGACCATTGCAGTGAAGCGAATTTTGAATTTTCTTAGTCTTTAATTTCTTGAAATTTTCAATCGATGTGTAATGAGAATTGCAATTTTACTTAAATCAAGTCCAAAAAATGGTGCACTGATAAGTGTATTTTGTACACTTAGTCGGATTCTAAAATATTGATATTTTGTAGTTATTTAAAGAAATTCTAGTTTAATTTATTATATAATGTGTTTTTAGGTGAAAATCAATTAATGAAAATGAAATTGAAAGAAATAAGTGAAAATCGGCGAAAAAAAAGGAAATATTCAAAGTTTGGGGGCTAAAGTGTAAATATTCAAAAGTTGATGTTAGTGCTCAAATTGATGCAATTAGAAGTAAAAAAAAAAAGAGTGAAATATGATCAAAATGTTTTCATAAATTAATTTTCAACTATACAAATATATTCCAGATTTTAACCCGAGATTGAAACCCATTTTTGACTTAGTAAACGTTTAAATTTGAAAAAAGTTATTTCAAGGAAAGTTTACAACACAATTTAAATCACCTCAATCGGATATTGAAAAAGAAAGTTATGATAAAAATACTAAAAAAAATGTAGTGCTGATTTTTTCTCGAGAGGTTAAGCCGCGGCACCTCTATCATAGTGCCTAGGCGCAAAATTTTAACAGAAAGATGGCACTGAGGTGCCACCTATGATTTCTTCGCGTCAACACTCCCATGGCGTCGAGGCACCGCTGCTGTCATCTAGAGTGCATATTTTTGGCCCGTTTAAAACACATGAAAACTCCAAATTCGGGAAAAACAATAAGAGATGTATAAATACAAGAATGGAGGCACCTGAGAGAGGTTCCACACATCGAGATACACAAAATATAACTTGAGAATTGGAGAGCAAAATCAAATGCGAAAAATAATAAATCAAGGGTTTTGAATCAAGATTTAGAACAAGAAGAAGAACTTGTGAAAGATTCATTCACTTCTTTACGTCCCTGTTTGGCCTCCATTAAATTAAAATCATTTTTCTCTCTTCTTATTAACCACATATTTTTCAATAAAATAATATTACATATAAATATAAAAAAATTTCTTTTTTTTTCAACCACATATTCTCCAAAAAAAATACTTGTCTCCTCGTTAAAATGTGAAATAATGGAGCCCAAACAGGGGCTACATCTCAATTCAAACTCGGTGATGTACTCCATTATTGTTATTTGCTTTTCTTCATACATTATGATTAGCTGAACTCTTTATTATGACGAACAATGTAATCAATTTGAGACTTCTATTTTTTTTTTATTCAAGATTTTGTTTCTTTGAAAGTTTATGTGTTGATTTTATTCACGCATTTAATGCTTTGAATTACTTAATTAATAATTCAATAATTTTGTGAATCTTTTACTAATTGAGAGATGAGATTTATATCTAGACCACAGATTAAAATTCGGTAATTTAATATAACATGTAGAGATATCCATGCTAATTATTGCGGCTGTTGTATGAATTCTTATAACAAATAATATGTTTAACTAAGATTGATTCACATAGAACTATGTAATTCAGTAATTGGATGGGTTAAATACTCAATGAGAACTCGAGAGGGGTAAATTGAATACAATAGAATAATTTGATCGAACACTACATTATATTTATGAATATTGAATTATGATTTAAAAGTGATCAATAGATGAATTGTTATGCTCTAATATCTATTCCATATTTGAATTTTCAATCGATCTTTGTGTGCATATTACTATTTTCAATTAGTAGATATAATGTTAGAAAAACAATAATCAAATCACAATTCTTTGTTTTTCATCAAATATAAGTTATAAATAATAAATTAAGTATTAAAGTATAGTTATCGTGAAAACGACAATTCGGACTTATTACGATATCGTACACCTGCGATATAAAAACTGCAACATACACCATCTTGAATATTTCAGCCAACATAATATACTATTTATCACAATATGATACAATTCATTTAAAGGATGAACAAAAATTGTTTCTTGGGAAGGGTTTATGAATTCGATTTAAATTATTAAGGATGGAAAAGAGTAGTGAATAAAAAATGATTTAAGTGTTTAAACCTGATTGAAACATAGGCTTAAGTTCGTAATGGTCAATGAATTAGATTAACGAATAGAAATTCTATTATTTTCATAACAAGATCATCGACGTATTTTATGTACGTTTTCAGTACATAAAACAATTTTGCATAAGATAGATTATATTCAGAATTTTGTACCCACTAGCTATTGTTGAATAGTATTTTTAAATAAAAACAACGTTCTTCTTTAATGCAAGTCCTCATAAAAATGATTAATCTTATTTTTTTTAGGGGAGGTACAACCCTAATATATGGCAAGACTTACTTTTTTAAAAATAAGTAATTTATTTATGTTAATTTAACCAATATGATTTATTTATATTGAAAAATTTAAGCATTTACTAACAAGTACACTTTTAAGTTTATCCAAAAATGAACTAAGTGATAAAAATTTAGCGTCATTGAGTTGTAACCAATTTATCTAAACTTAAAAAGCATTCTATAAACTAAATTCGAGATCATATTATGAGAAGACACACATGACAACAAGACAACTACATGAATTAATTCAATTCGATTCTATTTTATATATGTTAGAGTGTGTTTGATTGACTTTATTTTTCATAAAATGTTATTTTTTCATCCAAATTTCTTCTTTTGGAGGTGTTTGGTTGAAATTTTTTTTCATGAAAAGTATTTTTCAAAAATTGGTCACGTGATCATAATTCTTCAAAAATACAAAAAACATTTTCTTTAGGACGAGTATGTTTTTATTTTTCACACACACACACACACACACACTTCCTCTCTCTCTCTCTCTCTCTCACACACACACACACACACACACATTTACCCCATCTGTTTCCTCTACCTATCAATAAAAGATAGACAAGTATAACATTTTTTAAGTCGAAAATTAAACCAAGAGTAATAAGGATGTGGTTATAACTCCAGTGGGGCTAAATAATATCATTCTTAAATTAATCAAAACACATTTAATTAATAATTTATATCCAAACAAATTTCATACTTGTAATAAAGAGCACATTTAATGTTCGGATAATACTTCTTTGACATTGAGTGCTTGTTTGGGAAAAGTTAAAATTGTTAAAAAGTTTATTCAAAATCAATAATTAATTTTAATAACATATTTTATGTGACTCACTATTTTTATTAACTTTGTTATTATGGATTTATAATTTTTTTTTATTGACATTTACAAAAAAATTTAATAAAAGTTTTGTCAAACAACCACATCTTTTGAATGGCGACATGATGTGCTTAATATAATAATAAAGTTGAAAAGGAGCCAAGAAAGAGCCAATATGACGACATGATGTGACATAAGTTAATCATCATTTCATCTGAAATAATTATGTCTCCTTCGTGGGCTTTTCCATTTGTACTGAAAAAAGTTGACAGGAGAGGTAGACAATCTCTCACAGTGGGTGGCCCACCAATGTGAGAGATTGTCAACCAAACCACCCCTCCCTGGTGTGGCATCCCTCTTCCTTCATATATTTTGAGGTGAAGAATTGTTTGGACCAGGTGGCAATAACACAATGATTTGGACTGTTTTGGGATAGTATCTTAGCAATCTCACAAAATTTTATGGATTGTAATTAGGTGATATTTAAATATAAAAGCTTTCTATTAATATTTAATAAATTGACAATTTAGTTAAAATTTCATCTCGTGTATATTTAGTATGGAGAAACAAAATCGGAAAGAAAAGATAAGAAACATGAGAGAGAGAGGGAGAGGGAGAGAGAGAGAGAGAGAATATATATTAAATTATGGTGATTTAATTCTTTTAGAAGAGTCTCTATAAATATACATAGACAGTCCTTTTTATAATGTCTATTTTTTCTTGCACGTCAGCTAAACACTCTTGAAAATGATTAACTTCTTGTAGAGAGAGAGAGAGAGAGGCACCTGCGATATGATACATCATTTATTCGGTATATAAGTTGTCCCAAAAATTAAATGATTGAACAATTAATTGATATATCATATCATTAGTGCTTGTAGAAGCTAAACATCGATCTTTGCTATTTACCCATGCTGGTTCTTTGTACCAGTTTATATGACAACATAGTCATTGTTACATTAAATAATACATAAAATTCATAGAATGTGGTAGTGATCCTACTGCCACATATAAATGTTTTAAGCTTCATTAGAGATGAATAAAAGTACTAATTTTATATAATATGTTAATTATATATTTGTTGAGTTGATGTGCAATATTACCCTCATACTATTTAAGTAATGTTTTAATAAATCATTTTCCTTTATTTCATACCTCTAACAGTACGTCGAGGCTCATCATGACATTGGTTCGCCGAAAATACATAGAATTCAACATAGTAGCAACGCCATTGAGAATTCTATACATATTAATTGCTTATTTGATCATGTTTAAAAGCTATTTTTTTTAATGTAAATAAAGTGCATGTTTGAAAAGTATTATAAATGATTAAATTGTATATAGATGAAACTGATTGGTGAATAAGAAGATTATACTTTAAATTTTTCGAAATGTGTGAATCAAAAGTGACTCGAGTGTTTATAAACCATCAATAAACACAAGCCAAACGTATGCAAAGTAGGAGCCACAATGATTGAGTGAGACCCATAATTAATTTATTTTGAGACACAAATAGTAGCAAATTCCGATACTTATAATCACACCCAAACATGTGCTAAGTGTTCCTTTAAGTTTGCCATTTTTGGCTGATTATCTCACACACACTAACACTCTTCACAAAAATTTAATGACATGCCTGATTCTTTAAAATTTATTTTCAACTATACATTTTTTTAATAAGATAAACTTGCATGTAAACTCAGATTTTTTTTTTCATATTTTTTAATCATATATTTTTCAAAAAATCACTTGTACAAAATTGTTGTCTCATTCTTGTCCTACTTTGATTTGAAGCCAAAAGTTACTGCGCATAAATAATATATTCTCAAACACACACACACACTTTCACGTTTAATTAAAATATTATTGTCATAAAACTATTAGATAAAGGAAAAATAATAGAAAAAAAAAGTAAGATTCAAAAACTTAAATGTGTATTTCATTATAATAATGACACCTGCATATAATTTTCAATGAGAATTATAAATTGATCAAGATACAAACTTCTATAATAAATAAAACTTATCTACATATTTGAATAAATAATTATCTCATAATTTTACAACAATCACTCATTTTAAACTAGGGCCAAACTCATTTTCAAAATAAGTAATTTTTATTTCAACTTTTAACAACAAAAAAGTTATCTTAAAACAATGATTTTTTTTTTTTTTTTTTAAGCTAGCCAAACATGCACTACCTTTTGCAAATCTCGAAAATCGTTGATGAATTATATACAACACAAAAGAACCCACATCCTCCGCCACCCCGCCGCGTATAGGCTCTTCGCGAACCATTTATATGTTCTAATCTTCTTCTTCCCTCCCCCATTATCCATTACATACACTAGCGTGCGCACATAAATATACAACGAAATGCCAATAGTGTTGGAAAATTCTAACATATTTGGGGCCACACGTAATATATTAAAATATGTGGTGTTATTATTTAAAGAAAATTAGTCAATTAAAATGATCCACTAAAGATGAATTTTGATAAATGGATATTAGTTTTTATGGAATTAAAGTGTAAAGATCGAATGTTTGTTTTAAATTGATGAAGTGGCCAATTTGAAACAAATTAAAGATAATGACCATTCATTATCTTTTTGTTATATGGGATCATGGTCCCCAATTGTTGGTGTTCTTGAGAT
>OU503049.1:7470234-7527532 GCA_912172775.2 Fraxinus pennsylvanica
CATGTTCCTGAAAAATAAAATAAAGTATTAAGATCAAATAACTGGAACATGTGTTACTTAACTCTAACATATAATAAACCAACTAACTCATCGATGACCTAAGGGGAAATAAGGTATGGATGATGAGTCCCAAGAAAAAAAACTTACAATAAACTAAATTATCCTAAAACTCAAAAATAAAATAAATAAAAAGAAAGAAAGTTTGGGTTGCCTCCCAAGAAGCGTTTTTTTAAAGTCATTGGCTTGACTTTTGCACAAGTGTGTCATGGCACTTTGAATATTGGTTTGGAGGTCCTACTTAACTTGTTTAATTTAACTTTATTCCACATTGCAATTTTTCTTGAAATTTTAGCACTGCTCTTCTCCATGTAGTATGACTTTTCCTCATCACCTGTTTTGAATTCAACAATATATACATCAATCTCTTCATAAGGTTGAATCACAAAATCTACTTTTGAGCAAATGATAAAGTCGAGGATTTCTTCTTCTTTGAATGTTACAAGTTTTTTTTCGCCTGTTGTGATTAATTTCTCGATCTTTTCAGACCTCTCTTCTTAGATTGAAGTTTCCTCAAGTTCAATGTCCATGTTTAAAACTTTTGGCAAATAAACAATGACATCTTCATGGAAAGTCCCCTCCTCTTGTTGTATTTGCTGGAAGTCTGGTGGATCCGATTCTCTTAATTGATGTTCATTAATAATCTGTGGAAGAAATAATTTCACAGGCAAATCACCCATATCAAGTTAGTGTGAGAGAAATAATGCAACATGCAAGTTTCTCATTACAGTTTCATCAATTTCACATTTAGCTTTTAGATCTTGTAGTCGCTATCCTATAATGAGTTTTTGTAATTGGTCATTGGTCTCAATGCAGTGTTTATTCGTCCCAATAATGTAAACTTCCGTAACTGACATAGTAATGCCAAATGAGAGAGAGAGAGAGAGAGAGAGAGAGAGAGAGAGAGAGAGAGAGAGAGCGAATTTTTAGTTTTTGGTGATCGTCAGTTCATTTAAAACAGAAAAAGGTGAATGACAAGTTTTGCAATGATGTAATTGGTCATTGGTCTCAATGCAGTGTTTATTCGTCCCAATAATGTAAACTTCCGTAACTGACATAGTAATGCCAAATGAGAGAGAGAGAGAGAGAGAGAGAGAGAGAGAGAGAGAGAGCTAATTTTTAGTTTTTGGTGATCATTAGTCCAATGACAACAGAAACAACTTCATGACAAGTCTTGCATTGTTTATTTTTGTGTGTACAGTTTCCTGTTAAATAAACAATACTTGTTATCTTGGAAAATATCACACACATATGTTTCTGTTGAATAGGCAAGTTAAAAGCCTCGCATGGGCGACCCTACTCTTTGTTTCAGCAAAAGTCTTAAGTCACGAGAATTCATTTTTGAATGGATTCCTAGTATTTTCATATAAATGTCATCCTACTATTTTCAAAATTTATTGGATTCATACTATTTTCATGTAATTCATTCTTACAGCAAATTTAATTGAAGAAAGGCTTTGTCTTGAATTTATTACATAATGTACCACATCATATATGACATAACACTATTTTCATACATAGATTTGACACAACATATTTTTCATACAATTGATGTACCAAATCATATATGACAGAACACATTTTTTAACTATTTTCATACATAGATTTACCCATAATTATGTCACACGCTTTTCAAAAATTACCTTTGTAATGTTGACATCAATGATTTCTAGATCAAAATATTTAAAATAATAATATGAGAATCCAAACAGTCCATGAGTTTTTGGAACGAGAAAGAGAGAGAGAACCAACTTTTGTCTTATAATGAGTTTTTCTAATTGGTCATTGGTCTCAATACAGTGTTTACCTGTCCTAATAAAGTAAACTCCCGTAACAGATATAGTAATGCCAAATGTGTGAGAGAGAGAGAGCCAATTTTTAATTTTTGGTGAACGTCAGTTCAATGACAATAAAAATAGCTGCATGACAAGTCTTGCATTGTTTATTTTCGTGTGTACAGTTTCCTATTAAATGAACAATGCTTGTTTCATGGAAAATAGGCATATATATGCTTCTGTTGAATAGGCAAGTTAAAAAGGCTCACATGAGCGACTCTACTATTGTTTAATCAACAGTTTTGAGTCACGAGAATTCATTTTTGAATGGACTCCTGCTATTTTCATATAAATGTCATCCTACTATTTTCATAATGCGTTGGATTCCCACTATTTTCATATAATTCATTCTTACAGCAAATTTATTAAAAGAAATGCAATGTCCTGAATTTATTTCATAACGTACCACATCATCTATGACATAACACTATTTTCATACATAAATTTGACACAACATGTTTTTCATACATATTATGTACCACATCATATATGATAGAGCATATTTTTCTCACTATTTTCATACATAGATTTGCCATAATTATGTCACACGCTTTTCAAAATTACCTTTGTAATGTGGACATCAATCGTTTCTAGATCAAAATATCTAAAATAATAATATGAGAATCCAAACAGTCCACGAGTTTAAAAAAAATGTCTTTTTTTTGGACAAGAGAGAGAGAGAGACATAGCCAATTTTTGTATTATAATGAGTTTTTGTAATTGNACTCTATACATTGTTTATCCGTCCCAATAAAGTAAACTCCCGTAACTGATATCGTAATGCCAAATGTGTGTGAGTGAGAGAGAGAGAGAGAGAGAGAGAGAGAGAGAGAGAGCCAATTTTTAGTTTTTGGTGATCGTCAGTTCAGTGACATAGAAACAACTGCATGACAAGTCTTGCGTTGTTTATTTTCGTGTGTACAATTACCTGTTAAATGAACAATGCTTGTTATATTGGAAAATATCACATACATATGCTTCTGTTGAATTGACAAGTTAAATGGCTCACATGGACGACCCTTCTATTGTTTAAGCAAATGTTTTGAGTCACGAGAATTCAGTTTTGCATGGATTCCTACTATTTTCATATAAATGTTATCCTACTATTTTCATAATGCATTGGATTTCTACTATTTTCATATAATTCATTCTTAAATCAAATTTATCAGAAGAAAGACATTGTCTTGAATTTATTACATAATCTACTACATGACATAACACTATTTTCATACATAGATTTGACATGACATATTTTTCATACACATGATGTGCCACATCATATACGACAGACCATATTTTTCACACTATTTTCTTACATAGATTTCTCTATAATTATGTCACACGCTTTTCAAAAATTACCTTTGTAATGTTGACATCCATGGTTTCTGGATCAAAATATCTAAAATAATAATATAAGAATTCAAACAGTCCATGACTTTTCAAAAAAAAAATGTCTTTTTCGAACGAGAGAGAGAGAGAATCAATTTTTGTCTTATAATAAGTTTTTGTAATTGGTCATTGGACTCAATACATTGTTTATCCGTCCCAATAAAGTAAACTCCCGTAACTGATATCGTAATGCCAAATGTGTGTGTGTGAGAAAGAGAGAGAGAGAGAGAGAGAGAGAGAGAGAGCCAATTTTTAATTTTTGGTGATCGTCAGTCTAATGACAACAGAGAAAACTTCATGACAAGTCTTGCATTATTTATTCTCGTGTGTACAATTTCCTATGAAATGAACAATGCTTGTAATCTTGGAAAATATCACATACATACGTTTTTGTTAAATAGGCAAGTTAAAAGGCTTACATGGGGACCCTACTCTTTTTTAAGCAAAAGTTTTGAGTCACGAGAATTCATTTTTGAATGAATTCCTACTATTTCCATATAAATGTAATCCTACTATTTTCATAATGCGTTGGATTCCTACTATTTTCATATAATTCATTCTTACAGCAAATTTATCAGAAGAAAGGCATTGTCTTGAATTTATTACATAATGTACCACATCATATTCGACATAACACTATTTTCATACATAGATTTGACACAACATATTTTTCATACATATGATGTACCACATCATATACGACAAAACACATTTTTTCTAACTATTTTCATACATAGATTTACCCATAATTATGTCACACGCTTTTCAAAAATTACTTTTGTAATGTGGACATCAATGGTTTCTGGATCAAAATATTTAAAATAACAATATGAGAATCCAAAGAGTACATGAGTTTCTAAAAAATGTCTTTTTCGAACGAGCGAAAGAGAGAGAGAGAGAGAGAACCAATTTTTGTCTTATAACGAGTTTTTTTAATTGGTCATTGGTCTCAATGCAGTTTGTCTTGAATTTATTATATAATGCACCTCATCATATACGACAAAACACTATTTTCATACATAGATTTGACACGACATATTTTTCACACATATGATGTACCACATCATATATGACAGAACACATTTTTCTAACTATTTTCATCCATAGATTTGCCCATAATTATGTCACACGCTTTTCAAAAATTACCTTTGTAGTGTTGACATCAATGGTTTCTGTATCAAAATATTTAAAATAATAATATGAGAATCGAAACAGTCCATGAGTCTTAAAAAAATTTCTTTTTCGAACAAGAGAGAGGGAGAGAACCAATTTTTATCTTATAACGAGTTTTTGTAATTGGTCATTGGTCTCAATGCAGTGTTTATCCGACCCAATAAAGTGAACTCCCGTGACTACCATAGTAATGCCAAATGAGAGAGAGAGAGAGAGAGAGAGAGAGAGAGAGAGCCAATTTTTAGTTTTCGTAGTCTTGCATTGTTTATTTTCGTGTGTACAGTTTCCTGTTAATTAACAATGCTTGTTATCTTAGAAAATATCACATACATATGTTTCTATTGAATAGGCAAGTTAAAAGGCTCACATGGACGACCCTACTATTGTTTAAGCAAAAGTTTTGAGTCACGAAAATTCATTTTTGAATGGATTCCTACTATTTTCATATAAATGTCATCCTCCTATTTTCATAATGCATTGGATTCCTACTATTTTCATATAATTCCGTCTTACAGCAAATTTATCAAAAGAAAGACATTGTCTTGAATTTATTACATAATGTACCACATAATATATAACATAATACCATTTTCATACATAGATTTGACACAACATATTTTTTATACATATGATCTACCACATCACATATGGCAGAACCTATTTTTCTAACTATTTTCATACACAGATTTGCCCATAATTATGTCACACGCTTTCCAAAAATTACCTTTGTAATGTGGACATCAATGGTTTTTGGTTCAAAATATCTAAAATAATAAAATGAGAATCCAAACAGTCCATGAATTTTAAAAAAAATGTTTTTTTTGGACAAGAGAGAGAAAGAGAGATGTATAGCCAATTTTTGTATCACATTGAGTTTTTGTAATTGGTCATTGGTCTCAATACAGTGTTTATCCGTCCCAATAAAGTAAACTCATGTAACTGATATAGTAATGCCAAATGTGAGAGTGAGAGAGAGAGAGAGAGAGAGAGAGAGAGATAGTGCCAATTTTTAGTTTTCGGTGATCGTTAGTTCAATGACAACAGAAACAGCTTCATGGCAAGTCTTGTATTGTTTATTTTCGTGTGTACAATCTCCTGTTAAATGAACAATGCTTGTTATCTTGGAAAATATCACAAAAATATGTTTCTATTGAATAGACAAGTTAAAAGGCTTACATGGACGACCATACTGTTGTTTAAGCAAAAGTTTTGAGTCACGAAAATTTATTTTTGAATGGATTCCTACTATTTTCATATAAATGTCATCCTCCTATTTTCATAATGTATTGGATTCCTACTATTTTCATATAATTCATTCTTACAGCAAATTTATGAGAAAAAGGGCATTGTCATGAATTTATTACATAATGTACCACATCATCTATGGCGTGACCCTATTTCCTTACATATATTTGACACAAAATATCAAAAGAAAGACATTGTCTTGAATTTAGTACATAATGTACCACATCATATATGACTTTACACTATTTTCATACATAGATTTCACACAACATATTTTTTATACATATGATGTACCACATCATATATGACAGAACACATTTTCCTAACTATTTTCATGCCTAGATTTGCCCATAATTACGTCCCACGCTTTTCAAAAATTACCTTTGTAATGTTGAAATCAGTGGTTTATGGAACAAAATATTTAAAATAATAATATGAGAATCCAAACAATCCATGAGTTTTAAAAAAATGTCTTTTTCGAACGAGGGAGAGAGAGAACCAATTTTTGTCTTATAATGAGTTTTTGTAATTGGCCGTTGATCTCAATGCAGTGTTTATTCGTCCCAATAATGTAAACTCCCGTAACTGACATAGTAATGCCAAATGAGAGAGAGAGAGAGAGAGAGAGAGAGAGAGAGTCAATTTTTAGTTTTTGGTGATCGTTAGTCCAATGACAACAGAAACAACTTGATGACAAGTCTTGCACTATTTATTTTCGTGTGTACAGTTTCCTGTTAAATGAACAATGCTTGTTATCATTGAAAATATCAATTACATATGCTTTTGTTGAATAGGCAAGGTAAAAGGCTCACATGGGCGACCTTACTATTGTTTAAGCAAAAGTTTTGAGTCACGAGAATTCATTTTTAAATGGATTCCTACTATTTTCATATAAATGTCATCCTACTATTTTCATAATGCATTGGATTCCTACTATTTTCATATAATTTATTCTTACAGCAAATTTATGAGAAGAAGGGCATTGTCAGGAATTTATTACATAATGTACCACATCATATATGGCACGACACTATTTCCATACTTATATTTGACACAACATATTTTTCATACATATGATATACCAAATCATATATGACAGAACACATTTTTCTAACTATTTTCATACATAAATTTGTCCATAATTATGTCACACGCTTTTCAAAAATTACCTTTATAATGTGGACACCAATGATTTCTAGACCAAAACATCTAAAATAATAATATGAGAATCCAAACAGTCCATGTGTTTTAAAAAATTATCTTTTTCGAGAGAGAGAACCAATTTTTGTCTTATAATGAGTTTTTGTAATTGGTCATTGGTCTCAATACAGTATTTATCTGTCCCAATAAAGTAAACTCCCGTAACTGACATAGTAATACAAAATGTGTGAGTGAGAGAGAGAGAGAGAGAAAGAGTGATAGAGCCAATTTTTAGTTTTTGATGATTATTAGTTCAATGACAAGAGAAACAGCTTCATGACAAGTCTCTCATTATTTATTTTCGTGTGTGCAGTTTCCTATTATATGAACAATGCTTGTTATCTTCGAAAATATCACATACATATGTTTCTGTTGAATATGCAAGTTAAAAGGCTCACATGGACGACCCTACTGTTGTTTAAGCAAAAGTTTTGAGTCACGAGAATTCATTTTTAAATGAATTCCTACTATTTCATATAAACGTCATCCTACTATTTTAATAATGGATTGGATTCCTACTATTTTCATATAATTCATTCTTACAACAAATTTATCAGAAAAAAGGCATTGTCTTGAATTTATTACATAATGTACCACATCATATACGGCAAGACTCTATTTCCATACATATATTTGACACAACATATTTTTCATACATAAGACATACATCATCATGTTTGACAGAACACATTTTTCTAACTATTTTTATACATAGATATGTCCATAATTATGTCACACGCTTTTCAAAAATTACCTTTGTAATGTGGACATCAATGGTTTCTGGATCAAAATATCCAAAATAATAATATGAGAATCCAAACAATACATGAGTTTTAAAAAATTATCTTTTTCGAGAGAGAGAGAGAGAGAGAGCCAGTTTTTATCTTACAATGAGTTTTTGTAATTGGTCATTGGTCTCAATACAGTGTTTATCCGTCCCAATAAAGTAAACTCCCGTAACTGACATAGTAATGCATAATGAGAGAGAGAGAGAGAGAGAGAGAGAGAGAGAGAGAGAGAGAGAGAGCCAATTTTTAGTTTTTTTGTGATCGTCAGTTCAATGACAACTGAAACAACTGCATTACAAGTCTTTCATTGATTATTTTCGTGTGTACAATTTTTTGTTAAATGAACAATGCTTTTTATATTGAAAAATGTCATTTACATATGCTTCTGTCGAATTGACAAGTTAAACGGCTCACATGGACGACCTTACTATTGTTTAAGCAAAAGTTTTGAGTCACGAGAATTCATTTTTGAATGGATTCCTACTATTTTCATATAAACGGCATCCCACTATTTTCATAATGCGTTGGATTCCTATTATTTTCATATTATTCATTCTTACAGCAAATTTATCATAAGAAAGGCATTGTCTCGAATTTATTACATAAGGTACCACACCATATATGGCATGACACTATTTCCATACATATATTTGACACAACATACTTTTCATACATATGATGTACCACATCATATATGATAGAACACATTTTTCTAACTATTTTCGTACATAGATTTGTCCATAATTATGTGACACGCTTTTCAAAAATTACCTTTGTAATGTGGATATCAATGGTTTTTAGATCAAAATTTTTAAAATAAAAATATGAGAATCCAAACAATTCATGAGTTTTAAAAAATTATCTTTTTCGAGAGAGAGAGATAGCCAATTTTTGTCTTATAATAAGTTTTTGTAATTGGTCATTAGTCTCAATACAGTGTTTATCCGTCCCAATAAAGTAAACTCCCGTAACTGACATAGTAATGCAAAAATGATCGTTAGTTCGATGACAACAGAAACAGTTGCATTATAAGTCTTGCGTTGTTTATTTTCGTGTGTACAATTTTCTGTTAAATGAACAATGCGTGTTATATTGGAAAATGTCACTTACATATGCTTCTGTTGAATTGACAAGTTAAAAGGCTCACATGGACGACCCTTCTATTGTTTAAGCAAATGTTTTGAGTCACGAAATTCATTTTTGAATGGATTCCTACTATTTTCATATAAATGTTATCCTACTATTTTCATAATGCCTTGGATTCCTACTAATTTCGTATAAATTATTCTTATAACAAATTTATCAGAAGAAAGGCATTGTCTTGAAATTATTACATAATGTAACACATCATATATGGCATGACACTATTTCTATACATAGACTTGGCACAACATATTTTTCACCCATATGATGTACCACAACATATATGGCAGAACATATTTTTCTAACTATTTTCATACATAGATTTGCCCATAATTATGTCACACGCTTTTCAAAATTTACCTTTGTAATGTTGACGTTAATGGTTTTTGGATCAAAATATCTGAGATGATAATATGGGAATCCAAACAGGCCATGAGTTTTAAAAAATTATCTTTTTCGATAGAGAGAGAGCAAATTTTTGTCTTATAATGTGTTTTTGTAATTGGTCTTTGGTCCCAATACAGAGTTTATCCGTCCCAATAAAGTCAACTCCCGTAACTGACGTAGTAATGTCAAATAAGAGAGAGAGAGAGAGAGTGAGAGAGAGCTAATTTTTAGTTTTTGGTGATTGTCAGTTCAATGACAACAGAAACAGCTGCATGATAAGTCTTACATTGTTTATTTTCATGTGAACAGTTTCTTGTTAAATGAACAATGCTTATTATCTTGGAAAACAGCACGTACATATGCTTCTGTTGAACAAGCAAGTTAAAAGGCTCACATGGGCGACCCTACTATTGTTTAAGCAACAGTTTCGAATCACGAGAATTCATTTTTGAATGGATTCCTACTATTTTCATAGAAATGTCATCCTACTATTTTCAGAATGCATTGGATTCCTACTATTTTCATATAAATCATTCTTACAGCAAATTTATCAGAAGAAATACATTGTCTTGCATTTATTACATAATGTACCAAATCATATATTACATAGATTTGAGACAACATATTTTTCATACATATGATGTACCACATCATATATGACAGAGCACATTTTTCTAACTATTTTTATAAAAAGATTTGCCCATAATTATGTCACACGCTTTTCAAAAATTACCTTTGTAATGTGGACATCAATGGTTTCTGGATCAAAATATCTAAAATAATAATATGAGAATCCAAACGGTCCATGAGTTTTAAAAAATATATGTTTTCCAAACTAGAGAGAGAAAGAGAGAGAAAGAGCCAATTTTTGTCTTATAATGAGTTTTCATAATTGGTCATTGATCTCAATACAATGTTTATCCGTCTTAATAAAGTAAACTCCCGTAACTGACATAGTGATGCCAAATGAGAGAGAGAGAGAGAGAGTGAGAGAGAGAGAGAGAGAGCCAATTTTTAGTTTTTTGTGATCGTCAGTTCAATGACAACAGAAACAACTGCATGAAAAGTCTTGCATTGTTTATTTTTGTGTGTACAATTTCTCGTTATATGAACAATGCTTGTTATCTTCGAAAATAGCACATACATATGCTTCTGTTGAATAGACAAGTCGAAAGGCTCACAAAGGCGACCCTACTATTGTTTAAGAAACAGTTTTTAAGTCAAGAGAATTCATTTTTGAATGTCATCCTACAATTTTCATATAAATGTCATCCTACTATTTTCATAATGCTTTGAATTCCTACTACTTTCATATAATTCATTGTTGCAGCAAATTTATCAGAAGAAATGCATTGTCTTGAATTTATTACATAATATACCACATCATATGTGACATAACAATATTTTCATACATAGATTTGACACAACATATTTTTCATACATATGATGTACCACATCATATATGACAGAACACATTTTTCTAACTATTTTCATACACGGATTTGCCCATAAATTTGTCACGTGCTTTTCAAATATTACCTTTGTAATGTGGATATCAATGGTTTTTGGATCAAAATATCTAAAATATTAATATTAGAATCCAAACGGTCCATTAATTTAAAAAATCATCTTTTTCAACAGAGAGAGAGTCCATTTTTATCTTATAATGAGTTTTTATAACTGGTCATTGGTCTAAATACAATGTTTATCCATCCTAATAAAGTAAACTCCTGTAACTGACATAGTAATGCCAAACGTGAGAGAGAGAGAGAGAGAGAGAGAGAGAGAGAGAGAGCCAATTTTTAGTTTTTGGTGATTGTCAGTTCAATGACAACAGAAACAGCTACATGACAAGTCTTGCATTGTTTATTTTTATGTGCTCCATTTCCTGTTAAATGAACAATGCTTGTAATCCTGGAAAATATCACATACATATATTTTTGTTAAATAGGCAAGTTAAAAGGCTCATATTGGGACCCTACTCTTTTTTAAGCAAAAGTTTTGAGTCACGAGAATTCATTTTTGAATGAATTCCTGCTATTTCCATATAAATGTCATCCTACTATTTCCATAATACATTGGACTCCTACTATTTTCATGTAATTTATTCTTACAGCAAATTTATGAGAAGAAAGGCATTGTCTTGAATTTATTACATAATGTACCACATCATATATGGCATGACACTATTTCCATACATAGATTTGGCACAACATATTTTTCATACATATGATGTACTGCATCATATATGACAGAACACATTTTTCTAACTATTTTCATACACAGATTTGTCCATAATTATGTTACACGGTTTTCAAAAATTACCTTTTTAATGTGGACATCAATGGTTTCCGGATTAAAGTATCTAAAATAATAATATGAGAATCCAAACAGTCCATGAGTTTTAAAAAATTATCTTTCTTGTAATTGGTCATCGGTCACAATACATTGTTTATCCATCTTAATAAAGTAAACTCCGCTAACATAGTAATGTCAAATGAGAGAGAGAGAGAGAGAGAGAGAGAGAGAGAGAGAGAGAGAGAGAGAGAGAGCAAATTTTTAGTTTTTTGTGATCGTTAATTCAATGACAACAGAAATAGTTGCATGACAAGTCTTGCATTGTTTATTTTCATGTGTACAGTTTCCTGTTAAATGAACAATGCTTATTATCTTGAAAAATAGCACATACATATGCTTTTGTTGAATATGCAAGTCAGAAGGCTCACATGGGCGACCCTACTATTGTTTAAGAAGCAGTTTTGGAGTCACGGGACTCACGAGAATTCATTTGTGAATGGATTCCTACTATTTTCATATAAATGTCATCCTAGTGTTTTCATAATGCTTTGGATTCCAACTATTTTCATATAATTCATTCTTACAGCAAATTTATCAGAAGAAATGCATTGTCTTTAATTTATTACTTAATGTACCACATCATATATGGCATGACACTATTTCCATACATAGATTTGACACAACATATTTTTCATACATATGATGTACCGCATCATATATGACAGAACACATTTTTCTAACTATTTTCATACATAGATTTGTCCATAATTATGTCACACGCTTTTCAAAAATTAACTTTGTAGTGTGGATTTCAATGGTTTCTGGATCAAAATATCTAAAATAATAATATGAGAATCCAAAAAGTTTGACTTTTTTAAAAAATGACTTTTTCGAACAAGAGAGTGAGAGGGAGAGAGAAAGAGAGCCAATTTTTGTGTTATAATGAGTTTTTGTAATTGGTCATTGGTCTCAATACAATGTTTATCCGTCCTCACAAAGTAAACTACCGTAACTGACATAGTAATGCCAAATGAGAGAGAGAGAGAGAGAGAGAGAGAGAGCCAATTTTTAGTTTTTTGTGATCGTTAGTTCAATGACAACAGATGTAGTTGCACGACAAGTCTTGCATTGTTTATTTTCATGTGTACAGTTTCCTGTTAAATGAACAATGCTTATTATCTTGAAAAATAGCACATACATATGCTTTTGTTGAATATGTAAGTCAGAAGGCTCACATGGGCGACCCTACTATTGTTTAAGAAGCAGTTTTTGAGTCACGGGAGTCACGAGAATTCATTTATGAATGGATTCCTACTATTTTCATATAAATATCATCCTACTGTTTTCATAATGCTTTGGATTCTAACTATTTTTATATAATTCATTCTTACAGCAAATTTATCAGAAGAAATGCATTGTCTTTAATTTATTACTTAATGTACCACATTATATAAAACATAACATTATTTCCATACATAGATTTGACACAACATATTTTTCATACATATGATGTACCACATCATATATGACAGAACATATTTTTTTTTAACTATTTTCATACATAGAGTTGTCCATAATTATGTCACACGCTTTTCAAAAATTACCTTTGTAATGTTGTCGTCAATGGTTTCTGAGTCAAAGTATCTAAAATAATAATATTTGAATCCAAACAGGCCATGAGTTTTAAAAAAATTATCTTTTTCAAGAGAGAGAGAGAGAGAGAGAGCCAATTTTTGTCTTATAATAAGTTTTCGTAATTGGTCATTGGTGTCAATACAATGTTTATCCATCCTAATAAAGTAAACTCCCTTAACTGACATAGTAATGCCAAATGAGAGNACTATTGTTTAAGCAAAAGTTTTGAGTAACGAGAATTCATTTTTGAATGGATTCCTACTATTTTCATATAAATGTCATCCTTGGATTCCTACTATTTTCATATAATTAATTCTTACAGCAAATTTATCAGAAGAAAGGCATTGTCTTGAATTTATTACATAATGTACCACATCATATATGGCATGACACTATTTCAACACATATAATTGACACAACATATTTTTCATACATATGATGAACCGCATCATATATGACAGAGCACATTTTTCTAACTATTTTCATACATAGATTTGTCCATAATTATGTCACATGCTTTTCAAAAATTACCTTTGTAATGTGGACATCAATGGTTTCTGGATCAAAGTATCTAAAATAATAATATGAGAATCCAAACAGTCCATGAGTTTTAAAAAATTATCTTTTTCGAGAGAGAGAGCGCCAATTTTTGTCTTATAATGAGTTTTTGTAATTGGTCATTGGTCTCAATACAGTATTTATCCGTCCCAATAAAGTAAGCTCCCGTAACTGACATAGTAATGCAAAATATGAGAGAGAGAGAGAGAGAGAGAGAGAGCCAATTTTGAGTTTTTGGTGATCGTTAGATCAATGACAACAGAAACAGTTTCATGAAAAGTCTCGCATTGTTTATTTTCGTGCGTACAGTTTTCTGATAAATGAACAATGCTTGTTATCTTCGAAAATATCACATACATATGGTTCTGTTGAATATGGAAGTTAAAAGGCTCACATGGGCGGCCCTACTCTTGTTTAAGCAAAAGTTTTGAGTCATGAGAATTCATTTTTGAATGTTATCCTACTATTTTCATATAAATGTCATCCTACTATTTTCATAATGCATTGGATTTCTACTATTTTCATATAATTCATTCTTACAGCAAATTTATGAGAAGAAAGGCATTGTTTTGAATTTATTATATAATGTACCACATCATATATGGCATGACACTATTTCCATACATAGATTTGACACAACATATTTTTCATACATACGATGTACAGCATCATATATGACAGAACACATTTTTCTAACTATTTTCATACATAGATTTGTCCATAATTATGTCACACGCTTTTCAAAAATTAACTTCGTAGTGTGGACTTCAATGGTTCCTGGATCAAAATATCTATAATAATAACATGAGAATCCAAAAAGTTTGAGTTTTTTAAAAAATGACTTTTTCGGACAAGAGAGTGAGAGGGAGAGAGAAAGAGATCCAATTTTTGTGTTATAAGGAGTTTTTGTAATTGGTCATTGGTCTCAATACAATGTTTATCTGTCCTAACAAAGTAAACTCCCGTAACTGACATAGTAATGCCAAATGAGAGAGAGAGAGAGAGAGAGAGAGAGAGAGAGAGAGAGAGAGAGAGAGAGAGCCAATTTTTAGTTTTTTTGTGATCGTCAGTTCGATGACAACAGAAACAGCTGCATTACAAGTCTTGCATTGTTTATTTTCGTGTGTACAATTTTTTGTTAAATGAACAATGCTTGTTATATTGAAAAATGTCACTTACATATGCTTCTGTTGAATTGACAAGTTAAACGGCTCACATGGACGACCCTACTATTATTTAAGCAAAAGTTTTGAGTCACGAGAATTCATTTTTGAATGGATTCCTTCTATTTTCATATAAATGTCATCCTACTATATTTATAATGCGTTGGATTCTTAATATTTTCATATAATTCATTCTTACAACAAATTTATCAGAAGAAAGGCATTGTCTTGAATTTATTACATAATGTACCACATCATACATGGAATGACACTATTTCCATACATATATTTGACACAACATATTTTTCATACATATGATGTACCACATCATGTTTGACATAACACATTTTTTTAACTATTTTTATACATATATATGTCCATAATTATGTCACACGCTTTTCAAAAACTACCTTTGTAATGTGGACATCAATGGTTTCTGGATCAAAATATCTAAAATAATAATATGAGAATCCAAACAGTCATGAGTTTAAAAAATTATCTTTTTCGATAGAGAGAGCACCAATTTTTGTCTTATAATGAGTTTTTGTAATTGATCATTGGTCTCAATACAGTGTTTATCCGTCCCAATAAAGTAAGCTCCCGTAACTGACATAGTAATGCAAAATATGAGAGTGAGAGAGAGAGAGAGAGAGAGAGAGCGAGAGAGCCAATTTTGAGTTTTTAGTGATCGTTAGTTCAATGACAATAGAAACAATTTCATGACAAGTCTCGCATTATTTATTTTCGTGCTATAGTTTCCTGATAAATGAACAATGCTTGTTATCTTCGAAAATATCACATACATATGTTTTTGTTGAATATGGAAGTTAAAAGGCTCACATGGGCGACCCTACTCTTGTTTAAGCAAAAGTTTTGAGTCACGAGAATTCATTTTTGAATGTCATCCTACTATTTTCATAATGCATTGGAATCCTACTATTTTCATATAATTAATTCTTACAGCAAATTTATGAGAAGAAAGGCATTGTCTTGAATTTATTACATAATGTACCACATCATATATGGCATGACACTATTTCCATACATATATTTGACACAAAATATTTTTCATACATACGATGTACCGCATCGTATATGACAGAACACATTTTTCTAACTATTTTCATACATAGATTTGTCCATAATTATGTCACACGCTTTTCAAAAATTACCTTTGTAATGTGGACTTCAATGGTTTCTAGATCAAAATATCTATAATAATAATATGAGAATCGAAAAAGTTTGAGTTTTTCAAAAAATGACTTTTTCGAAAAAGAGAGCGAGAGGGAGAGAGAAAGAGAGCCAATTTTTGTCTTAAAATGAGTTTTTATAATTGTCATTGGTCTTAATACAATGTTTATCCGACCTAATAAAATAAACTCCCGTAACTGACATATTAGCGAAATGAGAGAGAGAGAGAGAGAGAGAGAGCCAATTTTTAGTTTTTTTGTAATCATCAGTTCGATGATAACAGAAACAGCTGTATTACAAGTCTTGCATTGTTTATTTTCGTGTGTACAATTTTTTGTTAAATGAAAAATGCTTGTTATATTGGAAAATGTCACTTACATATGCTTCTGTTGACAAGTTAGAAGGCTCACATGGATGACCCTACTATTGTTTAAGCAAAAGTTTTGAGTCATGAAATTCATTTTTGAATGGATTCCTACTGTTTTTATATAAATGTCATCCTACTATTTTCATAATGCATTGGATTCCTACTAATTTCGTATAATTCATTCTTACAGCAAATTTGTTAGAAGAAAGGCATTGTCTTGAATTTATTACATAATGTACCACATCATATATGGCATGACACTATTTCCATACATAGATTTGGCACAACATATTTTTCATACATATGATGTACCACAGAAACAGCTGCATGAAAAGTCTTGCGTTGTTTATTTTCGTGTGTACAGTTTCCTGTTATATGAACAATGCTTGTTATGCTGGAAAATAGCACATACATATGCTTCTGTTGAATAGGCAAGTCGAAAGGCTTACATGTGCGACCCTACTATTGTTTAAGAAACAGTTTTGGGTCACGAGAATTCATTTTTGAATGGATTCCTACTATTTTCATATAAATGTCAGCCTACTATTTTCATAATGCGTTGGATTCCTACTATTTTCATATAATTCATTCTTACAGCAAATTTATTAGAAGAAAGGCATTGTCCTGAATTTATTTCATAATGCACCACATCATATATGACATAAAACGACACGACATATTTTTCATACATATGATGTACCACATCATACGTGACAGAACATATTTTTCTAACTATTTTCATACGTAGATTTGTCCATAATTATGTTACACGCTTTTGAAAAATTTTCTTTGTAATGTGGACGTCAATGGTTTCTGGATCAAAATATCTAAAATAATAATATGAGAATCCAAACAGTCCGTGAGTTTTAAAAAAATGTATTTTTCGAACGAGAGGGAGAGAGAAAGAGAGCCAATTTTTGTTTTATAATGAGTTTTTGTAATTGGTCATTGGTCTCAATACAGTGTTTATTCGTCCCAATAAAGTAAATTCCCGTAACTGACATAGTAATACCAATTGAGAGAGAGAGAGAGAGAGAGATGGAGAGAGCCAATTTTTAGTTTTATGTGATCATCAGTTCAATGACAACAGAAATAGCTGCATTACAAGTCTTGCATTTTTTATTTTTGTGTGTACAGTTTTATGTTAAATGAACAATGTTTGTTGTATTAGAAAATATCACATACATATGCTTCTGTTGAATTGACAAGTTAAAAGGCTCATATGGACGACCCTACTATCGTTTAAGAAAATGTTTTGAGTCACGATAATTCATTTTTGAATGGATTCCTACTATTTTCATAATGCGTTGGATTCCTACTATTTTCATATAATTCATTCCTATAGCAAATTTATCAGAGGAAAGGCATTGTCTTGAATTTATTACATAATGTACCACATCATATATGACATAACACTATTTATTGAACTCCGCAAGAATTCAATTCTTGATAAGTTCGAGATTGTTCAATGAAGGACAAAGGGTTTGAAAGCAATGAAGCCTCACAATTGATTCGATAATAATAATAGTTGAGGTTAACAATGAATGAAAGTAAGTATTTATACTAAACCCTAGAAATAAGGAAAAACTCGAAATTAACGAACCAAAAACTAAAAGAATTTGTAATCTACTAGAATTCTATCATATATGGAAATATAGGGCGCAGCTGCACATGTTGTGGGCACATGGGAGCTCATAGCAGTGGTAAAAACCATGTTTGACACTTTCAGTTGGCGTAGGGGTGCCTCTTATGGTGCAGGGGTGCCATGCAGTGGCGCGGGTGCGCTAGTACCTGTTGTCCGAGCTTCAGCCGTCCAAATCAAGTTCTTCCAATTTGATTCCAACCTCGACCCCAACAAGGAACTTGCTTCATTCTTCATTGCGAACACCATATCGTCAACCGTAGCTTGAACAAGCAATGCCATTGCCTCTTTTACTTGCCTTACCCTCGATCGAGCCATCGACCCTTCTTCAACTATCAATGGATATTTACCCGGACTTGTCCTTGTTGCAACAGTTCCTTGGATCACATCATCTCCTCCCTCTTCAAAAGGATTCATCCTCGAATCTGTACCTGTATCAAACAGAGATAAATCAAACACATTGAAATTAGCTGAGACGTTATACTCACCAGTAAGATCTAGCTTGTAAGCATTGTCATTGATCCGTTCAAGGACTTGAAAATGACCATCTCCACAAGGCTGCAACTTGGACTTTCATTGTTCTGGAAATCGTTCTTTTCTCAAATGTAACCAAACCTAATCGACAGGTTCAAATGTGACGTTTCTCCTCCATTTGTTGGCTTGTGTAACATAGAGCTTATTCTTTTGCTCAATTTGGAACTTGACATTCTCATGTAATGCCTTTACCATTTCCGCCTTCTGTTTCCCATCTAAACTACCACGTTCATTAACAGGCAAATGAATCAAATCCAATGGCGTTAGTGGGTTAAAACCATAGACAATTTCAAATGGAGAAAATGAAGTAGTAGAATGTACTGCCCTGTTATAAGCAAACTCAAAGAAAGGTAAATACTCTTCCCAACTCTTCAAGTTCTTATTAATCACAGTACGTAGCAATTGAATCATAGTCCTATTAACTACTTCGGTCTGTCCATCAGTCTGTGGATGACAAGTAGTAGAAAATAATAACTTAGTTCCTAACTTATTCCATAAAACTCTCCAAAAATGACCAAGGAACTTAACATCCCTATCCGATACAATACTCTTAGGAACCCCATGCAAACATACTATTTCCTTAAAGAAAAAATCTACAATGTTGGTAGCATCATCGGTTTTATGGCAAGGAATGAAGTGTGCCATTTTACTAAACCTATCTACAACGACAAAAATTGAATCCCATCCTTTCTTAGTCCTAGGTAAACCGAAAACAAAATCCATAGAGATATCAACCCAAAGTTCACAGGTAGAGGTGTATAAAGTCCTTGTGGTAAAACCTTAGACTTAGCATGTTTACATGTTATGCATCGACTACATATCCTCTCTACATCACTTTTCAGCTTAGGCCAATAAAACTGTTCTCCCAGCATCTCTAAAGTCTTCTTGACCCCAAAATGACCCATCAAACCCTATATGACTCTCGAACCAACAACTCCCTCATAGAATATTTAGGAACACACAATCTATTTTCCCGAAATAAATAGTCATCAAGCCTAAAGAACTTATCAACTACCCCCTTACTACACGACTTATATATATAAAAAAAATCATCATCATTCACATACACATCCTTCACATATTCAAATCCAAGCAATTTTACACTCAAAGAAGTAAGAAGCACATACCGTCTTGACAACGCATCGGCTACTACATTCTCTTTACCTTGTTTGTACTGAATGACATATGGAAATGTCTCAATGAATTCCATCCAGCGTGAATGTCTCTTGTTTAGCTTCCCTTGGCCCTGCAGATACTTCAAGGATTCATGGTCGATATAGATCACGAACTCTTTTGGCCATAGATAATGTTGCCAAGTCTCCAAAGCTCGAACAAGTGCATATAACTCCTTGTCGTATGTAGGATAGTTGAGTGCTGCACCACTTAGCTTCTCACTGAAATATGTAATTGGTCTTCCATCCTACATCAAAACAGTACCAATACCTATTCCTGACGCATCACATTCAATTTCAAAATTTCTATCAAAGTTAGGTAATGTTAAGACGGGTGCTTTACATAGCATATCCTTAATAGCTTTGAATGCAATCTCTTGTTCTACACCCCATTTAAATCCTACACTCTTTTTAACGACTTCTGTGAGTGGTGTAGCAAGCATACTAAAGTCCTTAACAAATCTCCTATAAAAGCTAGCCTAACCATGGAAACTCCTAACCTCAGTTATGCTCCTAGGTGTTGGCCATTCTTTAATAGCTTTGATTTTATCTTCATCAACTTCTATTCCCTTAGCACTAATAACATATCTAAGGAAAACAACATTTTCCATACAAAATGAACACTTTTTGAAATTAGCATAAAATTGTTCTTTTCTTAAAACCACAAGCACACACTTCAAATATTCCGCATGCTCATTTAAGTCCTTACTATAGATCATCGAAGTATACTACCATGAATTTACCTATGAAAGCACGCAAAACATGATTCATCAAACGCATGAAAGTACTAGGTGCATTAGTAAAACCAAATCGCATAACCAACCATTCATACAATCCATATGTAGTTTTAAAAGCAGTTTTCCATTTATCCCCTTCTCGCATTCTAATTTGATGATATCCACTCTTAAGATCAATTTAAGAAAAAATGCATGCACCGAGTAGTTCCTCTAACATGTCATCTAACCTAGGGATAAGATGTCAATACTTTACCGTAATGTTGTTGATGGCTCTACAATCCACACACATCCTCCAAGTCCCATCATTCTTCAGTACGAGTAACACCGGCACGGCACATTGACTCAAGCTTTCCCTCACATACCCTTTGCTTAATAATTTCTCCATTTGTCTCTAGATCTCCTTAGACTTCTCGGGATTACTACATTCATAGCCCAGTAAAAACCACGTTTGATGCTTTCAGTTAGCCCGGGGGCGTATCCTATGGCGCGGGGGGCCCCCTATGCCTGCTGTCCAGGCTTCAGCCGTCCAAATCAGGTTATTCCAATTTGATTTCGGCCTTGACCCCAACACGGAACTTCATTCATTCTTCATTGCGAACGCCATATCATCGACTGTAGCTTGGACAAGCAATGCAATCGCCTCTTTTACTCGCCTTACCCTCGATCGAGTCATCGGCCCTTCTTCAACTATCAATGGATATTTCTCCGGACTTGTCCTCGTTACAACGACTCCTTAGATCACATCAGATTTGCCCATAATTATGTCACACGCTTTTCAAAAATTACATTTGTAATGTGGACATCAGTGGTTTCTGGATCAAAATATCTAAAATAATAATATGAGAATCCAAACAGTCCATGAGTTTTAAAAAATTATCTTTTTCGAGAGAGAGAGCCAATTTTTGTCTTATAATGAGTTTTTGTGATTGATCATTGGTCTCGACACAGAGTTTATCCGTCCCAATAAAGTAAACTCCCGTAACTGACATAGTAATGTCAAATGAGAGAGAGAAAAAGAGACAATTTTTAGTTTTTGGTGATCGCCAGTTCAATGACAAACAGCTGCATGACAAGTCTTGCATAGTTTATTTTCATGTGTATAGTTTCCTGTTAAATGAACAAAGCTTGTTATCTTGGAAAACAGCACATGTATATACTTCTTTTGAATAGGCAAGTTAAAAGGCTCACATGGGCGACCCTACTATTGTTTAAGCAACAATTTTGAGTCACGAGAATTCATTTTTGAATGGATTCCTACAATTTTCATATAAATGTCATACTACTGTTTTCATAATGCGTTGGATTCCTACTATTTCATAAAATTCATTCTTACAGCAAATTTATTAGAAGAAAGGCGTTGTCCTGGATTTATTTCATAATGTACCACATCATATATGACAGAAAATATTTTTTTAACTATTTTCATGCATAGATTTGCCCATAATTATGTCACAAACTTTTCAAAAATTACCTTTGTAATGTGGACGTCGATAGTTTCTGGATCAAAATATCTAATAATAATAATATGAGATCCAAACAGTCCATGAATTTTAAAAAATGTCTTTTTCGAACAAGAGAGCGAGAGGGGGAGAGAAAGAGAGCCAATTTTTCTCTTATAACGAGTTTTTGTAATTGGTCATTAGTCTCAATACAGTGTTTACCCATCCCAATAAAGTAAACTCCCGTAACTGACATAGTAATGCCAAAAAAGTAAGTGAGAGAGAGAGCCAATTTTTATTTTTTGTGATTGTTAGTTCAATGACACAGAAACAACTGCATTACAAGTCTTGCATTGTTTATTTTCGTGTGTATAGTTTCCTATTACATGAACAATGCTTGTTAT
This sequence comes from Fraxinus pennsylvanica, assembly GCA_912172775.2. Classification (NCBI taxonomy): domain Eukaryota; kingdom Viridiplantae; phylum Streptophyta; class Magnoliopsida; order Lamiales; family Oleaceae; genus Fraxinus; species Fraxinus pennsylvanica. The sequence continues at coordinate 7,492,592 of OU503049.1, forward strand.
ATTGCAAAATATCACATATATATGCATCTGTTGAATTGACAAGTTAAAAAGCTCATATGGACGACCTTACAATTGTTTAAGCAAAAGTTTTGAGTCACGCAAATTCAATTTTTAATGGATTCCTACTATTTTCATAATGCATTGGATTCCTAGTATTTTCATATAATTCATTCTTACAATAAATTTACAAGAAGAAAGATATTGTCTTGAATTTATTACATAATGTACCAAATCATATATGACATAACACTATTTTCATACATAGATTTAACATAACATAATAATATCTAAAATAATAATATGAGAATCCAAACAGTACATGAGTTTTAAAAAATTATCTTTTTCTAGAGAGAGAAAGGGAGCTAATTTTTGTCTTATAATGAGTTTTTGTAATTGGTCATTGGTCTCAATACAATGTTTTTCCGTCCCAATAAAGTAAACTCCTGTAACTGACATAGTAATGCCAAATGGGGGAAGGAGAGAGAGCGAGAGAGAGAGAGAGAGAGAGAGAGAGAGCCAATTTTTAGTTTTTGGCGATCATCAATTCAATGACAACAGATACAGTTGCATGACAAATCTTGAATTGTTTATGTTCGTGTGTATAGTTTTCTATTAAATGAACAATGCTTGTTATCTTGGAAAATAGCACATACATATGCTTCTGTTGAATATGCAAGTTAAAAGGCTCACATGGGCGACCCTACTGTTGTTTAAGCAATAGTTTTGAGTCATGAGAACTCATTTTTGAATAGATTCCAACTATTTTCATATAAATGTCATCCTACTGTTTTCATAATGCATTGGATTCCTACTATTTTCATATAATTCATTCTTACAGCAAATTTATCAGAAGAAATGCATTGCCCTGAATTTATTTCATTATGTACCACATCATATATGACATAACACTATTTTCATACATAGATTTGACATAACATATTTTTCATACATATGATGTACCACATCAAATATGATAGAACATATTTTTCTAACTATTTTCATACACAGATTTGCCCATAATTATCTCACACGCTTTTCAAGAATTACCTTTATAATGTGGACGTCAATGGTTTCTGGATCAAAATATTTGAAATAATAATAATGAATCCAAACAGTCCATGAGTTTTAAAAAAATGCCTTTTTTCAAACAAGAGAGCGAGAGGGAGAGAGAAAGAGAGCCAATTTTTCTCTTATAATGAGTTTTTGTAATTGGTTATTGGTCTCAATACAGTGTTTATCCGTCCCAATAAAGTAAACTCCCGTAACTGGCATAGGAATGCCAAATGAGAGAGAGAGAGAGAGAGAGAGAGAGAGAGAGAGAGAGAGAGCCAATTTTTAGTTTTTTGTGATCGTTAGTTCAATGACAACAAAAACAGCTACATTACAAGTCTTGCATTGTTTGTTTTCGTGTGTAAAGTTTCTTGTTCATTGAACAATGCTTGTTATATTGGAAAATATCACATAGATATGCTTCTGTTGAATTAACAAGTTAAAAGGCTCACATGGACGACCCTACTATTGTTTAAGCAAAAGTTTTGAGTTACGAGAATTCATATTTGAATGGATTCCTACTATTTTCCTATAAATGTCATCCTACTATTTTCATTATGCATTGGATTCCTACTATTTTTATATAATTCATTCTTACAACAAGTTTAATAGAAGAAAGGCATTGTCTTGAATTTATTACATAATGTACCACATCATACATGGCATGACACTATTTCCATACATAATATGATGTACCACATCATGTTTGATAGAACACATTTTTCTAACTATTTTTATACATAGATATGTCCATAATTATGTCACACGCTTTTCAAAAACTACCTTTGTAATGTGGATATCAATGGTTTCTGGATTAAAATATCTAAAATAATAATATGAGAATCCAAACAGTCATGAGTTTTAAAAAATTATCTTTTTCGAGAGAGAGAGGGCCAACTTTTGTCTTATAATGAGTTTTTGTAATTAGTCATTGGTCTCAATACAGTGTTTAGCCATCCTAATAAAGTAAACTCCCGTAACTGATATAGTAATTCCAAATGAGAGAGAGTGTGAGAGAGAGCCAATTTTTAGTTTTTGGTGATCGGCCGCATGACAAGTTTTGCATTGTTTATTTTCGTGTGTACAGTTTTCTGTTAAATGAATAATGCTTGTTATCGTGGAAAATATCACATACCTATGCTTTTGTTGAATAGGCAAGTTAAAAGGCTCACATGGGCGACCCTACTATTGTTTAAGCAAAAGTTTTGAGTCACGATAATTCATTTTTGAATGGATTCCTATCAACGAACTCCTTAGCATCAGCCAATCAATTACTTACACATTCTGTAAAGGTATGGTTTTAATTATTTGTAGGTGATTAATCAAACAATTCAATATTTCCAATCTTTGAATGCCAAAGTAATATCAGAACAGTAAGGACAATTGTAAATAACACCATTATTGTTCACGGAGAAATCGAACGCGAGAAAATCTCTAGGTACTTTGCCAGTCAAAGATCTACTATAAACGTTTGATAAACTTACAAACTACCAACAAATTTGACGACACAAGCTTTCTGATCTCTTGTCTGAAATTTGAAGTAGCCATTCTGGAATGTGCATACTAACACCAATCATGGCTCTTCTTTGTAAAGTAGTCCTCCTGAAATGAGCACACAAACTCCAATACTGACTTTTTACGCAATTTATCTCATGTAGATCTTCCCTAGAACTCATCTTTCTTCAACTTCTTCCTTGAACTTCAAAGCAACATAGTTGATGACTGATAAGAATGTAAAATGTATATTTTTTTCTCCTTATTTTATGTGCTCGTATGATTAAATAAAGCCAAAATGTACTCATCAGGTTCATATTTTGATTTAGGTGACAATTTAATGGAGATGGCATAATTTGGAAGAAATAGGTGAAAATGAACAAAGTGAAAGGAACTAGTATGTAAATACACAAAAGTTGTGTCGAACCAAATGATGAAGATTTGATAGTCAATTGGTTGAAAGAAGACGTGAAACGGATGAAATATCGTCAAAATATGATCACACATCAATTTCCAATTGAAAAGTTATATATCGATTTTCAACCTCATATTGAGATCCATTTTTAACATGGCAAATGATTTAATTGAAAGATTATATTTGAAGAAAACTTGTAGCCCTTAGAGTTAGCTTTCCAACGTATCTTGAATCTTCTCAATCGGATATCAGAAAAAAAGATATGACCATAATACTGAAAGTTGTCCGGTAAAAAATTGCTAACAATATGCAGTCGCATAGTGTTAATTTCTTGCGACTGCATAGACCATTACCCAGAGTTTGAGGGTTGAATTTATTTGTTCTATGTGACTGCATGAGTTTATACTATGCGGTCGTATGGAAGACTTCCAACACAAAAATTCTGATTTCTGAATTAAGTAACCTACCTATGGAAACAACTATAAATACATATTTTAAAACCCTAGAACAGAACCAGAACGTATAGAACACCTCCAAACTCCATTCTTCATTATTTCTCTCTTAAATTCATGAATTGTAATTAAACTTTTACACTTGGTCGAAGGAAACGGAAGTCTCGGAACCACATATTGTGAGATCTAAATAGTTTTTCTTATTGTTTGATTTATATTTTACGTATTGAATGTTCTTTTGTATTTATTTCTATGATTTGTTGCGTTTATTTGCTAGAGGGCCCACTAGTTCATTGATTGTAACAATCTACCGCTAAGTTAAACATCAAATCCGTAATTGTTTGATCCATTTAACTTGTGAAGCACTAGGATTTCATGATTTTCTGCGATAGAGGTTATTGAATCTCAAAAAGATTGTTACTAGGGGGTCCGCTAGTTTATTGATTGTAACAATCTACCGCTAAGTTAAACATCAAATCCGTAATTATTTGATCCCTTTAACTTGTGAAACACTAGGATTTGATAATTTTCTGCGATAGAGGTTATTAAATTTTAAGAAGAATGTTTAAATAGATTGAATGCAATCGCCAGTGTTTGTGTTATCTAGTTCATCAATTTTTTTATTGTGTAAAACTGTTATTAAATTGAATCTTGAGTGCTGATCTGGGATTATTTAATAATTAGGTTTAATTAGAACGCTGGTTTCTATCTAACTAAAATTAAGGAGAAATAAGAATCAATTCCAACGATGAATATTCAAAATATGAATTAAATTATCATTGTATCTATGATCAATTGTGGATTTCCGACGGTGAATGTAGACTTTCACCATGGTTAGTCTTTTGATTGTTTTCATTAATGTAATTTTCATTGTTATTGATTGCGTTATTTACAATTGTTTGTATACAAAAATCTCCCAATCATTGTACGAAACATAAAATATTGAATTGCATACTCTTCGTAGGATCGTTACTTCCACTATTACATTAGTTTTAGAGGTTAAGATATTACTTTTGGGTGCCTGCGACAGCAAATGCCAAATTTTGGCGCCGTTGTCAGGGAGTGGTGCTAATTTATTTTTGTTCTTCTTTAATTGTTTATTTTATTTTTATTTAAAAAAATCATGATTTTCTTGGTTTTTAGGTAATTTATTGTTTTTAGGAATTTTAGTATAAAATTTTAGTTGTTTTTCTTACTCTAACTTTTTTTTAATTTGTTTTATTTGTTTATACCTACAACTCGATCCTCTAATCAAGGTGAATTGCAGTACAATCTGAAATTAAAAAGAACATTACGCAGGTTAAGGAGTGGCAATCGGTGAAATTTCAAAGTGAACAATTTTGATCTCGAGACCTTACTCCTTGGTGATTTTGAATCAAGGGAAGAGGAAGTCATGGCTGAAGACAATCAAACTTTGAAGGAGCTTGCACCCCCTAACTTGAATCAACGACCTCTATGCATTACTTTTCCTAATTTAGAAGTTGCTACTACTTTCGAATTAAAATCTGGGCTAATTCATTTTTTTACCCACTTTTCATGGTCTTACAGGTGANACAAGCATCTAAAGGAATTCCATGTGGGTTACACAAGCATGAAACCTACGGGAATCACCGAAGAATAAATCAAACTGAGAGCCTTCCCATTCTCTTTGAAAGATTCGACAAAGGATTGACTCTATTATCTACCTTCTAGAAGCGTTACTACATGGGATATGATGAAAATATTATTTTTGGAGAAATATTTTCCACCTTCAAGGGTAGCTAACATCCGAAAGGAAGTCTGTGGCATAAGGCAGGACAACAGAGATTCATTACATAAATACTGGGAGGGGTTCAAGAAACATCTGATAGGAAAACTGTGGCATAAGGTAGGACAACACAGAGTCATTACATGAATACTGAGAACGGTTTAAGAAATTGTGCGCAAGTTGCCCCATCACTAAATCAGTGAGTAGCTCCTTATTCAATACTTTTATGAAGACTTTCTACCCATAGATAGGAGTATGATTGATGCTGCAAGTGGAGGAGCGTTGGTGGATAAAATTCCCGAGGCTGCAAAGAACTTGATTGCAAATTTGGCACTAGACTCGACACTCCATCTAAACATGTTAACGAGGTAAATGATTCATCCATTGAACAACAACTGGCCAGTCTAACCAACAAATGGTTGCAGATACTATGCAAATAGCGAAGGCATGTGGAATTTGTTCATTGGTAGGCCATCCAACTGATATGTGTCCAACACTTCAAGAAGAATTTGTTGAACACGTAAATGAAGCTGGTAGCTTTCCTGGACAACCACAGAGGAATTATCATCCCTATTTAAACACGTACAACCAAGGATGGAAGGATCATCCAAATTTTAGCTATGGGAATCGACAAGTGAATCAACCTATGAATCAAAATCGACAGAATTTCCAGCAACATAATCAGCCATACCCTCCTAGACAACAACAGGGCCAAACTTCTAACTCTGGTATATCTTTAGAAGATATTGTTAAATCCCTTACCACTAAGACTTTACAATTTTAACAGGAGACTAGGGCTAGCATTCAATGATTGGATAATCAAATGGGTCAAGTAGTTAACGCGATCAGTCGGCTAAAGGNGCTGCAAAGAACTTGATTGCAAATTTGGCACTAGACTCGACACTCCATCTAAACATGTTAACGAGGTAAATGATTCATCCATTGAACAACAACTGGCCAGTCTAACCAACAAATGGTTGCAGATACTATGCAAATAGCGAAGGCATGTGGAATTTGTTCATTGGTAGGTCATCCAACTGATATGTGCCCAACACTTCACGAAGAATCCATTGAACACGTAAATGCATCCTGTAGCTTTCATGGACAACCATAGGGGAATTTTGATCCTTATTCAAACACGTACAACCAAGGATGGAGTGATCATCCAAATCTTAGCTATGGGAATCGACAAGCAAATCAACCTGTGAATTAAAATTGACAGAATTTCTAATAATATAATCAGTCATACCCTCATAGACAACAACAGGGCCAAACTTCTAACTCTGGTATATCTTTAGAAGATATTGTTAAATATCTTGCCACTAACACTTTGCAATTTCAACAGGAGACCAGGGCTAGCATTCAATGTTTGGAGAATCAAATGGGTCAAGTAGCTAAAGCAGTTAGTCGGCTAGAGGCGCAAAGTTCGGGAAAACTACCCTCTCAAACAATGGTGAATCCAAAAAAAAAAATGTGAGCACAATCATCATGAGAAGTGGTAAAGAGGTTGAGATTTTGATAAAGGCAGCCTCTAAGCCGTTGGAGCAAGGAGATGAAGAGAATGAGGTTGCAAACAAGACTACCACCAATGATAATGAGGTGACTGAGAGTAAGTTTTTACCCCTTTATGATTATAAACCAGTACCCCTTTTTCCTCAAGCTTTAGTAGGAACTAGAAAATATGAACGAGATCATGATGACCTACATGAAATTTTTAGTAAATGTGAGGTAAATATTCCACTTTTAGATATTATTAAACAAGTGCCTCGTTATACTAAATTTTTGAAACAATTGTACACAAGTAAGAGAAAATAGAAACTGAAGCGGATTGAAAGGGTAAAAGTTGGAGAACGGGTATCTGCAATTATTCAAGAGAAACTTCCAGCAAAGTGCATTGATCCAGGTATGTTCACTATCCCTTGCATGATAGGCGACACTAAGTTTGAAAAGGCCATGCTAGATTCAGGAGCATCTATTAATATCATGCCATATTCTGTATACACTTCCTTAAAAGTTGGACTTTAAATAAAACTTCTGTGATAATTCAACTAACTGATAAATCTAATGCCTATCCTAAGGGGATAGTTGAGGATGTTCTCGTAAAAGTTAATGAGTTGGTTTTTCCTGCTAATTTTTATGTGCTTAACATGGGTAATAGTAATCATACTACACCTATTTTGGTAGGAAGACCGTTCTTAAGGACATCCAAAACTAAAATGGGTTTTTTAATAATGGCACATTGACTATGGAATTTGATGATAAGATCATTAAACTTAATATCTATAATTCCATGAAATATCCGTGTAATAATAATCATGTTCATTTTATTGATGTGATTGATCAATTATCACATGATATTTTTGAATTTGATGCTAAAAAGGAATGGAAAGCTGTCAATTATGAGCATCTTAGGAAGGAAAATCAGAAGCTAGCTTTGAACACTGAGTTACAAGAAAATGTTACAATATTGAGCAATCTTCCTAAGCTACAGCATTCAGGTAACAGTTCTTATTTTGTTTTACCAGTTTCTAATGAGAGGCCTCTACTTTCTGTTTTGCAGACTTCCATTTCAGATTTGAAGCCCCCACTTCAGTCACTACAAGTATACATTCCATGGAGGTGGAAGAACACCGCAAGTTATCATTCCTAATAGACTTGGTGCACTGCAAGGAAGATCGAAGTCAACCATGATAGACCCGGGCTAAACATAGAAACATTGAGTCTAGCCAAAAACAATAAATAAAGGCATTGCTTGGGAGGCAACCCAAAGGGAGTTCGTTTCTTTATCTTTTTATTTTTATTTTTCGCATTCATATTTTAGTTATCTTTGTCTTTTTCTTTGCATTGCATCTTACATTGGGGAGAATGTAAATTTTAAGTGTGGGGGAGGGGATTTAGATTTAGGTTGCATTTAGATAGAGTTTAAATTTCAAAATTTTTGAAAATTTTTGCATGATTTTTCAAGAAGAGGAGTTGAGGTTAAATGATTTTTTTGGTTGTATATGCTATTTGCAAGAATTAATTAGGCTTTTGAAGAACTCATAACGTGATTGAATGAATAATCTTACAACTTAGAGTTAGTTGGTTGAGTTATTTTCTTTGAAAATTGTAGTAACTAAATTCTGTAGACAAAAACTCGGTGAGATTTTGAGCCTTTAGACTGACATATCCATAACAGTCTCATTATTTCTTTCATGTGTGATATTCTTCCATAATTTTATTTCTCTAAAATCTGCTTTGATTCTCTTCAAGATCACATTGACACATACATGCACGAACATGATTAATGCCATCTTTGTTACATAAATTAGCTACATTAGCCAAATATCCTACCCTGCAATTAATTTTGGCCTTTGTTGAGTCCCTTTGAGCTTTATTATCTTTTCTTTTGTAAACCCACGTTACAAGCTTTAAACCTGAAAAATAATCTTTACCCAAGTCTTATAGCTAGTGGAGTATTGCTCATCATCATGATATGTGTAGGAGTACAAGAAAATAAGTGTTGGGTGTCAAAATTTTTGATAGAACTATGATTGGTGGAAGAGAACATGCTTCAATTTCAATTTATAAGTTCCATTATGATGTAATATTTGGCATTTATATTTCAAAAAAAAAAGAGAAAAAAAAGTGAATGATAGAAGAAAAAGAAAATAAGTGATGGAGGAGAGTGATGTCAATGTTACAAAATATCTATATTCATAATTCCTCCTACATTTCAAGAAATAGTTCGATAGCTCTTGAGTCACATACCCAAATATTTCGCACTTTGACCCTAAGCTACATTACAACCCTTGAAAAGTCCTTATGATTCTTGTAAAACATGTGATCTAAGTGGTGGCGAATGAGAAGATATGCAAGCATAAGGTAGATCATCTTCATTGGAATGAACTTGAGCGAAATACTTACCTTTTAAACACATGAGAGTTGAGTGCTTATATCAGTGAGGATCTACATGTTTGGTTTATTCCATCTTCATATGAAAATACTAACTAATTGATAATAAGTTGTGTGAGAATGTTTATTTATGACGTGTTGTGTGTTTTAAAGAGTTTGATTGTTCTATATTCATGGTATTACGACCTAGTATTTTTGGGGAATTAAATTTGAATTTTGCCCGAGTACGGGGCAAAAGTTAAGTGTGGGAGAATTTGATAGGAATGTAAAATGCATACTTTTCCCTCCTTATTTTATGTGCTCGTATCATTAATCAATGTCAAAATGTACTCATTACGTTCATACTTTGATTTAGGTGGCAATTTAATGGAAATAGCGTAATTTGGAAGAAATAGGTGAAAATGGACAAAGTGAAAGGAAATGAAAGTTCAAGGACTAGTGTGTAAATACACAAAATTTGTGTCGAACCAAACGATGAAGATTTGAGAGTCAATTGGTTGAAAGAAGACGTCAAAGGGATAAAATATCGTCAAACTATAATCACACATCAATTTTCAATTGAAAAGTTATACATTGATTTTCGGCCTCATATTGAGACTCATTTTTGACATGTCAAACGATTGAATTGGAAGATTATATCTGAAGTAAAGTTTTAGTCCATTGAGTTAGCTTTCTAACTCATCTTGAGTCGCCTCAATCAGATATTGGAAAAGAAAGATATGACCAAAATACTGAAAATTGTCCGAAAAAAATTGCTAACACTATGCGATCGCATAGTGTTAATTTCTTGCGACTGCATAGACCATTACCCAGAGTTTGAGGGTTGAATTTATTTGTTCTATGCGACTGCATGAGTTTATACTATGCGGTCGCATGGAAGACTTCCAACACAAAAATTCTGATTTCTGAATTTAAGTAAACTACCTATGGAAACAACTATAAATACATATTTTAAAACTCTAGAACAGAACCAGAACGTACAGAACATCTCTAAACTCCATTCTTCATTATTTCTCTCTTAGATTCATGAATTGTAACTAAACTTTTACACTTGGTCGAAGGAAACGGAAGCCTCGGAACTACATATTGTGAGATCTAAATAGTTTTTCTTATTGTTTGATTTATATTTTTGTGTATTGAATGTTTAATTGCTAAAAGGCCCGCTAATTCATTGATTGTAACAATCTACCGCTAAGTTAAATATCAAATCCGTAATTGTTTGATCTCTTTAACTTGTGAAGCACTAGTATTTGATGATTTTCTGCGATAGAGGTTATTGAATCTTAAGAAGAATGTTTAAATAGATTGAATGCAACCGCTAGTGTTTGTATTAACTAGGTCATCATTTCTCTATTGTGTAAAGTTGTTATTACATTAAATCTTGAGAACTGGTCTGGGGTTATTTAATAATTAGGGTTAGTTAGAACGCTGGTTTCTAACTAACTAAAATTAAGGAGAAATATGAATCAATTCTAACGATGAGTATTCAAAATATGAATTGAATTATCCTTGCATCTATGATCAATTATAGATTTTCGACGATGAATGTTGACTTAGACCAATGTTAGTCTTTTAATTATTTTTGTTAATTTACTTTTCATTGTTATTGATTGCGTTATTTACAATTGTTTGCATACAAAAACCCTCAATCATTGTACGAAGCACAAAATATTGAATTGCATACTTTTCGTGGGATCGACCCTTACTTCCACTACTACATTAGTTTTAGATGTTAAGGTATGACTTTTAGGTGGGTGCGTGCAACTGCACATACCAACGTCACAATCTTTCTGACAGACCCAATCGAAGAATGCAATATGATGTTTGACTTCATGGATTTGATGTTTTCAATATGATGAGCACATATATGATTGAGGGATTGAACTATTGATCTTGTGTAGAATGAATTCACTCTAGAAAATAGTATGTTCAATCTCTATCAAGTAGAATATAAGGCGCCTATATTTATAGGTTGGACAGTTTAAGTAAATTGGGCCAAGTAAAAAGTCTCGGAAATCGACATTAGGTTTGGTTGAAAAAATCAGTCGCTCAAACGAGGACGTTTTGCTCGAGTGAAGGGTATGTCGCTTGAGCGACAGTTGGGCGAAGGTCGAGCTAAGATGTTCCTACTTCATCCGCTCAAGCATGACTCCGGGGAGCAGCTAGCGAAAAATCGGCGTGAATCTTTCTTGTTCCAAATATGAAACCCCAAATCCTAAGCTAACTTACCAACTATGAAACTTTACAATTTACTCCCTAATCTTTTATAATCGTCCAAGTTGGTCCTTTTGTTCACAGAATCGACAATACAATATATAAACCTAACAATTATAGTGCCATTTGAAGTCCTCTCCTTCTTCTTCCTCAAGGGGAAAACAAAAAAAATACTCGAGATCACAACTCAACCTTATGCTAACTTCCAGCAAGTTCATCGGGAATCTCTTTAGTCTCAACCTACTGATCAATTTTACAATTTTATCTATTTAACAGGCAGATTTTGCTGACATCAGAAATTATGGTGTTGCTGGGGATACTCCTCAGCTTTCATGTTTTATCCCTTACTCCGTGCCACAATACGTCTGCTCAGGGCTAATAATGTTCGTATCTGCAGAAGTTTTGGAAGGTAACCTTTCTATTACAGAAACTTGCATGTTTATACACAATATAGAAGTATCAATGGAAGGCTGATCATCATGATCTCTGGTGTTTGAGATGGGAACACCCAAACTGATTATGTTTTTCTCGTTTTTCACTTTATGGTTTGATTCTTTTGGTTTTGGAGTTACTCCCAAATTTTCGGCTAATCACTATCTTAGTGTGAGTCCACCCCCTTCGATGGTGCGTGACCTAATCCTGGCTTACTTTTGATCAATCTTAATGTAAGGAAATGACAATTTTGATTATTGGGCAAGAGGATACAATAATCTGTTGCATTATTAGTGGCCAGCCGCTGCTGTGTTGGTTTGGTAGGAGCAGTACCCTCCATATATTTGTAGGTTTCCCTGATTTATGTACTAAAATTTGACTTTAGTGATACAATATTTATTTCTCCTCGAGTGATTGAACTGAAAAATATGTCATTTGTTGCCATAGATTTCCCGTAGCGGTGGGTTGATTGTTAAATGACCTTTATCATTTAGTTCTATTGCAAGGTTTGATTCATGAAGGTGGTCTGAAGGAATGATAATGTGATCTCTAAACCATTTGGATTTCCTGATGTAATGTTTTTTCCTTCCAGGGGTCAATTTGTCACTCCTATCTGGAGTAATGGCATCCCGGCTATCTCGTGGGACGTACAATGGCGGGCTTCTGTCAACTGAAGCCGGAACACTTGCTCGAGTGGTTGCCGATGGAACAATCGCCCTAGCTGGTTACCTAGGGGAGATCAAGCTATTGAATGCCACCCTTCTTCCATCCCACCTAGGGGAGATCAAGCTATTGAATGCCACCCGTCTATTATCGCCACCTTCTGCAACTACAATTATCTCTACTGATTCCGACTCTAATCTTAGACGATGTTCTAAAGTTCAAACTCATCGTTGTTATTATTATTATTATTATTATTATTATTATTATTATTATTATTATTATTATTATTATTAATATTATAATTATTATTAAAAGAAATGAGGAAATTATGAAAACTACAATGATGTTTATGTACCTCAACAAGAAACATTCTATTGGACACAAACACTACTAAGGCGAAAGCGCAATATTTCGATCCAAAGCCAGTTAATTTTTAGTAAATTGCTTAAACAAAAATGTCAGGACTGCACATTATCTGCATGAGAGTCACTACCAGAGGAACTCCCAGAATCAGAATCTGTAAAAGAAAGCTCAAACTAATGAGCACTCGGAAAATTCCAAGGAAGAAATTCCTCAACACAGTGTAGAAACGCAAGAATCAGTACCACTGGAAGATGAGAAACTGCTACTTGAGCTGCTGGAACTGCTTGAGCCACTAGAGGCATTACCATAATCACGGTCTTGATCATGACCAACTTGTTCACCTCCTTCGTCCTTCTCAATCTCCACGGAAGGAAAGTGTGTAGCAGGCATATCATCGTCAATGTCCACATCCTCATCCTCGTTTTTTTAGGCTTATTTTCCAAAACATTCCCCTCGCCCATTGCACTCTAAAATATATAAACAGCACGTGAACTTCAATAGTTCCCAAATGCAAATTAAGAAAAAAAAATAATACTCCAATTAGTTACGAACCGATCAAGTTCCCAAAGAGTCTCAGTATCAAGGGCTTCAATATCGAGCTCAATTTCATCGCCATCTTGCGCCAATTGTTCATTCCCCTTCCTAATAATTTGAACCAATTGTGGCATTTTCTCTTGAGGTAAACTCTGCAACCCAAAATCCTGGTGGGGCATGGCCACCCCCCAGGTTCGCCAGTGTCCCTAAATTTGACTTTAGTGATACAATATTTATTTCTCCTCGAGTGATTGAACTGAAAAATATGTCATTTGTTGCCATAGATTTCCCGTGGCGGTGGGTTGATTGTTAAATCACCTTTATCATTTAGTTCTATTGCAAGGTTTGATTCATGAAGGTGGTCTGAAGGAATGATAATGTGATCTCTAAACCGTTTGGATTTCCTGATGTAATGTATTTTCCTTCCAGGGGTCAATTTGTCACTCCTATCTCGAGTAATGCCATCCAGGCTATCTTGTGGGACGTACAATGGCGGGCTTCTGTCAACTGAAGCCGGAACACTTGCTAGAGTGGTTGCAGATGGAACAATCACCCTAGCTGGTTACCTAGGGGAGAGCAAGCTATTGAATGCCACCCTTCTTCCATCCCCCTTGATTTGTGTAACGTCTATTATTGCCACCTTCTGCAACTACAATTATCTCTACTGATTCCGACTCTAATCTTAGACGATGTTCTAAAGTTCACTACTTATTATTATTATTATTATTATTATTATTATTATTATTATTATTATTATTATTATTATTTTGCATTCTTTCTCGTTTTTCTTAGATTTATTATGTCAATGCTGTAAATTAACTAGTTAATTCTGTAGTCTTCTCATCGTTCCCAATATATTTCAAACAAATTTAATTATACAGGTACAGCTATTATTTCTGCCGGCATATTCACTTTCTTAAGAGTTTTCTTTTCTAATTGGATAGAAAGGGTATGAATATTGTTGTGTATATATTTTGTGGTAGACATGAAACCATTTCAAATGGCCTCTGCAGCATAATGTTGCAGATACATGGAAGAGGGTTAAAAACTCGATTAATCACAATCTGTATAATTTTATCATAGTCGCCTGACTATATCTTGTTTTAATTTTGATTAGAAATGCCGTATGTCAGAAAAGACTAGTGCTATTTACAACTTTAGATGGCATTAAATGTAATTAAATGAAACGTACAATTAAATGAATTACATGATTCACATTTAATTAAATATATTACATAATGTTAAATAGATTTGTGTTTTAGCACAGCTGGTTCTAAATATTATTATTCGTCAGAAAATTACAAGATAGTCGTCCATATGGACATAGTTTAGTTTCGTTGTTGCAAAACTTTGTTTCAGACACCATTTTGATAAAAATGACTTTTAAATTTTGGGAAAATTTGAGATCACTTGCAATTCGACAGGATTTAACAATATAAAAAACACAATTTTAACTTTTTTTATATTATTTATTGCTATATAATCCTTCATACCCTTGATATTACATTACATATAGGCCAGCAAAGTAAATGCTATTCAATTTCTACATCTCAAATATAAAGGCCGTGCTCTTATACCTCACTTCACTTACAAAGCAGTTGGAGCAGGGCTTCAAACTATGAGTTTGCTTTTGTTTTATCTTTATAAGAGTGGTTTGATCAAATAAAGGATCAGATCATGGTGTTCAAAGTAGTCATTAATGTTTGGCTTTCTTAGTACCGTTTCGTTATGTGTTGTGCGAAGACTTTCATTTTTAGCCACTCATCTTCTCAGAGAAGCAAAATACGAGCATTAATGTCACACAACTAATGTTCAAAGTTCAAACACATTACATATAAAACAGGCACACACAAATTCATGTACAACAATAAATTGATATTTATTCTTCTTGATCTTCTTTAGTCACTGTCACTATCTGATTCGTGTTGCATCCCTTGAAAAATATTCAAAGATTATTAGCCACTATAATCAACATTATATAACCAAGTTCAGAAGGGCCACTTGAATTATAAAAGTAAGAATCGTAGGAAGTAACTAGATTATATGCTAAAACTATATATGAAAAAACAAAAAGAAACTTGATAAAGTATCGGTTATGAGCGTTTTTTTTAAAGCTTGAGCTTTTATGAGTGGACTAATTTTGAGTGATTTTAGTTGTGATTTTTAAAACTGTACAACCTATGCTTGAAAGTTTATTTTCCATCAGTTTTGAATTCTTTTTTTTTTTAAGAATAAAATTACGTATATATCCCATAGCAAAAATTTCAGTTTAGAATTTCATATATGAACTTTTTTTTACCTCATAAGAGATATTTTATTTATAGATAATTTTTTTACATATAAGTCAATATTTTACCTAAAAAATTAAATATTTATCTAAAATTCGAAGTTAATAATTTTTACTTATAAATAAATTTTACAATTATAAGTTAATATTATACTTTAAATAATTTTAAGTGATTTTTTTTACTTATAAGTAACTTTTTATATTTTATAAGTGAATTTTGTCTCATTAGTAGTATTTTTATTTTACAAACATTTTTTTTTTTACATAAAAGTGTTGTTTTACTTATAAGTAATTTTTCTTATCTTATAAGTAATATTTTACTTATAAGAGTTTTTTAATTATAATATAATTTTTTTTGCTTATAAATTTTTTTACTTAATGTATTTTTACTTACAAGCAAGAAAAATACCTTGGTTGGAAATTAATTATTTTATAAATGGTAAAATTAAAAGAGAATATGAAAAACAGTCCAAACCTGTCGATTTGATGGGTTGAGAGAACCGATTAAAATTACACTGTATCGATTTTTGGTGATTTTTAAACTATTCAAAATTAATGTCCAAAAGAATTAGCAAGCAACGATTTTTCTAACCTCTCATAAACGGTGTCATACAAAACTAGTCAAAATAGGTGAAAAAAAACTCTCAAAGTAGGCTTAGGGGTAGATAAGGGGATAATTAATTCATAACAAGTATAAGCTTGAAGCATGTTAGCCCTAATATTCAATACCCCGATTACAATGAAAAACTTTAAAATGACAAGTCATATTAAGGTTGGTCATATGTTTATAACTGATTAAATTTTTCCCCGAAAGTTTTACAATTAGTGTTATGAATTTGGATAGTAAGATAATGATGATAATTAAATAAACAAGAAAATAAACACCAAGATTTACGTGAAAACCCAATACGGGAAAAAATCACGAGCAGAGGAGGAGAAATCTACTATATACATATAAACTCTAGAGAACAAGATGTAAAAGAATAGGAGTTCAAAATCGCGTAAAAAAACGAAAATGGGTTTGTGCCGAACATCCAGCTAGCGAAAATGTGGTGACTTTTTCCTCCAGTCCATAATTTTGATCTTTTCGAGACCATTCCAATTTAGACCCCAATACCCACTAGAATTTGGATCAAACCACAACAAATCTCCACCTTAAACCAAATTCCAGTACAAAGAATTTCAAGTCACGACTCCATCAATAAACAACACTCATCTTCTTTCAAACAAGCCACAATGGACTAAATCAATGACAAACACCAATTAACTTCAAGCAATGCTCAAACTTAGAAATGGGAAGTGGAATTGTCATCATATCTGAAGGAATATCCTTGGTAACAAACTTGATCACTACAATATCATCATCTTCCAAACAAGCCCCAATGGACTAAATCAATGACAAACACCAATTAAGTTCAAGCAATGTTTAAACTTAGATATGAGAAGTGATTTTGTCATCATATCAGTAGGATTATCCTTGGTATCAACCTTACTCACTACAATATCACCACAAGCAATCACATCCGCACAAAAGATACCTCACATCAATGTGCTTAGTCTTCTAATGAAACATCTGATCCTTAGTCAAGAAAATTGCACTCTGACTATCACTGAATACCGTAGACATCTGCAAATCTTCACTGATTTCATCAATCAATCCTCTCAGCTACATAACTTTTTTATATGCCTCTATAATGGTCATGTATTTTGCTTTTGTTGTAGACAAAGCTACTGTATTTTGCAAAGTTGCTTTCCATATGATAGAACAGCCTCCTAGGGTAAACACATATCCTATAAGGGATCTCATCTTATGAAAATTCCTTACATAATCTGAATCTACATACCTATGACTCCATCTGAATTTCTACCAAAATGAAAACAAGTATTAGAATAGCCCCTCAAGTATCTGAAGATCCACTACACTGCTTTCCAATATTACTTGTCAGGGTTTGCCATGTATCTGCTAACTACATGTACCAAAACAGATCTTACACAAACTATAGTATACATAAGCGAACCAACTGTACGAATAAAGAACCCGAGACATGTAATTGATGTCTTTATCTGACTAAGGACACAAGTTAGATTATAATTTAAAGTGAACAGCCAGGGAGTACGGACAGTCTTCGCATTCACCATATTGAATCTTTCAAGCACCTTCTCAATGCACCATTTCTGACTCAAATACAATTTGCCAGCGTTTCTATCCCTCAAGATTTTCATACCAATAATCTTCTTTGTTGCACCTAAATCATTCATATCAAACTCCTTACTGAGTTGAAACTTCACTTTCTGACCTCTGCTTTATCATTGGTTGCTATAAGCATATCATCAACATATAATAACAAATATGTAGTTGATCCACCACTTTCCTTTCTGAAGTACACACAACTATCATAATTACATCTATCAAAACCATGAGTAGTCACGAATGAGTCAAATCTCTTAGCATATCATCAACATATAATAACAACTATGTAGTCGATTTACTATCTTCATTTCTGAAGTACACACAACTATCATAATTACATCTGAAGAAATCATGAGTAGTCATGAATGAATCAAACCTCTTATACCATTGCTTCGTGACTGTTTTAATCCATACAAGGACTTCTTCAACAAGCGCACACAGTCTTCTTTCCCCAAAGACTCTGAACCCCTCTAATTGTTGCATGTAGATGGTCACCTCAAGTTCTTCATGTAAGAATGGTGTCTTGATAGCTATCTATTCAAGCTTCAAATCATTCTTAGCCACCACTCCAAGTAAAGCTCGAATTGAACTATGTTTCACAACTGGTAAGAACACATCTGTAAAGTCAACGCTTGAAATCTGACTGTAGCCTTTTACCACCAATCTAGCTTTGTATCAATATCTTCAATCCCTGATGTTCCTTCATTTCTTTTGAACACCCATTTACAGCGAACAACATTTTTACCTCTAGGTAATTTTACCTAGTCCCAAGTGTTATTTTTGCTTAATAACTCAATCTCATCCTGGATAGTAATCATCCATGTGCTAAAATCACTGCAACTGACTGCCTTTGAATATGCAATAGGCTCCTCGGTGGAATCAATATCTTCAACCACACTCAATGCGTAAACTATCAAATCTGTTTCTCCATACTTCTTTGGAGGTCTAATATGTCTGTGAGGTCTATCCTTAGCTATTGAATACTGTGATGTTGGTAGTGTAGGCAAGATATTAATGTCTATCAACCCCAAACTAGACTGATCTGTAGTAGACTATTTTGCAATCTCTGATTGTTCCTCTAAACCAATTTCCAAATCTAGCTGAATTGAATGGCTCTACTCCTCAATTTTATCATAGTCCCCAAGAGGTGAACCAGTAACCATAGCAAGTTCATCAAATACTACATCCCTACTAACCTTTCTTGTCTCAAGACACCATAACCCCTTCACACCTGATTTATTCCGAAGAAAGATGTACTTTCTAAACTTAGGCTCCAACTTTTCATTATTCACATGAGCATAAGCAGGACACCCAAAAATTTTCAAATCAAAATAACAAGAAGGTTTACCAGACCATACATCTTCTGGTGTCTTTTTATCAATGGTAGTTGAAGGTGAGCAATTAATCAGAAAACAAGCTGTAGTAGAAGTTTCAGCCTAAAAAGTCTTAAGCAACTCAAAATTTGAAAGCATACAACGAACCGTTTCCATCAAAATTCTATTCATCCATTCTGCCACACCATTTTGTTGAGGAGTTCGAGGCACTGTCAAGTGTCTCAAGATGTCTTCAACCCTGCAGAAGCTACTAAATTCATCTGAACAAAACTTCAACCCATCATCTGTGCATAGATATTCACTTGCTTTCCAGTCTGTTTTTCTACCAATGTTTTCCACTCCTTGAAGATCCCAAACACATCACTCTTCTGCTTCAAGATGAATACCCAAACTTTCTTGAAAAGATCATCAATCACTATCAACAAGTAATAATGACCTCCTTTTGATGGTACTCTAGTCGGTCCCCAAATATCTGAATGGATATTTTCAAGTGTTCCCTTCGTGTTGTGTCTTCATTTCATGAATCTGACTTTCTTCTGTTTTCCAAAGACATAATGCTCACAAAAATTTATTTAGCTGGTCTTCTGCCCATCAAGAAGTTCCCTTCTACTCAACTCTGTCATGTCATTCTCACTCATATGCCGGAGCCGCATATGCCAAAGTTTTGTAATTTCATCATCTGTCAAAGAATAAGTATAAACTGTTGTATCCCTAATTACTGTAAAACCTTGCAAAATGTACAATTGTGTAGAGTTTTTATATCCCTTCATGACAACAAGAGCACCCCGGCTCACTTTCAAAACTCCACATTCACTAGTGTATCAATAACCCTTTGAGTCGAGTGAACTCAAAGATATGAGATTCCGCTTCAATTCTGGATATTGATTTACATCTGTAAGTGTTCTGATAGCCCCATCGAACATTCTGATTCTGACTGTACCAACTCTAACAATTTTGCAAGGTGCGTTGTTTCCAATAATAACTGCACCTCTTAAAACTCCTTCAAGAGTTGTTTCAAGTGTAGCTTGCTGGTCAAGCTCTTTGTCATGCAAAGTAGCTCCAACTTCAACCACAACGCAGCGACACTTTTCTCCTTTTAAACATCCTAAAGAATTTGATTTGAAAGATGTAGATTGATTTGAGATTGGGCTTTTCGATCCCTACGCTTCTTTTCATCCTGCGTCTAGGTAGAAGATATCCATCAAAACCAAGCAAGACTTTCTTCAAATCCATCTGCGCTGGAACCACCTGCATCTTCACTTGTCAAAAGGTAAATCTCATATTTCTATCCAACAACGGGATATGATACTTCAATGTCTCCATGTGGAATAATCAACATCGCTCTGATACCACTAGTTATGAATTTGGATCTCAAGATAATGATGATAATGAAATAAATAAGAAAATAAACACCAAAATTTACTCAGAAACCCAATACGGGATAAAAACTACAGGCAGAGGAGGAGAAATCCACTCTAATTAATAGCAATTGTATTTACAAGATCTCAATGCACTTAATTGAAATCTAAAGCTCTAAAAATGTTGTCTGAATCTCTCTCTAATATGTTTTATTCTGTTCTTTTATTCTACACACACACACACAGAGATATATATATATATATATCGCGTTAAAAAGCGAAAATGAGCATGGGCAGGACAACCTTGTAGCTCGTGAGACATGGCAGCGCCAGGCGAGTGAGCAAGTCTCGGGTTGTTTTCTACCGGGCTTGCTCAAGCTGGAATAGCGCCAAGCTAGCAAAAATGCGGCTACTTTTTCTTTCGGTCCATAATTTTAATATCTTCAAGATCACTCCAATTTAGACTCAAATGCCCACGGGTCAAACCACAACAATTAGATTATTTTTAAATTTTTAGACAAGATGGTTATTAATTGGATGCAAGAAGAGCACATGTGAAGGTGATCAATAGCCAATGACTGAAGCTGCCAATCTGGCAATTTTCTTGGCAAGGCCATTATTAGCCTTTTTCATATCATTAAATTCGGACAATCTTATATCACAACTTTTGCATTTTCTTGAATTATTTATGTTTTTCAGACACATTTACATCACTTTTGCACTACGTCTTCATTGCCTGAAAACCCCAGCAAGAATCTTTTTGCTGTCAAAATTTTTAGCCGTCTTTATATTTGGCCCCTTCAAGAGTATTCTATATAAGTTGATTTTTCTTTTTCTTACAGGATATAATCAAGTTTTTGCATTGTAAAAGAAGTGTTTATTTTTTTTATTATTATAAGTGCACGAGGATTATGATAAAAATGATGGGTTTTAGGCTCTGGAGATTGTTTACTACTTCAATTCTCCTCTTTCATGGCTTCTGTTTATCTGACAAAGGTACCAAATTAATTATTTTTCCTGGCTTTTTTTTTCTTATTCCAATGAAATTTCTTCTTTTCAGTTACTTTTAATTTCAAAAGAAAAATGTTTCTTATTTTCGAAAGCTCGTGTACTTATTTTATGCAAAGAAAAATGAAGACGCCAAGAGGCTTATTCGTTTTCGAACATAAATGAAAAATCTTGTCTTCACTTTACTTTAAGGATGATAGAAATGTATAATTCTTGGAAAATTCACTTTACTTTCAGTGCATGTGTATGTATATATGTTTATTTAATTTTTAAGTTTCTCTTACATACGTTATTTGGGCTGAAGTTAGGGGGTAAGCTTGTTTCGTGTCTTGAAAAAACTTTTATAAATGTGGCCTCGATCATCCAACAACGACAATAAAATAAGCCCCTATTTGACAAAGCCTTCATGGATTATAAATGGGTGGGATTAATAAAATATATAGTTAAAAGGTGGATATAAGTTGTGAATTGAATGAAATGTGTGGATAAAAATAAAACAAACAAGTTTATAATTTCAAAATTCTGTGTCAAACGGGGTTAAGCCTTGTTTTTAATATATTTAGCCATTCTTTGGTTCCTTTTTTTGTTTTTTTTTTAAACTCGTTTTTTCCTAAATTCATTTTTGATCACACATTTTATATGACTCGTAATGTTATCAACTTTTAAACGATATATTTCATCAACTTTTATCACACATAGATGTATATTTAGGATACAATAGAATCAATATAAATCAACTACTTCTACGATAATTATTAATATTTTTTGGACAAAAAAGTTTTTATTATTTTTATTCCAATAAATACATTCAGAAGTTATACTGATGATTTTTTAATTAAGTATTGATACATGTGCTTGCTAACCATCTATTTGCTATGGAAATTGCCATAAATGAAGTATTGAATTGAATAGAGTGGAAAAAAGAATTCATAAAGTCGCCTTCAAATTTATCGAGAATAACCTAATTTCAATGTTTCCTCTTATTTGCAGCACCAAACTACACTTTCATGCACGAAGCAACCTCAGCTCCAGAAGTATCCTATTATGACTACATCATAGTTGGTGGAGGCACCGCCGGCTGCCCATTAGCCGCCACTCTCTCGCAAAACTCCAACGTCCTCCTCCTCGAACGAGGCGGCTCTCCATACGGGAACCCTAACATCACCAACCTAGATGCATTTGGTGAAGCCCTTTCTGACATTTCTCCATCATCTCCTTCTCAACGCTTCATCTCCGAGGACGGTGTGATAAACGCCCGAGCTCGGGTTCTAGGCGGCGGAAGCTGCCTGAACGCTGGATTTTACACTCGTGCCGCCCCACTGTTCGTGCAAGACGCCGGCTGGGACTGGCTGCTGGTGAATGAGTCTTATTCGTGGGTGGAAAAGAAAGTGGCATTTGAGCCTCCCATGAGACAGTGGCAATCTGCTGTAAGAAATGGATTGCTGGAGTCTGGTGTCACTCCTTACAATGGATTTACGTATGATCATTTGATTGGTACAAAGGTTGGTGGAACAATTTTTGATGTTGAAGGGCATAGGCATACTGCAGCTGACCTTCTTGAATATGCAAACCCTAGTGGACTCACTGTGTTATTACATGCTTCTGTTCATAGAATCATGTTCAGAACCAAAGGTGAGTGATAAATACATCTCGCATGTTTAATACACAGTACTGAAGATGATTGGAACAGTGTATTCTAGTAGAGTCATTTCCACCGCTAGTAGCGTTCACTCTCGATTGATTCAAATTAGTGATCAATTACGAGATATGCTCGTGGGCACCTATATATAGTCGAGGGTTTACATTACGCACAATCTTGATGGAGAAGTATTCGACTGTATTAAATAAGAAATATTGAGCTAAAATCTATTTCTGTATACTCTGACCTTGTAAATTACTACGTGCCAAAAACTTATATTACTATTTACTTGAATAGATTGTTCTTCGAGTATCAATCAATCATGAAGGACAAAATTACTATTTACTTGAATAGATTGCTAATGATTGGTCTAACTACACAGGTAAAGAGAGGCCAACAGCTCATGGGGTGGTCTTTAGAGACCCATCAGGAACTAAGCATAGAGCGTATTTGAAGAATGGGCCAAAGAATGAGATTATTGTGTCATCTGGGGCACTTGGAAGCCCACAACTTCTAATGTTGAGTGGTATAGGCCCAAAAGAGCACCTTAAGGCCCATAATATTTCAGTGGTTGTGGACCTGTCTTTGGTAGGCCAAGGAATGTCAGATAACCCAATGAATGCAATATTTGTACCATCTCCAAATCCTGTTGAGGTATCCCTCATTGAGGTGGTCGGGATCACAAAATATGGAAGCTACATCGAAGCTGCAAGCGGAGCAAATTTTAATGGTGGCTCTCCTCGGAGAGACTTCGGGATGTTCTCCCCCAAGGTATTCCGCTTCCATCCTAGTGTCATCATTGGTTAAACGTTTTTCCTTTCTTACTGATTGATAATGATATCGCACTCGAATACTTCATTGGTATCAAGGACTTCATTTGTTGATACAGTCATTATTGGGCCTAGCCAAACCCATAAACTTCATGCATCGATGTCTTCCTTTTCTTGAGACTAATTGTTACAAAATTATAGCAGGATATAATATTGTAGAATATAGTGTTTGATGCATGTATACTGAAAAAGAAATACAGGAATTAACAACTAGCAAACCGGGGCCTATGTAAACATAGTGTCCTTAAAACAGATTCGCATCTTCACCGTAAGTGCTTAAGGTTTCTATGAGCGTTTGTCTCCCGGATCCAACGGATAAACCTGTAGAAATTGTGCACTGAAAATCAGCTGAGTCCATATCTGTCTGGACCATGCCACTAGATTGTATTGCTACCGTAATAAGGGATCAATATTAATTGGTAGCTTAGTCGAGTCTAATCCAACATATCAAACATGTATTTAAATGTCTTAGAATTCATTTGGAACTTTTATAAATTCTCCTTTCATGTATTTGGGTATCCAACATGATAAAGAAACAAAAACTTGACTATGAGCATGCATGTATATAAAAATCTAAGCCCCTGTTTGTTTCCCATCTTTCATCCATAAAAATGAAAAATATGACCGTTATCCATCACATCAAGCCATCAATTTTGAATTTCTATCTCTTGTGTGGGGCACAATAACGGCTATATTTTTCATTCTCATTCTACAATAATGAGAATCAAACGGGCCCTAAATTTCACAACAAGGTAAGATTAGAAGAATCAAGTGATTACGGTCTCTCAACATCATGTTCCATAAAAGAAACATCGAAGATTGGGCAATTATCAACAGTTCCACCAAGGCAAAGAACTCCAGAAGCTCTAGCCAAAGCCATTGATGCCATGGAACAACTTGAGCCAGCAGCATTTAGAGGTGGATTCATCCTAGAAAAAATCATGGGCCCAATCTCCACAGGCAATTTACTCCTCAAAAACAAGAGCCCTAATGACAATCCATCAGTCACATTCAATTACTTCAAAGAACCACAAGATTTACAAAGATGTGTTGATGGGCTCAAAATAATTGAAAATGTGATTGAATCAAAGGCACTTTCTCAGTTCAGATATGATTATCTTTCACTGCCAGTTCTCCTTAACATGTCAGCCAATGCACCTGTGAATTTGCTACCTAAACATGCCAATGTTTCAACTTCATTGGAGCAATTTTGTAAGGATACTGTGATGACTATATGGCATTATCATGGAGGGTGTCAAGTTGGGAGAGTGGTTGATACAGATTATAGGGTTCTTGGAGTGGATGCTTTGAGGGTTATTGATGGATCCACCTTTAATTACTCTCCAGGAACAAATCCTCAAGCCACTGTTATGATGCTTGGAAGGTAATGGTAACACGTATATTTCATGCTCAGCATGCAGTACTCGATATTACTGCGTACACAGATAAGATTTCAACTTCCATTTCTTCGTTAATCTGATTCGTGGTTGTCTACTATGCAACAATGGACAAACTGTATAGAATAGTATATACGATTTTAACTTCTTTTTTCATTTTCAATCCCATCAAGTACACTTGCATGAATTAACCTAATAGGGTATTCTTTGGTATGTCACGGGACAACAATAGTCACACTTTAACATATTTTTCTTCTTAATCACTTCTAGTATTACTTAGTCGACCGTGCCATTAAACCTATATAGTTTGTGTTGCAGGTATATGGGAGTAAGGATGCTGAGGGAGAGACAAGAAAGCAAGTGAAGAATTTGATAGTTTTCTTATATTTTAAGGTGGAACAAAATTTTCATGAAGTAAATTGTCAAGAAATTGGTTGTAAAGCAATTTCTTATAGTTATTGGACTAATTACAAAGTTAATTTTCTATAAATTTTATTTGGCTTTTTTGGATTTTCTCAATTTATTTTGGCAGCTAAAAAGTCTTCTAACGAAATTTCATCAAAGGTGATTCAATATAGTTTTGTTTAATATGTATCAGAAATTGTAATATCTTAGAAATAGTTTGTCAGAACAACACACAACATCGACGTTGAGATGGCCGAGTTGGTCTAAGGCGCCAGATTAAGGTTCTGGTCCGAAAGGGCGTGGGTTCAAATCCCACTCTCAACAATTTCTCTCATTTTGTCCCTTTTTGCTTTGGTTCACTCTAGCGTGTTTGGCTCTGCTTAGAAAAAAGATTTTACTTATAATTAAATAAGTTCCAAAATAGATTTTTTATTCCTCCCTAAGTTAAAAATAAGTAACTTGAACAACTCAATCGATTTACCATACACTTCGTCAAAAGTTTAAAGAAAACATTACTTATCTAAACGTTTCTTTCCATTAGCTTACTGAACTTTGAATTCGAAGTTACCCAGCATGCACATGAAGAAAAAATTGCACGATTAGACCTTGATCTATCAACACATTTGCAATGTGGTCGCCAAACCATAGTGTACCCAAAATATAGCACAACTTTCTCTATCTCTTGCGCTTGGACTTTAAAGTTGTAGCAGTCTGTGAATTGCTGTGCCAGTTCCTCTTCCTTTGGTTTATGAACCAATTGTTTATTTGCTTTAGCTGCAACCCAGTTTGCTCTACAAGTTTTGCCTTGTCATCTTCCTGCAGTATCATAGAATTTAATGCCTTCCTTGAGAAATACGAGACATTTTAGAGCATGTTCGAACGGTGAAGAATAAAAAAAGTAAAACTTACATATTTACTAATCAAGTAAACTTTTTTTTTAAGTCAAGCCAAAATACTCCAAGTCGTACACAAGTTATGAAAAGTGCGAGCAAGAATTGGATTTACGATCACGGTCTAATGGTTTTTACGCAAGTAGGAGTGTCGGGGAATTAAATTAGTATTGACGTACTTTTTTAGAGTTCTTACCAATGAAATGACAAGAATTCGTGACAAGTTTTATAGTTTATTTTTCTTCCTTAATTTTTTCAAATTTTGTCCAATACGATGTGTTGACCTGGTCGAAAAAGGAGAGACTTACAGTTGGATAAGGCCACTTTGAGTGTTGCTGCCACCAATCCTTGAGCACTGTAGTTGTGTCGCCAGGTAACTTTCCTGCCCTTCTTTTTCTTAATATTTCTTCTCTCACATCTTCGATTTTCGACTTGAATCCCTGCAAGGGCACGTTTGATAATGTTTTAAGGTTTTTAGATTAGGAGATTCAATTGTGAAAAATATTTTGCATTTTAAAATTTTAGAAGAAATTCACCTGTTTAAGTTCAATTTTGAGTTCTTGTCTAACTCTTTCCATAAGAGACCTCTCTGATTCTGTTGGAATCAACGGTCCAAATCCCATCATATCATGTCCATCAGTTCCTGATTGATCTAATGAGAATTCCATCTGCAGTTCATCCTCATCGTCCGACATAGTCGCACCGGTTCCTTCACCCAGTATTGTTCCTGTACAGTATTCGATATATTGAAGAACAAAAAAAAATTAGGTAATATCCTGGCATATTCCTTTTCATCTCTCTAAGTTCATTCGGTTCTAGACTTTTAAATCTACCCCTAGTTTTATGTATTTCAACTCAAAAATCCATTAATTCTTAAATGTTTAAAAATAAATACACTCTAATCTTGAAATCAGATATTTGAAGACTAAGGCTAATGACTAGAATAAAACCGTAATGATGTAATGGAATACAAAAGTACGCGTAGATTACCTCCTTTTAATGAATTTCATAATTAGTTATTGAACTCATTCCTAGGAGTTATAATTCCAATCAATACTGATACAATACAAGAAAAAGTAGCATCGTGTCCAATTTATTGAAATCGATGAAAGAAATTATTGATTGAAGATTTGAAGTAGGTGAAAGTCACCGATATAAGCTTTTTCTATTATAACTTTGTGACATACTAATTCAATCTCAACCAAGAAAGACATGGAAGTCTTTAGTATTACTTGGGACGAGTTAAGTAAAGACTGATTATCTATTGATAAAAAATTATCCTAACCGTAAACTTTCTATATAGAGAAAATTACCTAGAACCTTACCGTTAAAGATTAGTTTTTCATATGTAAAGTTTAAAATTCAGATTTTAGGTGTTAATTACAAATTATTAATTTAATATTATATTAAATAAATATATTACTAATAACCCAACCCAACCCATCCCATCCAACCCTAGCTCCCACACCCTTTCTCTCTATTTTGTATATCTATCATCACTCTGGCAACCACCCACCTTGATGGCGCTATGAGAGCTGCTGAAGGCGACTCGCAATGCGCAATGAGACGCACCCTCCGCTCATCAACCTTTTTTCCATCCAATACCTTATATTTAGATTCTTCTCTAAGTAGTCGTTGAATCGGATGCCGTTTTCTCGGGGGCAACGAGGTTGACACATCATCGAAGAGTGCATTTTGAGGTGATTTTTTGGATATCGAAGGATTTAGATCTAGTGTTGGACCCGTTCAAATCGCTGATAAGAAGTGTGGAGGAGATAGGATCGAAGGATGATATGTTTCTACTTATATATATATATGGAGAAGCTCAGTGCTGGAGGTGGATCTGAAATTAATGACCCTATTTTCAACAATTTGGGTAGTGGAAGTGGTAGTTCTAGTGGTGGGTGTCGACTGACGACGATGAAGAGAAGAGTGGCGGTGGTGTTACTAGGTCGAGGCATAGGCATAGTAACTTGGTGGATAATTTGAATTTTGTGTATTCTGAAATTGTTGGTGGTGGTTGGTATTTGTTGAAGGTATTGGTAGAAGTGATGGTGATGGTGATGATGATGGTAATGGTGACTGTTTGTTGTAGATTTCGAGGTAAAGGTAAACTTGAGTTGAAGGTGGTAGAGATGGTGTATTGGAGTGGTGGTGGTGGTGAATGGTCGTGGATTGTGGTGTTGGTCTTTTGTATGTGTAGATTTGTTTGTGGTGACCATCTGTGACCAAGTATTTGTTTATTGTGATAGGGTGTGATCAATTCTGTTTTCATTGTGACTATCTACGACCAAATTAACAGCGAGTCACAAATTAGATTGATTTGGTCACAGACACTCACATCGAATACAAATTTGATCACAATTAGTTACATATAACACATATCAGTGATTTGGTTACATATAGTCATAAATTAGACCAAATCACACGGTCTGGTCACAGTTAATCACAGATAGCACAGGTATTGTCACAAACAATAAATCTGGTTACATATAACACGGTTAAACGCAAGTCTCGTCAACTACAATGCGACACTATTACTGATAAGTGTATTTTATGCACTTATTCAGTGTCTAAAATATCAATATTTGATAGTCATTTTGACAAAATATATCCTAAATTATTGTAATTTATGTTATAAGGTAAAACTCAATGGTTAGACAAGGAATTGAAAGAAAGAATCGAAAAATGGTGAAAATGGAAAAATTCAAAGTTTGGGGATCAAATTGCAAATATTCAATAGTTGATTCGGACCAAAAGATGAGTTGGAAGATTTTTAGGAGACAATTGGATAGAATTTGAATTCAAAAAGGAATGGAACGTGATCAAAATATTATCACAATCAATGTTCAATCGCTAAGTTATATTCCAAATTTTTAGTCGAAACTTAAGACCCATTTTTGGTATAATAAACGTTCGAATTGGGAAAATTCTATTTAAATAAAAGTTGTACCCCTTTTAGGTATCTTTCCAATTCACTTTGAATTGCTTCAATTGAAAATTCGGAGAGAAAATTATGGCTAAAATACTGACTATTATGCAGAGACAAAAAATCTGCGCATGAATTGAACTTTCCTTAATCGATTGGAACTCTTTTGAAAATCAATTTGGACATGATTTTCAACCAATTTTTGACTCCTACAAATATCTAACAACAAAATACATATGGGGGACTTCTCATGTACATATTATACTACATTATTCATCAATTATTATCATCAAAGGAGGAGAATTCGTAGTTTTTTTTAGAGAAGTGAAGATTCAAACCTAATTTTTGGACAAAGAAGAGAAGGCGCAAGTGGATATTCATCAAGAAACCATTGAAAAGATTCAAAATTTTAAGATTCATCTTTACCTTCTCAATTTAGCAAAAATTCGGATTATGTCTTTTCACTTAAATATTATTTCTTGTGAATTCAATATGTTAGGATAATTTTATATATTGTTAGAATAAGATGAACCCTTGTTATGATATTTTTAGTTTTTAATTAATTGTTTTAACTTTAATTTGATGTGTTGATGTTTATTATCGTTTATCGTTCTTTTTCATTGCTTGATCACCAATTGAATTGTTAGTGAATTTTATTGTTATCGAGAGAGACAATAGGGTTGAAGTACATTATAATAAACATTGTAAAGTTCGATAGAGGATAAAGATATACATCTATGCTTTATATGGTTTCAATAAGTATTTTAATACTTGTTAATGCATTTATCATGCTTGCATCTTTTATCGAGAGATAGAAATGTCACATGAGGGGATTGTTATCAAGAAAGACTTTCAATTAAATTAGGAACATTGACCAATATAAATGATTTCAAATTGTCACTTTAATTGTTACACTAAAAATGGAATAACAAGAGAAATTCGACGTCTTAACAATGCATCTCACATATTTGAAAAATACATTACCTTACTTTCTAGTTTAATAGATAATTTAGATATTAGCATAGAAAACTGAAAATCTATTTGCTGTTTAATTAAAGTTGCAATTAATTTTAACCCGATTAAATACTTAGTTCTCGTGGGTTCGACAATCTACACACTACTATATTACTTGTTCATGATCCCGTTCACTTGCGGGAAATCAAATGATCAAATTTTTGGCGCCGTTGCCGGGGACTATTGTTTTTGATAAGTTTATTAATTTTAGCTTTAATTTGAATTTTACTTTTTTTAAGTTTATTTTATTGAAAAAATATTACTACGTTTCCTGCTACCTTTTTCAAAATCTTGTATACGAAATTCGAAAATTAGTGATCTTTCTTAATTTGACCTAGAGATCGAACGAACATCCAACTTTCGAAAAAGGCAACAGTTGGAAATACACCAAAAACAGAAAGAAGAATACATGGCATAACAAAATCCGAATCAAATCATCGGGGCTAATCTGGGAGTAGCACAGCTGAATGTAGCTGCAATTAATGAAAATGCAAGGCTAATGGGGGAGTATATGGTTCCACCGATTGTGGAAAGCCAATCTAGCATAGTATATCCAGCGTTTGGTCAGGCAAACTTCCACCTGAGGACTGATGTGATCCAAAACGCATTACAATCCTTTGGGAGAGTTTTAGAGAATCCCAACGCTCATATATCAAGATTTCTACACATATGTGCAACTATCGAGTATCCAAGGGTGTTCAGTGAAGCAATCAGACCGAGGCTTTTCCCATACACATTGAGAGACTTAGCCAAAGAATGGTTAGACACTTGTCCACATCAAAGCATCACTACATGGAACCAATTAAGTCAGAAATTTCTTAGCAAATATTTCCCACCGAAAAGGATTGCAAAGTTGAAGGACGAGATTACCGCATTCCAACAACTGGACCCAAAATGCTATTCAAATACTTGGGAACGATATAAAGGTTTACTCCATCAATGCCCACAACAAGGATTGCAAAAATGGCTTCAGGTGCAATACTTCTACATTGGTCTGAATCTAATAAGCAGGGCTATCATAGACTCTTTATACAATGGTTCTATCCCAAAAAGAATCGCAGATCAAGTCTACCAAATCATGGAAGATCTGACATTCACCAGTGCACTTTGGCCTAATGAAAGAACGAGTGAAAAGAGAGATGCTGGGGTATTTGAAGTTGATTCTTTGACAACAATTTCAGCACAGTTGGCATCATTGGCACAGAATGTGGATTAGATAAATGTAGTCCAGGCAATGAGACCGAAATGCAAACATTGTGGAGGGGGTTACAAGAGTATTGATTGTAATGTAGGGTCTCCTTTTGTTCAGACAGTGGATGATGTGAACTACACTCAAAATTTTCAAAGGCAACAATACAATCAAAATCCTAACGCTAACCACCCAAGTTGGAGGAATCACCCAAGTTTCCAATGGAGCAACAATCTAAGAGCTTAGATTGCGCCACAGCAGACTACACTACCAAGTTTTCAGCAAACTAAAAATAAATCTTCGTTAGAAGATCTTGTTACTAAATTGGCGGGGATATCTACCCAATACATACAATGAACAGATAAAACATTACAAGTTTAGGAAGCTGCCATAAAAAATTTAGAAAATCAGATAGGACAAATAGCGAAATCACTTTCAGATAGACCACCAGATGCATTGCCCAGTGACACTGAGATAAATCCCAAACAGCAGGTAATCATAATGAAGTTCGTGGTGGAAGAACAGATTGAGGCAATAACTACCCGCGGTGGAGTTCAATTGCCATAGATTAATATAAAGAGACTGAATGCTACAAAAGAAAAGGTATATTCCACGGTTGAGGAGCAATTGGAGGAATTTGAGCAGAATAAAGAAATAGAGACAGAAAGAGCATAAGAGAATCCGAAGGTTAAGGAAACCGTTCCTAGTAAAGAATTTGTGCCACCAATACCGTTTCCACGAAGACTGCAAAAGAAAAAGCTCGATGATCAACTCGAGAAATTCCTGGATATGCTAAAAAAGCTCCACATTAACATCCCATTATCGATACAATTCGCCAAATCCCGATGTATGCAAAATTCCTGAAGGACATGATATCTAAGAAAAGAAAACTCCTAGACTGGGAAGAAGTGACATTGACAGAGGAGAGCAGTGTAAGGTTGCAAAATAAATTGCCAACAAAACTAAAGGACTCGGGGAGTTTCACTTTACCTATTTCGCTAGGCAAAGAATTTCATTTTAATGTTTTATGTTATACAGGTGCAAGTATAAATTTAATGCCTTTGTGTACTTTTAGGAAACTAGGAGTTAGGGAAGTCAAGTGATCGAATGTGCCACTGCAACTAGTAGATAGGAGCATCAAATATCCATGGGGTAAGGTAGAGGATGTGCTCATCAAGGTTGGGAAGCTGATATTCCCCGTAGACTTCCTTGTTATGGACCTCGAAGATGACTACGATATGCCAATTATCTTAGGTCAAATTATCTTAGGTCGACCCTTTTTAGCAATAAGTTGAACTTTGATTGCCATGGAGAAGGGTGAGCCGACTGTGAGGGTGAACGACGCACATGAGATCTTTAAATTAAATAATCCACCCAAGCAACCATTAATCTTGGAGGAAGCCAAATCTATTACTGAAAAAGTTAAACAAGGGTATAATGAGATAAAGCCTAAATGTCTAGAGAGCTTTTGACGAAATAAGAATGGAGAGTTCAAAGTTTGGAGGACAAAAAGAGGATGCAAGGCTGGGAATTGCACGGAGTGTAAGGTTGTAAGATCCTAGCATGAGCCACCATGACCAGTTTATTCAGATAGTCTAGCTAAAGACTATAAATTAAGCGCTTATTGGGAGGCAACTCAATTTCCTAACTCTTTTAGTTATTCTGCTTCCTGTATCGCATTGCATATAGATTTATTTTGATTATTAGCTTGCATTGGACTTAGGCACGTTTCAATTTATAGGTTATCACCATCCCATCATGTTTCCCCTTAGGCCATTGAATTTATTATTGGTTGTTTCGATTATTTGGGCTAAGTATTAGGTTATTTGATCTTTATTGTTTCATTTAACAGCTATATGCAGGAACATGGCATCGCAGAATACTCAAACCAACATAGACAAAGGGAAAAGCATCATGAAGAAGATTGTCTAGCCGTCACACATAATACTTCGCACCTTCAACAAAAAAATTTGTGAAGTACCTTCTTCCTTTTCTTTCCCATCCCCTCATATTCTTATTTATGCTTTATGACATTGAGAACAATGTTGGTTTTAAGTTTGGAGGTAGGAAAAACTTTGAGTTTTTACTTTTCGTGTGTTTTTGAGTGTTTGTGTGTTTGTTCTTTGTTATTGCTTTAATATATAATAAAAAAATTGAAAAATTTCAACAAAAAAACTATTTTCTTGTTTTAGGCTATGTGCTTGTGTGAGTTAGATAATCTGGCCGACAATAATAATTAAATTTAAGATTTGGTGTTGATTTATGAACTGTGGATAAGATGCATGTTAGACTGATTGAGACTTAACCTTACAAAACTTGATATTATACGTGCACTAGAATTAAGTTGGACAGTGTGATGCTATGAGTTGATTCATATAATTGATAGGTTTATATAGTTGAACATAGATGCTATACCCAAAACTATCTTATATTAATGGTCCTTAGACCAAATTTAGCATAGTTTGGGGATATTTTAAGATTGTAGAAAGATACATATGTAAATTGGGATTCCTTGTGTGAAAACTTATGTGTGGATTGTCTTAAATTAATAGGATAAAATTGGGCCAAAATCTTAAATTAGATGTCGGTTTGATTAGATAAGTGTTTAATGAGGGGCATTGCACTAATAATGGTAGAAGAATATATAAAAGACATCTTTTCGTAACCTTTATGACTCGAGTTATTAAGTCTGCTAGGGTATTTACAACCGGTGCCCTAAAATCATCTGATTTGGGAGTTATCGGTCAAATCTTGTTACATGGGTCATATAGAAGTTTAAGGAAGAAAGTGTGTAAAAAAATTTGAAAAAAAGCAGGTGCATGAAACAGAAGACGCATCAAGTACTCTGGTTAAGCCCTAAACACTTATTTGAGAAGGCTTACTTTTGATGAGAGATTATAGCCTAGTCTAGTCTTAGAGGTCGAATCAATCAAAGAATTGGAGAATCCTTGTTTATCAATGTGTTGACTTACAATTAGTAGAGTCCACCGAACTAGAGAAGGTGATGATAGTAATGAAAAAGTCAATCTTAGATTACACACTAGGAAAAAAGTGAAAAAGGAACAAGTTTGGGGATGTGTGAATCATACGAGAGGTGAAATAATATATTTGACCACAAAGGGTCGGGAATTGAAGCAACTTCTAAATTCATGATTGTCTATTTAATTCTTCACACACGTCAGTTTTGTATTGGAAGAGTGGATATTGGTTTG
>OU503049.1:7533804-7551430 GCA_912172775.2 Fraxinus pennsylvanica
AGATGAGTTGGAAGATTTTTAGGAGGCAATTGGATGAAATTTGAATCCAAAAAGGAATATATTATTGAATTCAGACCTAAATTGTTGTATTTTATATTATATAGGTAAAACTCAATGGTTGGACGAGGAATTGAAAGAAAGAAGCGAAAAATAGTGAAAAATGGTAAAAGCCAAAGTTTGGGGATCAAATTGCAAATATTCAATAGTTGATTCTGATCAAAAGATGAGTTGGAAGATTTTTAGGAGACAATTGGATGGAATTTGAATTCAAAAAGGAATGGAATGCGATCAAAATATTATCACAATCAATGTTCAATCGCATAAGTTATATTCCTGATGTTTAGTCGAGAAATAAAACCCATTTTTGATATATTAAACGTTTGAATTGGGAAAATTCTATTTCAATCAAAGTTGTACCCCTTTTAGTTATGTTTCCAACTCACTTTGAATTGCCTCAATTGGAAATCAGGAGAAAAAGTTATGGCCAAAATACTGACTGCTGTGCAGAGACAAAAAATCCGCGCGCGAATGGAATTTTCTTTATTTGATTGGAACTCTTTTGAAAACCAATTTGGACTTAATTTTCAACCAATATTTGACTCCTACAAATACATAATAGTAGAATACATATGGGAGACCTCTATGTAGATATTATACTCCATTGTTCATCAATTATTATCATCAAAGGAGGAGAATTCATAGTTTTTGTGAGAGAAATGAAGAAGATTTGCGAGAATTCAATTAAGTGAAGATTCAAACCTATTTTTTGGGCAAAGAAGAGAAGGCTCAAGTGGAGATTCATCAAGAAACCATTGAATGGATTTAAGACTTCAAGATTCATTTTCTCAATTTATCAAAAATTCGGGTTATGTCTTTTCACTTAAATATGATTTCTTGTGATTTCAATATTTTAGGCTAATTTTATATATTGATAGGATGAGATGATCCCTTGTTATGATATTTTTAGTTTTTAATTAATTATTTTGATTTTGATTTGATTTGATTTGTAGATGTTTATTATCGTTTTTATCGTTCTTTTTAATTGTTTGATCATCAATTGAATTTTTAGTGAATTTTATTGTTATCAAAAGAGATAATAGGGTTGAAGTACATTATAATAAACATTTTAAAGTTCAATCGAGATATACCTCTATACTTTATATGGTTTTAATAAGTGTTCTAGTACTTGTTAATGCATTTATCATGTTTGCATCTTTTATCCAGAAATAAAGAGGTCACATGAGGGGAATAGATTTGATCGCTATCGAGAGAGGCTTTCAATTAAATTAGGAACATTGACCAATATAAATGATTTCAAATTATCATTTTAATTGTTACACTGAAAATGGAATAACAAGAGGGATTAGACATTTTAACAATGCATCTCACATATTTGAAAAATACATTTACTTACTTTCTAGTTTAATATATAATTGATATTAGTATAGAAAACTCAAAATCTATTTGCTATTTAATTAAAGTTGCAATTAATTTTAACCTAATTGAATTCTTAGTCATCGTGGATTCGACACTCTACACACTACTACATTACTTGTTCACGATCCTGTTCACTTGCGAAAAATCAAATGATCAATTACCACCACAAGGTACTCAAAGTGTTGCTATCATCTCAACACCCCCACCACCACCATTAAACAGATCAACTCCGATGCACTTTTATCACCTGCAATGCACCATCACCGCCACCACGCAAATATATTTTCTAAATACAGTCACCTCATCACCGCCACCACCAGCTGTAAAATTATTTGTTTGTAAATGTACAAAGAGAGAGAGCTTATGTAGAGAGAACATTTTTAATTTTTGCAGTTTTTAACAGTGAGATAAGGTGTGGGTTGGGTCCATGGGGTGAGGGTGTATAGAGATTTGAATTTATGCGGTGGGTGGGGATTATAACATCAATATGTCAATTGATATATAAAGAGAGAATAAATGTATATTATATTATAATTATATATTTAATAATTTAATTTATTCATCTGATTTATGAAATATGAAATATTTTTAGGAAGTTTGTTAGTTTTGAAATGTGATTTTTATATATTGTTCCCTTCTATATATTCATCTCCATTTACCACTGCTATGTTGTAGTTATGAATAGGAAATAAAAGGAACGTTACAATTTCAAATTCACTATTCATTCTTTGCTTGTTCAATGAGCGTTCATAATTAGGTTTGTTGGCACTTATTGTTCTCTCCTAACTATATAAACTACTCCTTCCAGTGGGTCCCACCGCTCATAATAGGGCCAACGGGCTTCCTAAAGCTTCAAATTACTTTCTTATCCTCTTGCCTACCAATTGAATTACCAAATTATCCCAACCCTATTAGAGCACATATAAATTACCAAATATTTTTTTATCTTGATCAAGTCTCGATGAATAATCTCATAGAATTTTATCTACAAAAAAAATTTACATTACTACAATCATCCTATTAGACAATAATCTCATTTAAAATATTAAACTAATCGATGACTATATTTTATTTTCCGTAGGGCTTTACAAATGAAGAGAGCCCTTTTGGAAATTATCGACTGTTGGGACGAACCCAGGCCGAAGTGGAGATTTGGAAATAGTTTTCAGCTAGCAACGAACGAGACTCGGTTAGAAACTCACTAGTCACGTCATTGCCCTCGAGCGCAAAGATATTTCGAAATATATATTTATATATCATAAGAGAAATTATATAAATACCTGTCAAAGTTTGTAAATTGTGCTCAATTTCACGGCAAGCCATGACAGCCTCAACAGCATGGATTCTAACATGTTGCTGCAGCTCTTCTCTGAATGAACACAATACTAAAAAGTACTGTGTCTGAATCAGACATAAATTTACACAGCATTAAATTCATACATTAATTTAACATAAATCAAACAGAAAACCCATGATTATGATATAAATTAAAAATGAAATTGTAACCCTAAATTCATACTTCCATAAAATATATTTTCTTAAAACTAGTGTCGTGTTTCTTAGTAAAATCCAGCCCGTGATTAGAAACAATTCAAAATGAAGAATTTATAAAAATAAAATTAAAAAAATAAAGAATTTGAAGAAAAACCTACCAAGAAATTGTCAAGTTCTTGCCTTTGATGTATAGATAGAGACTGAGATATGTTATAATGAGCATAAGATCTCAAGAGATTCTGAGATTGGGAGAGTTGAGAATCAATAAGTGGCAGTTGATCAATCGGTGTCGCCACCCGTAAACACGCTACATGGGCGGAGAGCAGCTGCTCGTACAGCGGATGGGTGGCGATCTCGGCCTTGAGCTGGTGGTTCTGCTCTCCGGCGCCTCCACCACCAGAATCCCTGATGCTTATGCCTTGATCTTGCATATTTTTATTTTCTTAGCACCAAAACAAACTGCTTTGACTATTCACCTTTTGCTTTAAACAATAGTACAGTAAAGTGGGGTTCAACCTATATATGTAGAGATAGAGAGATTATATATTGGGATCTGAAAGACATAACTTTCTGTACATTAGCTGCAGAATTACAGCGATTAACATACAGAGAAAAAGAGAAAGGCTAGAGATTTGATTTTCTTCCTTTACTTTGACTACTTCAAAGTACACAGAGGGAGGGAGAAAAGGAGCTATAGAATCATTGCCAAAAGAGGGACAAAGAGAAGAGAGAGATACATACATACATATAGATCTTTAGAGAGAGAGAGGATCCATGGCCAGACATTTCAAGATTTTATTTTATTTTTGGGAATTTTTTTGGTTTATTAATTTTCTATTGTGATTGTTTGATTATTAGACTTTTAAAATGAATCCAAATGTGTAATCATAGTTTTGGCCTTTTGGGTAGTATTAGGTGACATATATTATTAAGAAAAATAAACTTCATTGATTTGTTTTTAATAAATGGTGAGTGCATAGTTGATTTGTACCTTGCCTTGTTGAGAATTATTATTTTTAATATTAGGTATGGATATCCTTAGCGTGTTATTCATTAGGAAATGGATATTTTGTGGATATTGATTCTAGACAACTGTCAAGAAAGGCGAACTAGGTTCAGCCTTTATCATACGTGTACATTTGGTTCCTGAGAACACACATGTTCGATCTACGCTTAAGACCAATTACCTCGAAAACCTCGACGGCTTTGGAAGCTTTAAGGCAAGCATTGGACAAGTAGAGATCGAGTGATCCGACTTAGGTCCTTGATGGCCGGAGTGATCGCATTGATCGGTGCTCCTCCAACTAGGGTTTGTTATCACTACCTAATAATTTTTATTATAGTTCTCAAACAAATACATAATTGTCAATTGATTGAAATGAAGAAAAATAATTCTCTATAAACAATTTCTTTTGAGTGTATAATCTTTTTGTATATTTAATTTGTTGTTGTTATAATTCAATTATTACAAGCACATTTCCCCATTTCTAAGTATTTTTTTAGTTTAAGAAAATTGGTAGGTGTTAAGCTGTCACTATTATGCTACCTTTGTTTTCTTTTCAGCCTTTTTTTCTAAGTTTCACCAAAACAAGGAGAATAGCACTGTGTTTGTTAGTCAACCGATGACTACCTACCGGCTACCATATACATATATGATTATTGTTAAGATTAATGAGCATTTTTGTGATGGGTTATGCTTAAAAATAAGCATTAAACGCATTAATTTGGGCCTACATACATTAAAATAAGTTAAAATGAGATTATTTTTAACATAAGCCACCCAAACATGCTAAAATGAGCAGAGTCAGGACTCGGATCTAATGGCGGTGTTGAATCACCAAAAAAAATATACATACATACATACATATATTGTAATATGCTTGGAATTAATGGTTCCATTTATAAAATTCCATTTGTTTCTTGATTTCATTCGATTATCTTGAGAATCGGACGTTGCCTGTCCTTAATTAGCTATATATCTAGTTAAGCAATGGTTAGTTACTTGCCATTTAGAATGGTCAGACACGACATATATCAAAAGAATAATGTTATTTATCTTCATTAAAAAATAATCACCAATTTAAGTTGCACGTGATACGCTATGACTGCAAGACTATTCCTCGAAGGTGATAAATAAATACCTATGTTATAATAGGGTCACTTTAAAAAAATAATCAATGAATAAAAAATGCATTTTAATTTTGAATTTATCTACTTGTACATTATGGATGCCTATATGGATGCCATATAGGCATCCATAATGCACAAGTGGAGGCGCGTCAGCCAAGGCCCCAATGAGGGGCCTCCACTTGTGTATTATGGATGCCTTTATGACATCCATAATGTACAGGTAGCACCTCTCTTTAATTTTATTGGACAACGTGATAATGACCTTACTGTCACATAAATCGTATCTAATGAATATCGTTATAAGAAAAAATAAATAAAGAATAAGAGTAGTAAACATTTTCTTAGTATTTTTTAATGTAGGAACGTTGTTGCGTGTGAACCAAGTAAGAATATTTTCTGTTGAGATGGTAAGATAGCGACCAAAAGTTTGATAATGTTAAAAGTATAGTGGTAATTATTTCAAAATCATCATTAAGTAATCTTATAATGTACAAGTAGCACCTCTCTTTAATTTTATTGGACAACGTGATAATGACCTTACTGTGACATAAATCGTATCTAATGAATATCGTTATAAGAAAAAATAAATAAAGAATAAGAGTAGTAAACATTTTCTTAGTATTTTTGCATTGTTTTTTAATGTAGGAACGTTGTTGCGTGTGAACCAAGTAAGAATATTTTCTGTTGAGATGGTAAGATAGCGACCAAAAGTTTGATAATGTTAAAAGTATAGTGGTAATTATTTCAAAATCATCATTAAGTAATCTTCTGACGATAGGAAGTTAAAACTCATTGTAAATATGTTCACACTCATTTGATGACTTTCACAATTAGGATCTCGATCATGACTGGATATCTAAGGACTTCAAACATGATACTTCATCATTTTCTCATATCTCGAGCACAAATCTTGACGTTCATAGCAGTTGAATTGAAAAGGGTCGCTTCTTACTATGGAACTAATCTCGTTGTTTACTTAATTATATCTTGCATCAGTAAAAGTCTTGTCTATTGTGTTATGTATAATGAATAAGACAAATTATTTATAGATTTCTCTAAAGGAGACGTAACTTTTCGAATATGTCTTTCGAATTTTCAACGTATATGGCGTTTTTTGGTGGTTGTTATTCTTCTTTAAAACCATCTCGATCGTTGGTGTGAGCAAAAGACACGAAATGAATGAAACTTGTTCTATAAAAATTCTCACTCTTAAAAAGAGTATCTTTTAACAATATCCACTTAATTTAAAGTAAACAATGAAAGGACTCAAGAAATAATTCCTAAATTTTGAGCTACTAAGATATTTTGTAACATAATTGTGATGTAGTGTAGGGTCATTGTCAGGGCATCAAGGGTTATAATTTTAAGGACGAAACAAGAGATAGAGTGGTCCCAAATTGTATACTAGAAAAAAGAGAGCTTTAATGAGAAAAAATTCATAGAAAGTTAAAGTTTGTGAGAATTGTCATTTTCATCATTCACTACCCTTTATTTTATTTTTTTTGGCTCTCTCCTAGATGTAGACACCACAAAAAATAAACAATTATTGAAACGTCTTGGTAAATTTCATAGTCGCCACTTCATTGAAATTATCTCGAAGGACCATCAATAGAAACGTGCATGTTAGAAAATATGTCGAAAAAAGATAAGCTAATCTTTTTCTTTACTATCATATATTATGTCGAGTCATATTTAGTAATGCATATGTTGGTGTTACACCTTCAGAGAAGAGCAGTCTAGTTCTCCATGAGAAGTCGACAAGAATGAAGCTCACCCCCTCGACGTCTTGCATCACCCACTACATGTATAGAACGCGTTATCCAAAAATTTTAGTTCTCATCCTCAACAAGCTTTCACTAGTGCAAGTATTATATATACAGCTAAATGACTGAAATGAGAAAAGATCAAAAAATGAAAAGAAAGTGGTCTATACTGTAGTCCAAAGCTGAAATTTTGTTAATATGTACAGCAAGCTGGATGAGAGTATTACTCGAATGGAAATTAGAATACATAATAGGGTAAAAACGGCTTCAAAAACCGTTAAAACATTTACAGAATTTTCCTTTTACAGAGCCCAGCAGAGTAATCACATCACATTACACTTGTCTTTCGATGGTTTAGTGTCCTGT
The DNA here is from genome assembly GCA_912172775.2 of Fraxinus pennsylvanica. Classification (NCBI taxonomy): domain Eukaryota; kingdom Viridiplantae; phylum Streptophyta; class Magnoliopsida; order Lamiales; family Oleaceae; genus Fraxinus; species Fraxinus pennsylvanica. Next base: position 7,540,995 of record OU503049.1, read on the forward strand.
TTTGAAGACGAAGATGTATATTTGCTGCTACTTGGAACCTGCAAAAAACATTGGAAGAAATTCAAGATTGCGCCAAATGGTATGCCCATGTTCTTCGCCTAGTTTAGCAAGTGACAAAACCCATTCGCCAAATACCTCACAGGACAATATAACAAACAGATTCTTCCTCTCCTTATTATAGCTCAACTTAATCCTTACACCATGTATGGTCAGCAATATAGGAAGGGACTGGACATTAATACGAACAAGATTTTAGCTTCATTTTCCTATTTAATAGTGTCCAATCATGTCGACTAGTGTGTACCAAATGTGCTTATTTGCCACTATACCTTGACTGTCAAATCCAAACAAAAAATTGTAACACAGCAAAAAACAGACACGAAACCTACCGGGGGACCAGTAATCAGCTTTGAAGCAGCACTGATGGCCGGTTGCTGCGAATTACGCTGCGGAAGCTGTTGCTGCAAACTACGTTGTGGTTGCTGTTGCTCAAATTCCTGTTGTTGAAGAGCTATTGCTAACTGCAAATCAGAACTGCCAAAAAACAGCATCAAAGTTACTCAGACGATGTTGCTCTACATAAATTGTCAAATAGTACAAGTAAAACATATTACACTGAAAATAGAAGTTGAAATGAAATTCCTTCAGAGGAGGTTACTCTGAAGTAAATCTTTGTAACAAAGACAATCAACATTGAGTGAACAAGATGTTGCAAACAACAAATAAAATAGACCTCAATGAAACGCAGGCATTCCTAAACAATTATTTCCTTTCCAAGAAAAGTAAAAATATTTTATTTATGTCAATGAAGTTAAAGTAGCTCATAGATTCATTCGTAATTGCAATCAAAATAATACTAAAAAAGGATTATAATAAAAAGAGAATAGTTGTGACAACAAATTTAATAAACCAGCTATCTGAAATTGGATCCAGTAATGAAGACAATGGAACGGACACAAAGAGGAGGAAGAAGAGGAAGAAGAAATAATCATCAGAATGAAATTTTGCTGTGTTATTATCTAAATATTAGACAATGATGAATCAATCAGGCTCCAGAGGAATTAAGCAATTACTTGAAAGTCAAATTCTCTTGAGAACCACCATCAATGCTAGCCAAATAGTCCTGCAAAACAAAATTTAGTTAGTTATATTTCTTGTTTCAAAATCCCAACATATTTGGAGTCTTTAGAAGCTACATACCGCAGTACTATCAATAGCATTCTGTTCATGCCATGTGCTGTTGGAATGATCTTCCACTTTGAATTCCTTAAAGTTTCCCGTCATATACAACGTGTCCCCATTCACCTAACCATCAAATCAAACTCAACGACATGAAGTTATAAAATATTATTTTGTAAGGAATATTTAAGTGATCTCTTTCCCAAAAAAACACAAATTCAAGGGAAAAGGAGATAAACACACTAAAAATTCACTATTATTATTTTTAGGAGCCCCAGTATGTATAATTATGTTGTAGAACTTTCTCATGATACAAAGCATGTAGGAAAATATTAGAAAGATTTCACTTCTTAAGGAAGGGAACATAACAGCACCTTGTTAGATGGCTCTGGATTTATATATGGCAAAACAAAGGAACTGTTATTTCCAATATCAAAACAAGTAGTGCTTTCTAATTCCCTTTCATATTAGAAGGTGGCCTTAGATCTTTATTATACTGAACTAGAATTTATTAAAACCAAATATTAAATTAGGCCTTCTGATCAATTGGATATGGGAAGATTTCAGTGGAAGTTACCCAACTTAGAGGTTTGTTCATTTGGGTCACCCACCTTTAATTTGTTTCAATTTCATCGCCAAGTTATATTTGGTCCACTTTGACCACTCGATCCCAAGTGGCAGACGAAATCTATACACACGGACCATTGCTCTGCCAGTTCATCAAACTTGCCTTTTAAAACTTAAAAGTTTCATTTCTATGTAGCCAGATCTAAACACATGGACTATTGCTCTATCAGAATGTCAGTTCATTGAATTTAATTTTTAAAACTAAAGGCCACATTTTTACTAACAAGATTGTATGGATCAAATATTTATTCCAACTGAAACTAAGAAAAATGTAAAAACAAACGAAATATAGTGCTTCCATGCTACAATCTTACCTCATTCAGCTTTTCCCAGACCAGATCAGGCTGATTTATATATCCTTGATCAGTAGCTAGGATATATAATTCATCTTCATACTGCAAATAAAATATTGGACAGTGAATAAATAAATTGATGTCAAGAAGCATAACAAGCACACTTGATAATCTAATGATTGATAATATTACTACTGATAATTTATAAAATTACACCAGGAAAAATTTTCATTGCAAAATAACCAAAAAATTTCTATTAAAGTTTTTGAACTAAATCTTTGGGATGTTATTTAAGGAGTTACAAGTAAACAGGTCACTTGATAAAACTTTAAAGAGAAAAATGAAAATGAAATTGTGATTACATGACTTCGTATCCCTTCTAGTCCAAGGCTACTATTGGTTCAGTACCATTGTCAATTGTTGCTAAGTCGAGGACCAGCTTCATGTGTGGCTTTAGAATAACATCTATATTAGGTCCTCCTCCTATAATAAAAGTTCGATAATTTGTGAAATTCTATGTGCATGTGCTTGTTGGGACTGCATTTTATTCCTGAAAAAATTGTATTTTAGGTCCCCCTTCTCATCCTTACATGACCAAAATGATACTCCAGTTCAAGTCAGTGTGTCTTTATGCAACATGACATATAAACACGAGAAATTTCTTAATAAAAGAAAGAGAAGAAAAGGTAATCAATACTACATCAAATTAGTGATATTTATTTATCCCCTGAGGTTAATTATTACATATTACAGGTAGCAAACATCAAATGTCAGTCCTTCACAAATTTCAGGAACTTATTTAGTTCCCACCAGGGTAATTAGAAATGAGAAAACATGCATCGTTAACAAAGAGCTAGCTATCCAGGATGTGCACCGACCTTAAACATAGTATTGAAATGATTATTTCTGAAAAAAACACACAGCTCGCGTTCTTTCACTTTATCCTGTAAGCAAAATAAGCTGCAAAACAAACAAACAAATCAGAATCTCCTTTCGCTACATACTATATCTTCTTAAGCACACCATGTAGTAAAACCAATACCCATATATGGTCAACTGACTAGCACTGTTCCTCAGGAAGTTTCTTATCAATTCCCCTAAAATGAATCAAGAGAGAGAATAAGTATTTATATTTATACTGAAGAAGAAAAACATAAGCACAAAATCCTTTATCTCAAAAATAAATAAACAAATAGATAAAACAAGGAAGACAGTATCATTTCCCCATTGACATAAAACAATTAATCATCTAGCAATTTTATTTTCTCCATTTGTATGCAGCACTTTTACCTTGTTTTCGAGTCATTATATCCTTGCGAGTCTGGTCACCATCATTAATGCTGCTTTTATCCACTTGTCCTGCAAGAATTACTTCACCTTCATAGACAGGCTCCCGATTTTCATAAACTGTAGTTCCTGACTCCAATATGCACTCCTCTCCTTCATATATGGGTTCACTGCCAACACTCGAACTGAAGGTGTCAGGATCATCAGCCTTAGGAATTTTACCGCTTGATGGATTCAAATCCGCAGGCAGAGTTAACAAATCAGAAGAATCTCTTGTCTCACAACTATCATGATGATTTCTTGACACGTCTGAATCAGATGTGGAAGTAACTTCATTCTGAACATGTTCATCCCTCATGGGTTTATATACAACACTATCAATAGCAAATGCAGGTTCTTGCTCGGAAAACACAGGTTGAACATGTTCGTTCTCAACCTGCACATCAGAACCAGTTTTTTCAACCACATTTTTACAATTTTCTTTGGATTCTTCAGAGGTTGGTACGGCACAGTTGCTCTGCATTAGAGTAGCTTCCCCTGTAACTGCTTCAGTCAATTTTGCATCATTGTTCTGATAACTCAAAGCATTGCTATCAACACATTTCAACGTCCTATGCTCAAAAGTATTTGCAGTTTGATCAACAACCTTCTCTTCCGCTGTTTCTTGACAAACAACCAATTCGGGCTTTTTAATGCTTGCACTTTCGGTTAAACTCACCATCGAGTCCAATCCATCATTAAGCACATTGTCAGCTGAGGAATTAGGCTTTTCAGCCTCTGATAATTTCAAGGCTTTCAAAAGCTCAACTTCTTCTTCAACATCCCCTTTTCTTGCTCTAGAGTGAGGGGAGTCTGAACAGGCAGGATCATCAAAGGATCGACCTCTTGAAAGAGACGGCGATGGTACTCCCAAAGCTGCAGTTGTTGCAGCAACAAAATCAACAGAATCATCTACAAGATTCTGTTTATATTCACTCTTCATAGTTTGAGTTTCCAGGGAAACAAGCTCCCCCATGAGAGTATTATATGATTTTGACCCAATCACATCCGCAGTTTCATAATCCTGGTAAGCATGCATGAAATGATAAGTACATAAAGAAAATGTGCAAGTCAACATGCATTCTGCAGACACAGAAAGATATTTTAACACAACTTGTTTCGACAGGCGAGGTGGAAAAATTCATACCTGTGGATCAACTATCCATCCATGATAAAGTGGAATGTCCAATAGATCAAATATTGCACACTCCCGCGTGAACTCAAAATCATCAATTCTGTGAAAAAATAGATATCATTTCATCAAAAATCCAATTTATAGAGAGGTTCCCTACTTATTCATAATTATACTGCATGCCATAGAGATAAATCTTATGCATATATAAAAGGGCACTGTGCATCACGCAAGCAATATACCTCACTCGTAATCACTTAAACATTATTTCCAGTATAAAATTACGATAGTATAAAGAAAGAAAAAAAGATAATCTACCTTCTAAATTTTATATTTACATCAATGCCAGTAGTAAGTCTAGGAAGCAAATCAATTGCATCGGAGATATTCTGTTGCTGATTTTCAGCATATCCAGCATCTTTTTCCTGTAACCCAATTAAGTCAGTTAAAAATATAATGAAGATAAGCAAGGGAAATTACAATTCTCCATTACTAAAATTATTTTATGAACATGCTAAAAAGAAGCATAAACAAGATAGTGCAAAAGGCAGTTACATTGATGCTGCTGTTTGAATCAATTAACCTCTCAGCAATAAGCGAAAGCAATTTTTCCTGAGAAACCTCTGCAACGTCTGGACTCAAATTCAAGCTGTTCTTTAACAAAAGAATATTACCTATCACCAAACGCAACAAACGATGAGTAAACCAAAGAAAGAAGTCATTCGAACACAATAAAAATAACATCGTAGATATGATCAGACCATAAAATTTCCACATTTTTTTACACCAAAATATTTGGCCATGTGAAATACAAACTTTTGAAACAATTGCCAATCACTGGGCAAGCAATATTTCTCTAATTTGAGAAAGGAGAAAAATCAAAACATAACCACTAAATAAAACATTTTAAATAAACCGCATGAACACAACTCAACCCAAACCCCCTTTTCTATGGACAGGTTAAACAAATCATGTACAATGACCCGTGACCACAGTGCAAGGATAGGATTAAAAAAATATACCTGAACAGAAAAAGAGTAATAACTAAAGTTAAAATCGTGCTCAGATATAAGTTAGAATTAGAACATCAAAACTTAAAACAAAAGTGAAGGACCACAAAACTCAATTTCTGACAACAGCAAATAGAATTTACAATGATTAGCGAACAATTAACATACTCTCCATCCGGAAAATAAAAATTCATTAAGCCCCTGTTCATTTTTAATCACACATTTCATTGGACCTCAACTTTTATCCAATTTTGAACCACACATTTCACAGGGTTCGCAGCTTATAATCTAAAAATGCTGAACCCAAAAGGGTAATTGAAATAGAACCAGATTGAGATAAAATGACCAATTTTTTTACCATGCGTTATACAATTCATAATTCCAATTCTAAAAATGCACATGCTTAATTGAAAATGATCTTCTTAAAAACTGAATTCAAAAGAGGCACAAAAAAGTGAACTCATAGTAGTTATAGATACATGATATATGTATGGAAAATACCCATGCTAGTAATCAATTGTCATGAATCATTTAAGTACGTGTTTATACTTCATTTTCATACATAAGATCTATTCCTCCTTTTCTTCTACTACCACATACAACATCAAATCAGTTCATACTCTCACGTATAAAAGAAATAAAATAAAAACTAAGTGAAAGTATAAATCCCCCGCAGAAGAAGGGAGCCGAAATGTAATAACTATCCAATTCAAGGCCAGATAATTTGCGAATAAATTAGCAAAATCCATCGTTTCAGCAGCAAAGTTGTTTTGTTTTCTTATTTCCAAATTGATCAAGTTATTAGAAGCGAGCATAAATAGGGGAAAAACATGTAGTATTTTTTTTGTATCTCAAACTAATCAAGTTACTTAATTATTTACAATTATTACAAGCAAACGTAAATATACCAATATATAATAAACGTATATACAGCTTGTAAAGCCCTAAAAGAGAGGGAAAATGAATTTACAGATAGCAAGGAGAGGACATGGCCCATTATCATTTTGTAGAACAATTGGCGTTGTCCGTCCCAAGAACTGTATCACTTTAGTCTTGTGCACCATCTCCTTTTCCCTTTCTTCTCGCTTCTGCTCCGCCGTTGAAACCAGTGGCGCGGCAGAACTCGGCGGCGATGAAGATGATTCGGAAGGCGGAGGAGGAGGAGAATCCATCAATTTACTTTGATTTCAAATTGATCGATCGAAAATTATACTGCTTATCACTCCAATTTCGTAAAATATTTGTAGAAAACACGCACGGGTGGACGAACCCGAACGCATGAGCTGTACAGCGAGAAAAAGCAATTTGTTTCTAGAGAGAGAGACAAAATTACCGACGGCAGTTTTTATCTGGGAATTTCATTTTTATATAAATTTTATTTAGGACATAATTTTTGAATTATGAAAATGGAATTAGGAATTTTACTGTGTTCAATTTAACGATTTAAATAATAAATTTTAAAAAATAAAATAATTTGATAATAAATTTAATTTGGTGCTATAAGTATTTTAAGTGAAGCATTGCTTTGAAATAAAGAGCCCTTTTGAGCCCCTTTTTGTTTTATGAAAATGTATTTTAAAATAGTATTTTGATGGAGAATAAGTAATTAAAAGTTAAGAAAAAATTTTGAATTTACGTATAATATTATTTTATTAAAAATAAGAAGGAGAAAAATGCATTTTAAAAATAATGAGAGTTAAACTATGGCAAAATATGATTTTTTTTTTTTTTTTAAATGAACAAAATTTGTGCGAGAAAATAAGAAAAAATCACGTCCTTCATTTTTTAAGATTATTCATCTAATTAAAGGTTGAAAAAATCACCTCCTTCATTTTTCATTCATATCTAGCCTTTTTTCTTTTTTGCTTATGTTTATAATACTCAAGTTACTTTTTATCAACATTTTTTCGAGAAATCCATCGGTAATGTCAATTTATCCACCACTTTTTTATTTATAATTTAAATAATTTATAAATACTTTCCAAACATGTTTTAAGATTTGTCAATACATGAAATAGTTTTTGTACGCTTACGAGTTGAACATCAATTAACATCGTAGGTGGTGAGGTACCATTTTAGTTGGGAGAATTGGGATTACCATCAATTAATAGTTTTTGTACGCTTACGAGTTGAACACTCACTATGATAGTGTCATCTTTGGACTTTGGAGAGTCTTTGAAATTCGATGATCACATATCATACCCACAGGAAGCACCACTCCGTTTGGATCCTTCATTTGTGCCATCAACCAATAAAGTTGGCTCGTGTGCTCCGTCAAGATTTTCATTCACCATCTCGCAACATCTTGATTCACTCAAACCTTGGTACCTAACTTTGAAGGATACATTGACGTCTAAGGTGGGACCCACAACCGCATCTTTGGCTTCCTTTGGTCCCACCATCTGGCCCCTTAATGCTCGATCATACTCGTTTACATCGCCAACTACCAGAGGGCCATATTGCAACATTGAAACCGTAAAGAAAGGCTTCTTCCCATCAACACCAATGCCACAGAAAACCCAAACAATGGATCCATCAATAGTTTTTGTAAGTGGTGAGGTACCATTTTAAATCCATTAACATCGTTTATGAATAACATTACTCTTTAAAAATTATTGCCAGATAAAGAATGATAAGTATTATGTAATTTCAAATTCATCTAATTGGCCGTATATGTTGGAATTTTATAAGAGATATTATATTTAATTAGTAATTATGACATTAAAGAGAACAACCAATCCAATGTTAAATAAAGTTGGTGTTGGTGTTGACAAAATTAACTTTATTATTTGAATATAGAATAAGAATAGATCCCTTCCATACAAAAACTTTTCACATTAAGGAAGCAAAATATATAGACCTTTAAGGGAGATTAACTACAAAATTAAGCCTGAAAAATTTACTTATCAAAATATTATCGCGAGTTCGATCGAAGTCAACTACAAAATACTACTCGAATTGAGTGGAGAATTAAAAAAATGTCAATTTACTTTAAAATGACTAGAGGATCTACAAAATATTCGTTTGTGGCCAAATATAGTGCTATATAAAATCTTCGTTTGGCAAAATTTATAAATCATTTATGAAAGGTCAAATTTTATTTTTAAACAACGCATTACAACGGATTCAATAATACTATTCACTTTTCCACTACTTATTTTTATTTATTCGTAAATTGAGTAATTTTATTTTTTTTTAACCGTAGGTGACTGATCTTAGTGACATTATCTCAATTTACATAAATTAAAGGGGGTGTGTTTTTTCTCTTTTACTTGACACATATCTACTCAATATTATATTAGTGAAAATATTAATTATAGTATAGACTTAATCCCTTAGCTTTGTTTGGGAAGAAATTTGGGCGATATCACCTCCTCCGGCAACATTCATTACGTACACGAGTAACCAGTAACCGTTCCCTTGGAAGTTGAAACGAAGCTCACATCTCTGAATGCATGGTCCTCCATAAGATTCAGAGTATCATTTCATATTTGATCTCTTTGAATTTCATGTTCGAAATTGCAATTGAATCGATTCACTAAAAAGCATCGATGGAAAAAGAACGTAAAGAACTGACACGAATAACGAACTTGAAATAGTATATGACAAGAGTCAAGACAACAAAACAAGTACAAGACAACAAAGAACCTACGGAACATGGTAGATACAATACCCGCCTTGCACTGTGCAATTTTCACGAACGTTGACTTGGACATATCAATGTGCATCCGTTATATAAGCATGTTCAGCACTAAAATATGTTTTTTGGATGTTGCTTAGTTAAGAAAAAAATTGGATTCTTAAACTTACATAACCATAATAACTCCTAATTATTCAAAAAATAAATATTATTTTATAGAAAACACCGGACAACCTTAGAAAATAAAAAAAGGATCATGTTAAAAATTGTTTAGAATAAATTGATTCGAGCAAATATTTGCCCATACTCTTTGAAGCAATTTCATCCCCGTGAAATGTAGTGTGAGCAAGCTTTCAAGCTGTAGGCCTGATCACGAGGCATAGTATCTTGCCATTGCTTTCCCGATCCTTACCAAAATCAAGAAGAAGAAGCTAAATCGCCACAAACTAAGCGAAGAAACCATGATTCTTCAACCTTAATTTCTTAAAATTGTTAACTCTTCTTGAGGAGAATGCAAAAATGCAATGCCAAATTGACTTGAAATTGTGTTATTTTATATTGTTTAGGATCCATAATTAGTGGTTACGCGACCCTCACCAAATAATGCACTTTTAAAAGTCAACACATGAATTTTAGAAGGTTGACTTAATTTGGAGGCCCATACACGTAGTCTAGTCCTAGGACGTGCTGCCAGGTTTATTTTCGGATATATTAATGTTGTTTTTGGCCATTCAATTCTGCGGTTGACGTGGATTAAAATTATATTTTTAGTAAACTTTGATAAAAAAAAAAAAAAAACATAATTATAGATATTTCAAAATACATTTTCACAAATAATAAATTTGTGAAAAAAATTTCAAAAATCAGAGGCTCACATTTTGTGAACTCTGATAATGTATTGTGACCTATATAATATAGTTAAACATGTTGCAATCACAATAATACATAATTTATTGGCACAATCATATACTATTCAATAATTAAAAAAGATCATAGTCACACAAATATAATTTGTGGGCCACAATCACGTATATAAGTCACGAATCACACATTTAGTATATTACAAATTTAGTGTGTGTTTGGTAGGGATTTTTTGGGGGAAGAATTGATTTTGAATAGTAATATGATGGGAAATGTGTGGTTGAAAAAGAAGATAAAATTATTGATGTGATAGAAAATATTATTTTATTGAAAAATGTGTGGTTGAAAATGAGAATTGATTTACTGTT
>OU503049.1:7583523-7595878 GCA_912172775.2 Fraxinus pennsylvanica
TCAAGATGAGGTCTTCTAGGCTCTTGCTTGAATTGGCTAAGAGTGTTGACTAAAAATCAGATTTCTGGCCTCATGATGGTCAAGTAAATCAATTTTCTGACCAATCGTTGATAATGTGTTGGGTCTTTGAGTAAATCGCCATCAGTAGAAGTAAGCTTCAGATATTGTTCCATAAGAAATTTGGTAGGTTTTGTCTCAAGTAGCCCAACTTCTTGAAGGATATCAAGAGTGTACTTCCATTGGTTGATGGATATTCCCATTTTAGATCAGGCTATTTCAACCCCAAGGAAATATTTCAACAATCGGAGGTCCTTTAACTTGAAGCAAGATACAATGAAGTTCTTTACATTGTCAATGACCCTTTGATCATTTCCTGTTATAATCATACCATCAACATACAGAAGAATAGCTGTAAATGAGTCTCCACAAACCTTTGTGAAAAGAGAGTAGTCAGTCCGTGACTGCTGAAAGCTGAATTTGCAGACGGTAGAGAGAAATTAGTGGAACTATGACCGTGAGGCTTATTTCAACACATACAAGGATTTGTGAAGTCAACATACAAATGGTGACTTCCCCTGTCGTCAAAAATCGGGTGGAAGATGCATGTAGACTTCCTCAGTAATTTTCCCATGTAAAAAGGCATTTTGGACATCCATTTGATGAAGATTCCATCCATGGACTGAGGCAATAGCAAGAAGGCATCGGAGAGTCGTAAGTTTGGCAACGAGGACAAATGTCTCTGTGTAATCAATACCCTCTTGTTGGGTGAAGCCTTTGGTAGTGAGGCAGGCTTTATATCTTTCAACAGTGCCACTGGAATTATGTTTGATTTTGAACACCCATTTACATCCAATGGGGCGGTGACCCGAAGGAAGATGAACTATGGACCAAGTCTTGTTTGATTCAAGTGCATCAATTTCAGCCTTCATTGCCTCGACCAATTTTGGGTCCTTACAAGCCTGCTCATATTGTCTGGTTTGACCAAGTAAAAAATGGCAGATGTGAAAGCACGATGACCATGAGAAAAGTTAGCATATGACACTTACCTTGAAATAGGTGCTGGATTTAACGGGAAGAGATGATTCCTGAGCGGGTAGAGAATGGTTGATATAGTAATCTCGAAGTCGAGCTGGTGTATAGGTTTTCTTACTGGAATGTCAAGGTATAGGTTTTATTCCGGTCGAGGGTCCAGGTGTCCGATGTGGAGTATCCGGACGTCCAATAGGTTCTGTGTTGGATAACTGTGCTGGTTCGAGTTGAGAGGAGTTATCTCATGGCTGTGTAGGTTGTAAGTCGATGTTTGGTGCAAAAGGTTGGACTAAGGGCTCTTCTATATTGATGTCTATGGGTTATGGCAAGGTTAGTGTGTCATGTTGGTCATTGTAAGGAATGTTGGAACATGGAAATATGTTTTCATGAAATATGAGATCTCGGGAGGTGAGGAGTGTTTTTTAACCAAATCGTAGACTAAGTATCCCTTTTGTCCCGGTGGATACCCAACGAAAACACATCTTCCCTCCTGAGCATCAAATTTGTGAGTGGGTTGTAGTTGAGTGACAAAATATAGGCAGTTCATTCATATGGCGTTTGGTTGGATTAGAGTAGTGTGGGTAAGAGATTGATGAGGTAGTAGACCATTTTGATATGTTCCCCCCGAAATTTCAAGGGGAGATGTGCTTGGAAACTAAAACTAATTGCTCATGCGCCATTTAAAAGATGACGATGCTTGCGCTTAACTACGCCATTTTGTTGTGGTGTGTAAGTGCAAAATCGATGGAAGGTGGTGTCATTTTCATTGAGGATTGTTTGTAAAGAGATGAAATTGTCAGATCTTAAGGTTTTAATTGAAAGATTGTGTTGTGTTCTGACCCAAGCAAAGAAATTGTTAATGATAGCCTGGGTTTCAAATTTTTGATACATGAGATGGATCCGAGTATAACAAGAAAAATCATCCACAATTGTCAAAAAATAACGAGTTCCAGAATAAGAATAAATCTTATGAGGCCCCCAAATATCACAATGCATTAAATCAAAAGGTCCTTGACTAGAAATGGTACTAGTGGAAAATGGCAAACAAGATTGTTCTGCTAAATGACATGCATTGCAAACATTATTAGAATTAAAACAAATTTCTGGAATGTATTTGGACTGTAGTTGAAGTGAAGGAGTTAAGAGATGTTCAAGATGCCTATGCCAAATTTCGGAAGTGTGGTGAACAGTATTGGATAGATGTGGACTTTAGTTCAGTGTGAGGTAATAGAGACCATTATTCTGCCTGCCTAGTCCAATCGTTTTCTTCGTAGTTAAATCCTGCACAACATAAAGATCAGGATAGAATGTCACATTGCAACCTAAGGCTTGTGTAAGTTTGCTAATTGAAAGTAAATTCACTTTGAATTTTGGAACATGTGGCACATCATCAATGACCATATTATTGCACAGCTTCATGGACCCAATAGATTTATTCTCAACATGTCCTCCGTTTGGCAATTGCACAGTAGCATGCTTAGATGTAATTTTATTGTCAATCTGTGGGTCCTTAGATATGTGGTCGGTAGCCCCACTATCAATGATCCACATGTTATTTGTATAGGTAAAAGAGGATTGAGTAGCTGAAGTGTTTATAAAAGAGTTGGTGTTACTGGTCTCTTTGTGAAGAAATGCCATGATTTGGTTGTACTCTTTCCCAGTGAATTTCTTTGTTTGTTTTGTCTCTGTATTGGAAATGACTAAAGAATTAGTGGATTTCTTTCCTCTCGGTTTGATTTGTTTGCCATCGAATTTATGTCCAGGAGGGAACCCATGAAGGAAGAAGCAACGATCAATGTTGCGGCTATTCATATTGCAATGAGAGCAGTGTCGATCTTCTGAGGAGTCAGAAGTTCGGTTGAGGCGGATGGATGTCCAATTTTGCATTTTCTATCCAGTCCAATTGACATTGTGTTGCCCAGTGAGTTCTCAGTTGGCTACTACTTCGGTTTGTCTCTCATGTTGCTTAATGAGGGAATGGACTTTTCGAGTATTAGGGAGACGATTCATCATAAGTATAGAACCACAAACCGTGGAAAATGAGCCATTCAACCCCATAAGAAATTGCATGACTCTCTCATTCTCTTCTCTTTCAGCAAATTTTTTAGGCCCCCACAATTGTAGGCAATTAGTTCATGGTATGAGGCTAGTTCATCTCAAAGAGCTTTCAACTTGGTATAGAATATTGATACACATTGGAGTCCTTGTTGGTGTTCTGCAATTTCTTGGCGGATTTGATAGATGGGGTATCATTCCCTTGTGAGAATCTTTCATGTAGGTCATTCTACACATCAACTGCAGATTCAACATATATGATGTTGCTGGCAATATCTGGTTGTACGGAGTTAAGGATCAAAGAAAGTACCATGTGGTTGCAACACTCTCATATCGGAAACGTGTCATCGGTCTTGAGTAGTGCCTCTACTATCCCATTTTGTTCTGAGCACTTAGAGCTATTCACATTGCACGACTCCATTATCCATAGTTCCTTCGAGTGGTTTGGAGACCAAAACCAGGCCGGGATGATCGAAGTGGTGTAAAGTGAGTGGATCCAATTGGTTGGTTGTTATCTCAGATTTTGAAGTTCCTTCTTCCTTGGTTGTAGGTGATTTCGTGCTTTCATTCTTCACTGTTGCAGCAGAAATTATTTCCTAGAATAGTAATGCTTTGGTGTTTTGGGAGAGAGGAAAAAGAACCGTGTTTTACTGCTTGTGAATGATTACATCAATACAAGATCTCTACATATCTAGTGTTATCTTTCCTAACTCTAGTCAATTACATAAGGAATAGAATAAACAATAATATGGCAATAATAATTACAAATCATTACAGACGGCAATTTCCTTTTATGCCGGTATATGAAGATCTGTTTCCTTTAATATTGTTGACTACCAACTAAAACCAAGAAGCTGTTGCGTTTGTGGAGCTTGACCGAAAAGAGTATTACCAGCAGAGTATGGCATATGAAAACTTTTTGTTGTGGAGAAAGATGCTGCATTCGAAGATTGTAGTTGCAAAGAAGATGGCAAGTATTGTCCTGATTGAAAACCCTAGAAGAAACCACAGATCCCAAATGCATACCATCAACATTGCCAGGAAAGTCACAAATAAAGCCCTGAACGTTTGTGTGCGTAAAATAAGATTTAAGAAACATCCAAATAGTGGTGAAAAATAAGCAGCACAATGTGTAATATCATAAATGGTCATTGCTCTTACAGGAGTTGAAGACAAAATATCCCTAAGCAATTGATTTCCAAACTCAAACGTGCCAACATTAGAATGTGAGAGTAGATTTTGTGAACTTTTTGGAAGCCATGCATTAGGAGTAATGTCATTACTCCATGGGTTTCCAAGTTCAAATGCTGGATAGGCGAAAGGAATAATCAAGTTCATCAGCGTCTTCAGAAGTAACATATTTAATAAAGGAACACCCTGCACAAGTCAAAAATATGTTTCAAGATTTTACCAAGATATTCCATCTTTGCAAGAAAATGGATGCAGTTACGCTAAAGATCAAAATACTACCATTTATATAGGTACATCATGCGTTCATAGATGCCAATGATTGATGGATATAAACAAAAACTATACATTTGATCTTCACGGTTGCAGACTAGTAGATGAATTCCAGGAAGAACGTAATGGAACATGAATAAAAAGGGATCTCCAGTCACAATAAACACTAATCATGAAAATACTTAAATTTGTTTTTGTACAAATCTATCAACTCCCTTACATCGCTTCAATTCTCAGGCCACGTTTCGATTTTCCCGTCAGGGCCTCATATCACAGTGCAAGCCTTCACATCTTACAAAACAAATAATTTCATTGTCTTCTTCTTTAAACATTATTTTCCTGTCAAGAATACCTTTTTCTTGGCCATCAACGCATCTTTCTTGATTTTTTTTGTTTCAGGTCTGGAATGATCGTCCGATTCACCATATTCATCTGCCATGATTATGATCTTTTTGTATGTAAAGTATGTATATTCTAAGATTCAGATTAAAATTGTGAAATATTACAGTGAAACGAGAATGAAACAGAGAGAAATCAAGATTGAGACGAGAGTAATGTAACTGAAACAGAGATTGAAAGAAGAGTAATATAATGGATACATAGAAGTCAAGAAAAGAGAGATTTAGTTTAAGGCGGGAATTTCAAATTGGTTGAGTTCTCATATTTTAACTTGGATAAGAAGTTTGTTATAAAAGAATCGTTGGAGATATTTGATTATTAAGGGCTTTTTCCAAGTCAAGTGTGTCTTATATTGGATTCGATTTAAAGGGATTCCAAAGGATATTTATGTAATCCCAACATGTGCTTTCTGGTTAGAGTTGTATTTTGAGTCAATTTGAAGTTGGGATCATGTGCAGAGGGTAAATAATTTTTTACCGTTTGTGCATGAAGTTCATTTGTGATTTCTTTTTTACAATTAATGATTTCCCTCACTAGTAATTATTCATTAAATCCCGATGAGCCATAGAAGTATAAAATCGTAATCATGTTTTGTGTTTGATTCAAATAAGTTGAAATGGTGAATGACGTATTAGATGGAATGGAAGGGCAGATCCATGTAACTGCAAAAGCACCTTTAGAGCCTTCGCCAAGGAGAAAGGAAAAACATTTTTAAGATATAACTCTTTATATTTTTAATCTCCATATGGACTAGTTCTAAAATTGAAATCAGTAAAAAGAATTTTGGATATTTTTTTGGAATTGCTGGTTGAAAGTAGAGTTCTATATGCAATTTCATTTGCAGATTTTTTTTTTATTTAGATGTAAAATTAGAATAACATCTTTGAAATTGCTGTACAATTTTGCCTTTTATTTTCATTGTTTAGCATTAATGTCGGTTCATGTATTTGATGTTGTTTGAGTTTTTGTGCTCGATTCATGTATATGACTTGTTTCTCCCACACGGATGTTGTTTGAAGAATTGTTTGTTCAAGACCTAAGATAGAGAGGAAGCAAGAAACTTTAGTTTGAAGCATATGTATAATGGGCATGTACTCGTGGATTTTTTTCTTTCTTTGCTGAGGGATAGTACATGAGAGGGAAGATACCGGTCCTTGAATTCTCTACCAACCAAGACAAGGTGAATTGGTCATACTCATGTAAGTTAGGATACTAATTGTGTAGGTTTTATTGCAAATTGGTATACATAGGACAATAGAGAACACAAGGGACAAACTATTCACCTTGTTTGGCGAGACTTTAGTTCTAATGAAAAATCTTTTAGATGTAATAATAATAGCACTACATTTTCATTTCCCAGTTATCGACTTGACCATATCTTGTTTTGCTAACAACCTTATGGTTGTGGTAGTAGATTCTCGTGGTTCATTTAAAGGGTTTTCCCTTCAACTGCTCAAATATTGACATTTTCAAGTTTTTTGCTAAACTGGATATTGTGGATATCTTCTTGGATAACAAAGTTGGGATATTTTCTTGAAAAGGTTTTTTGGCCTTTGCTCTTCACAGAGATCGATAAAAACCTGAGAAGCATGTGTGTTAAAGTTTTTAGGTGCAAAAGGCTAAAGTATTACCATGCTATAGTAACTGGGGTTAATTAAGGAGCTTAGGGAAGCATCGACTACCACAGAACCTCACCTCCATCTCAACGTAAGAGGTAACCCAGAGATCTTGAATTTGCATGGGCTCCGTGCTTTGTCAAAAAATCCAATGTTGTGAAACTTTTGTAGATTTCCACGTGAAAGATTATAAGATCTAGAACGCATTGCTTTCTAATGGGAAAGCTGCTGGAGAGGCATATATAAAGTTTTCCTCGATTGAAGAGTATTAGTTATTAACTTGTGGTTGAAATTAATATTTGATTTTGATTGAATTTATACATCATTTATAACAAACAGAAGCCAAAACTTTCATTTGGCTGTTACACTAGGGATGGTGGTCTACCCACCCTGAGATTAGTGGTGGACCCACTATGGGTCTCGTTAGATCGCATGACCCACCAATTGAAAAGGGAATTTTTTAAATATATTTGAAAATGAAAAATGGGGTATTCAAAGAACCACTAACCCGTCCAAATTCCAATTCAAAGAACCTCCCATTGGCTATTACCAAACTGAAATCTAATGCAAAAAACCGTCCACTCTCAATTCAATCCCATCACAAGAGAAACCTCTCGGCTCGGCGGCTACCAATTCCAAACTTTGAAGCAAAATCAAGGAATTCGGTATGTCCTTGTCAATAGTTCCTAACCTTAACTCCCCTATTGACAATTCAACAGCTGCAAACGGCAAAGCAACAAACGATCGAGTCGCGAGTGCTACTGGCTATGGCTTATACACTTGGAAATTAAGAAAATTAATCGTGTTTTTCCACAATTTTTAATAGATTTTTTTAGCTAGTCGTATGTGCATGATTGCATGTTTTAATAAAAATATCTGGTTGTTGAAGAATGCTATTTCAATTTCTTATTCTCTTTGATTTCTAGGGTTTCCTATTTTACTTGTATATTGAAAAATATTCGGTGTTTCTATGGGAAAAATTAAAGTGTTTAATTGGAATATATTCGTATTGAAAATCATTGAAAATGCATTTTCTGTGATGCATTCCGTAACTAATACCTTTCTTCCTTCACTTTCCTGCATTATTAAAAAAATTGTTAGTTGAAATATATACTTGGTGCTGCCGCTCTTGCGCTACCTCATGCCATTGTGTTGCTACTTGCTTCCAATCATCCACCGTCGTCCGCCAGAGTGTTAAGGTTAGTACATTGTTCTAATTTTACTTTCCGTCCTATGGTTTCAGTAAATTTCTGATTTTTGTGATATATGTAATATGTGAATTTCTGATTTTTTTTTTTTTTTAATTTGTGATTTGTCAATTGTAAATATGTGATGGATAATTGATTTGTGACATTTAATTGAAGACTTCATCAAAAATTCAAAATAGATGCAGCGTTATTAGGGGATCGTGATTTGTGAAATCGATTTCCTTAGTAACTTAGGGGTTGTATTTTGATTTTTGAATTCATTTTGGATTTTGTGTTTTGAGTGTCCATTTTGAGATTATTGAAAATGTGTTCTTTTTGGCATTTTGAAAACACCCAAAACGCATTTTGAAAATTTTGACTTAATTATAACTGAAAACGCCCAATTTGTCGTTTTGAGTTTTCTTTATAAATCTTTAACTTGTTTTCAAAAACGCGTTTTCGAAAATAGGAAAGAGAATGCATTTTCACTGTTTTGAAAAATTAAAAACAGAAAACGGCTTGAAAATGGTAAAGAGAACAGACCCTTAAACTTTTAGGCAATAGTGAGATTTATTTTTGTGATTATTGATAGAATGACTATTTTTTCACTTGAAGAAAAGTACTTTAAATATAAATTTGTGCTTCCTTGCGATGAGCAAAATATTAATGAAAGAAATGTTCGAGATATAAGGGATGAAAATGATGTTGGGGATAAAAATGATGACAAAAGTGATGAAATAAATGAAATTGATAAACTAATCTTGGAGATATCCCGATTGAAACTAATGTCAAGGATGTTGGGAATGAAAGGCTTGAAGTTAATGTTGCACAGTTTCCTTTGAATTCTGGATTGAGAGTTCCAATACAAAATTATGATGCTAATATTCGATATGTAATTTGAAGAGCATATGTGCAAAGAGGTCAATGTTCGCCTTGCAATCATGAATTTCCACCCACAAGAACGGCTAACAAAGATAAGGTAATTTTATGCTTCATGATATAATGAGCATCCTAATTGGTTGGAATACAATATAGCAACATATGTTGTATTTTACTTCTATTGATATCTTTTCAGCTCAAGTGATGTTTCATTTGTGAATGGCAGGTTCTCAAATTAAAAAAATAAGGAATATTAGAAAGCACATTTGGGCATCAAGTGGTGCACACAATCAGGTTCAGATCTAATATGAATCATTCAAGAATCAAGGACAAAGCATTCAATTCTGTCTCTTTAAGCAATCACATCAAGTTCGAACAGAGTATAGAATTTGTTTGAATGCATCAATTGATTGTGTTCAATTTCTTCTACGAAAAGAGATGGCCTTTCGTGGACATGATGAATCTAAATATTCAAACAATAAAGGGAACTTTCTTGAACAATAGCATTGGTTGTGTGATCATAATGTTGAGATTAAAGTTGTTGCTTTGACAAATACACCTGAAAATCAAATATTAACATCACCACAAGTTCAGAAATATATTATGAGTGATATATTCATTCAAAATTTTAAATGTGATTATCAAAGATATTGGGCATAACTTGTATTCCATGCTAGTTGATGAATCTCAAAATATTTCAATGAAGGAGCAAATGTCAGTTGTCAGTCGTTATGTGGAGAATGGGAGTGTATTGGAACATTTTATTGATGTCACGCACATTTCGAGTGCCACAACTATTGCAATTAAGACTCAATTGATCAATTATTCTCCACGCATAACTTAACTATATCTAATTTGAGAGGTCAATGATATGATGGAGCTAGTAATATGCGAGGTAAGTATAATGGTCTCAAATCACATCTTTTGAAAGAAAATTTAAGTGATTACTATAATCATTGCTTTGCTCGTCAATTTCAACTAGCTCTCATAGTTGTAGCACAAAAACATTTGAAAATTGAAGCTTTTTTCACTTCATTACATAGATTGATTAATATTGTTGGAAGATCAGCTAAACGATGTGATCTTATTTGAGAAAAACAAAGACTCAAAATTCTTGAAGGACTCAGTGTTGGTGAAATATTATGCAGACGATGTCTAAATTAAGAAACTACTCTTAATCTTTTTAATTAACTTGATTATCATATTTTCATTTATTATTGTTGATGTTGTTGAGGTGATTGCTGCTGATACTACAGTTCTGGAACAAAAGGTAATGTAGATATTTTATTGGAGACAATGTTAAAATTTGAATTTGCATTTAATTTACATCTCATGAGAAAGATTTTGGAAATTTCAAATAAATTGTCAAAAGCATTACAAAGGAAAGATCAAAATATTGTTAATGGCATTAGATTGGTGAAATTTTGTAAATTATAGCTTCAAACCATGAGGGATGATGGATGAGATTTTCTTTTGGAATGGTTTGTTCATTCTGTGAAGCTCGCGAGATCAATATTCCACACATGGATGACATGTTTATAACTCTAAGCCATTCAAGATGTGTTACAGTGACAAAATTGCATGACTTTTGCGCGGAAATGTTTTATACCATCATTGACATGCAATTTCAAGAATTGAATGATCAATTTTCTGAGGTGAATAGTGACTTACTCATTTGTGTTCCATGTTTATGTCCAAATAATTCATTTGCTACTTTTGATAAGTACAAAGTTATTCAAATATGTGAGTATTATCTAGTAGATTTTGACACAAAATATATCTCGGAACTTTATGATCAATTAGATACATATATTCTTGACCTGCACACTAACGAAGATTTGAAAGGATTACAAGGCCTTAGTGATCTTGCACAAAAATTGGTTGCGAAAAGTAAACATGAAGTATATCCATTAATCTACAAGCTTGTGACATTAGTTGTAGTTCTTTCCATGGATATTGGCTATAGTTGAGAGAGCATTTTCTAAGATGACTTATGTCATAATTGTCTACACATTCGAGTTGGAGATCAATTGTTGAACGATGGTTTGATTGCATATATTAAGAAAGATGTACTTGACAATTTTGAAAATGATGTAATTATGGAATTATTAAAGTATGAAAATATATAAGGAACAATTGTAATGAGATATCGAATACATTAATTTTTCGTAACCTTTTTATAAGTTAGATTGTACCCCTATTAACTTCAAATCTCTGCGTCTGCCACTTATTGGAATAGTGGGATTTTTATGCAGCTGGATTCTAATACTGATGTGCCCAAGAGTGTGGAGAGATTGGGTCTGATTTGGTGGACCTTTTATCGGCCCATTAGTGTTGGAAAAGATGGATAGATGTGTGGTTTCTGATTTTGTAGGCCTTTCGACTAAGTGATGCTTGTTTAATGAAGTTGGCTGGTGGGCCATGAACAGGAGGTGAACCCACCTATGAATTATTAGGATTTGAAGGCTCACTTAAGAAATCTTCTCGTCTTTCTCTTAAAGGAAACTCTATTGTAGGCTGGGCTTGGATTGGGCTACAGGCCTAGTTTGTTGACCATTGTCATAAAGGCCTACTAATAATGCATGTTGCTCAATTAGTCTTTAGGAAAAGGGAAAAATTCATGGGTCAAATATTATGTTTCATGAAATCACAAATCAGGCCCGAAAGGTTTAGATTTTCAAAATTCAGGCTTTTCCACGATTTAATTAATTATATTNAGGCCCGAAAGGTTTATATTTTCAAAATTCAGGCTTTTCCACGATTTAATTAATTATATTTAACAATTAATCTAATAATATTCTTTCCTTAATGTAAGCGTACAGTTAAGATTTCCTAATATGACAAAACACCTCCATAATTACATATTCGGCTTCATCCCCAGACTAATTCCGAATCTAGACAAAATTGTCGACAGATTAAACGAGATATCTGGTCACAAATCTGATTCCGTCGTCGCCGATCACATAGTTCCGTATGGTGGATCGTTGACAGACAAATTAACGATTTTTTCGGTCACAAATCGATTGACGTAATCCCCGGTCAGATTTCGATTACTGAACGCAAGTTTCGTCTAAGTTGAAGGTCCAATTGCGTGCGCCAATCAGAAACAAAACGCTTCCATTGCCGGCACCGATATTTCCCATTGCCCATTGGTATGTTATGATATCTCATCGAAGATTACGATTCTATATAGTTTTCATGAATTTGTGACTCCAATTGATACAATCAATCAATAATATATGTGACATTGATGACAATGATAGCATATCTAGAATGTTGGAGGTCATTCTATGTTTTGCATGATCTCCTACCTCTGCCATCTTAAATTTGTGACTTGCATGAATTCAATCCAACAGCTGTCTTCCTACATTTGAAATTTGTGTCGTGCATGATCTCCTACCTGTGACCATAAATACATGTGACTTGCATTTAATTTCAATTTAACTACTGTCTTCCTACAATTGAATTATGTGTCCTGCATGTTCTCCTACCTGTGACCCGAAACACATATGTGACTTGGATGAATTCAATTTAAGTACTGACTTCGTACATTTAATTTATGTGCCATGCATAATCTACTAACTGTGACCTGAAATACAACTGTGAACTGCCTGAATTCAATTTAAGTGCTGATGTCATATATTTCATTTTGCAGATTAATGGATTTCCACATATGTTTGCAAATTAATGGATGTCTACGTATTATTTCGAGTTGGATAGTTAATTATG
>OU503049.1:7639929-7650003 GCA_912172775.2 Fraxinus pennsylvanica
GTGTGTAAAAACACACTTATCAGTCATCAATAAGTATTATGTTGTTATGTATTTGTAGGAGTAGAAAAATGGTTGAAAATCACGTCCAAATTGGTTTTCAAAAGAGTTCCAATCGAATAAGGAAAGTTATCTTCGCGTGCGAATTTTTTGTCTCTGCACAATTGTTAGTATTTTGATCATAACTTTCTCTCCCGATATCCGATTGATACTATTCAAAATGGGTTAAAAATCTAATTCAAATGGATACAACTTTGATAGAGGTATAATTTTTTCAATTCGAACATTTATTATGCCAAAAGTGAATCTCAGTTTTCGACTAAAAATTTAAAATATAACTTGTGCGATTGGAAATTAATTTTGATAATATTTCGATCATATTCCATTAATTTTTGAGTTCCATCCAATTGTCTCCTAATAATATTCAAAATATATTCTTGCGTCCGAATCCACTATTGAATATTTACAATTTGGTCCTCAAATTTTGAATTTTGCCATTTTTCACAATTTTTCACTTCTTTCTTTTGATTCCTAGTTCAACAATTGAGTTTTACCTATATAACATAAAATACAACAATTTAGGATATATTTTGTCAAAAGAACTATCAAATATCGTTATTTTAGACCCCGAATAAGTGTATAAAATACACTTATCAGCAATCATTAACAGTTAATNTTTCAATTTTGGTCCTCAAACTTTAGACTTTGCCATTTTTCCTTGATTTTTGTTTCTTCCAATTACTCGTTCAACCATTGAGTTTAACCTATATAACATAAAATACAACAATTTAGAATATATTTTGTCAAAATAATTGTCAAATATCGATATTTTAAGCCCCGAATAAGTGTATAACTTATCAACCAGTTCAGTCCTCGAACAATTTCCTCGTCCCATATTCTTCGTGTTGTTATTTAAAACATCGGAGAGGAATGGAAAATAAAGGTATTTGTTTCTTGTCATCTTATTTAAAATCTCTCATTTTGTGGGTATAGTAGCAACAAGAAAAATGCTCCAAGTACAGGAGCATATTTTACAGGGCCTGCCAGGTTACTCACACTGGCGGGCCCCACATGTTTTAAAAAATGGAAAAAAAATGCACCCCTCCCCCCTTGTATTAGTAGCCAGGCAGTGAAACCACCCACCCACCCCCTTGTACGTGAATCATCACTCGTAGCAACAATACTCTAAGCCCTCCCAAAGGAAGGAATTTTTTTGCCACGACATTGTAAGAATCTGGTTAGACGCTCAAAGTTCATTTGTGTAGGTATGATGGGAAATGTAACTTTTTAAGCATCTTGTTATGCTTTATAGTAAACTCTCCTAATACTTGATTGAATGTTGATGTTTTCTCTTGGGAAAATTTACAAAATATACCTGTAACTACTATTTTATAAATTTACATTTATATACTACATTTTACATTAACGGTCACAAAAAAAACTCTCTTTGCTGAAAAATTAACACGTGTCATTATAATAGTTAAACAGGCAAAATTATATTTAATTAAAATAACAAATCACACTTTATATATTACTTTATGTAACATTTCTCATACTATTTTGTTATCGATCATTCATTATAGAGTTATTTTCTCTTTAAAGTTGATTTTATTTTTGGTGTGATATATATTAATTTTTTTATCATCATTTTACTGAACTCTTAACATTAAATCTATAAAGGTTAATTTTAATAAGTTAATAACACATTGAGAAATATAGAAAATACTTATTTGACTCTTCCAAATGTAGTGAAAACAAATAAAAATTCTTGATTACTATGTTTTAATTAATAATTTTTTTCACTATGAACAAAAACAGTATGTAAAGTGTAATTATACTCTATGTATTCTCTTGATTACATTTTATATTCTCTCCTCTTTTGACCCACTAGCGAATCTCGACTGTGATCGATTTATGGTCATGTCGTCGAGTTAAAGAGTAGAGTAAGATGTAAAATTATTTACTCAATCTACAGTTGAGATAAGAGCATTTTCAATACATTCTATTGTTCGCATTATGCATGGCAAGCAAGTTGAAAGACTTGTAATTTATGTGGCATTGACGTCTAAAGACATAGTCAAGTTTCTTTAATGAGTTCAATCTACTACCGTCTTTTATCTACCTTAAAATAAAAATTGATAAATTGGAGAAGAGGGAGAAAATTCAATGCTTTACAAATAGAAACAAAAATATATGTAATTTATGTGGACAATGTCTTTATTTTTGCCACATAAGCTTGATAAGTGTTTATTTTACTTATGAGATTATTATTTTTTAATTGTTTCACATTAATATTGAAAATGCTCTAAATATAACCCAACTAAAAAGTTTAATTAATTTTACGAGAAATTGGATTTATTTATTTTTTATTGTTTTTTGGAATCTTTAGTAGCCTCAAAGTTTTAACCATTAATTTAGAAGCAATCTTATTTATTTTTGAAACTTTCCAAATAAATAAATAAATAAATAAAACCTTCCAAATTCTTTTCTCCTAAAACTCATGTGATTATATGTGTTAATGGATAGATTAACAGCCGAATTAATGTTGGTAGTGGCAAAACTCCGACTTGTTAATTCTCCATTACAACTTATTTATTTAGTCATTTTCCTCCCTTATATAATTTTGGAAAAATAATAAAATAAACCAAATTTTGGTCCATTCGATCCGACATTCGTGTACGCACACAAATTCAAGGTTCGAAACCTATTTCGATCCGTGATTTACACCATCTTGCACGCTTACGTGGAAAGAGTCTCTATACTACACTTGATTACACCCTTCTAAAGTGTAATCATATTTAAAGTGGTCGTTGCTTTTATCTATTTTCATATGTTGGGTAACTTTAAATTAGTTTCCCTCCAACACAAAACATCTTCCGATACATCACTTTGAGCTCCAATTTTTCATTCACTCGAACATCATTTTTGACAAACAAATATATGATTTCCATTTTTTCAAAGAGAAAAACACAAATCAATTTTGATCTTTCAAAATAAACAAATGGATCCCACTCGAAATCTATGCCAAATTCAGCCCTTCAGTTTACTTATTTATTCCAACAAAAATAAAGTATGATACAGCTTGATTTCCACTAAAGTTAATAATTAAAATGATTCATGAATGAACAACAGGTAGCAAGTGGACACAATAATGACACATCATTACAAATAATTGATTAAATTATTTCATTTTAAACGTTGTTATGATTGTCACCCATTATTTATCTAAATTTTCATCATATCCATCTATTCTATTACATAGTATTTTACACGTGTCGACAATATTTGATGCTCATTATGAAAATATTTTCCGTGATAGCTAATTTTCAAGAGTATTTTACACAATTTAACTACATTTTTACGTTAAAAAATAATATACCCCTCCTCTTGTCTCAATCTGAAGTCTTGATCTTCAATCCCAATCTGATCGAAGAAAATTACTCGAACTTGAGGTTACAGGACTAGGGTTGCAGCAAGTTAACAAACGAACATAAAACGTTTCACTTTGTCTAGAACATGCAATGAAAACTCCAAATCATGAATTCGGAAATATCGAATAACCAAGAATCGACGAAAAGATTAGAAGACGTTGAATAAATAACCGAACAGAAACGACAATGCATCGACGGCTATATAAATGACATATTCTACAACACAATCATAGAGGTAGAAATGTCTACTGGGATATACTAACTAGCTAATATACTAGACAAACCTTGCCTGCACTCGCAACTACTAAGTTTATAGACGAACAACAGTGGGGTGATAAGACTGGTTAACTAGGGAATACATGAACAGGCTTTGATGCCAATTGGGTCTGTAAGAGAATTGTTAGTGCATATTTGATATGCTATATCAGACAGTATAATAAACAAGATTTTCAATTCCGTCTAATCCACCTTCATGAACATGTGGTTAGCGTTTTAGGGTTACTACTCAGGCAAAGATATGTTGATGTCAGTGGGTTTATTCGTAGAGTCGGGGCCCATTGAAGACCAGCTATCTCCACGGAAAGAAGAGTTGGCATTATGCGGTTCTTCCGCCCCTGCACTGGAGATAGGAATGGCAGCAGTAGGTATAATAGTCGTCGACTGTGTCTTGTGTTTCTTCGTCTTCTGTTCATGCTGATTCCCCACCAAAAAACTACCAACCACAATCTAATTTCACACCAGAACGCATAATTTATCAGAAAATTTACTAGGAAAGTATACTAAGATGTGTTTTGCTAAGCTTAAACAAAAGTAAATTAAGTAATTACCAAATATGTCTCGATAAAACAAAAACGAGATGAAAACATACCTGGACGGGACTGGCAGCAACCAGTAAACCAGCAACACCACCCCCAACAACACGACCATCGGGGCTAGCTAAAGAAACGCTCATACCACCAGATCGGTGCCTCATTCCTCCAATCTCGGAAGGCATAAATGATCCAGTCAGCGACAGTATCTCGAAACGACCCTAAAACAACAAAAGAACTATGATATCAAATGTTCCTCTTGATGGAAAACAAAAATAATACCATAACTAAGAATTACTAGCAACGTTAAATTTGCTGGGATATTAAAAAAGAAGACAAGTGTGATTAAACTAAAGCAAAAAATTATCGATTCCAACACCTCGTATGTCAATGTGCCACCTGAAGAATCAGGTTGACGAAGTGTTACGCTAGAAATCACGCCATTAGCCGAGAGAACGCATATAGCCCGAGGACCTTGTTGAGAGAAAGATATCACTTTCATCATGACATCCTAAAATCAAAAGTAGATTCATTAATGCAGTGGATTTCAACTGTTGTCATCCACTGTACACAAAAAATCGTACATTAATGTGAATGGTCTCCAAAGGTAAGAGCAAGGGTGCCATACGAAAAGGAGAAAAGTAAATGGAAATTAAACTACGAAGCAGAACTGAAACTCGAATACAGATTATAGAAAATTATTTGTCTATTGAGCAAACCATGCAGTAAATTGAAATTTTACCTCTCCAGCATTGACAGTGATGATATGAGGCATAAAATTAGCACCAACAGAACATGAAACCCATTCACCTACAAGAAAAAATATTGAAGATTACTAAATCTCGAGGAGACGACATCAGCATGCAATCAAATCTTTTACAGCGTCTTGAACAACAGAATCATATCGAGTATTCATAAAAATATCATAATAGGAAAGAAAAAGGCATTTTGTGGCCATGAAAACAATAGGACGAAAAACATTAATTCATGAACCTGATCTTCACTTACCAATTATACGAGATCGAGATGAACTCGTTCCACTAGCAAAAGAATATTACTTCACCAACCTTTTTATGAAGTCATCATAGAGCTCAAGACAAACTCGTATCAATGGCAACTAATCTATGTCGAACCATGTCACCTAAAAGCTTAAATTGTTAGAGAGATAGACATGTTTATTTAAGCTTTGGTCCTCACGTGCAAGCAAAATCCACTTTTTCACCATTGGCACGACAAGTACATAGTTGTCATTAATGACTGGAGGCAAGGCCTGATCTCAGGCCAAAAATCCATTTGCACCAGGGGGCATGGCACGTGGATTTTCCATTTGAGAATCAAGTTGTGCATATTCTACGAAGCCACTTTTAGGAAAACAAACAAAAGCCAGTCCAGTCTGAACTACAATTTAGCCGCCCACGAAGATCTTTCTGTCCAAGTTGAGGTATTCCACAGCAGAAGTGACGTGGATTATTCAAGAACGTCGATCTAGATTCCATCATTTTCGCACCAAAAACCCCACATGACTATCAAAACTACCCATTCATGACAAGATTTTAGTTGGGGCATCAATTCATAGGTCCCAGTTCTTCACTCAACTATCATTTGCAATAACTCTTACAGTTAAAACACGGAACTTAAATTCATACAAATTAAACACCAATACATAATAGAATGTTTGATGAACAGGCATGCATTAAAAATAAAACACACATTGCTCCATATAGTAATGCACAATCATCATTTCAATTACCCAAATTCTCCGGCTCCATTCTCGTATGCTGCGCCATACGGACTTTTCCGGGCTTATCCGCGGCCGAGAAGTCAATCATCGGTGTAGGGGTCGAGGAGGATATCGGCTTAGGTGAGAGGGGCTTAGCGGCAGAGCCATCAGGGGCATACTTCCTAGGCCTGCCCCTCTTCTTCTTCTCAACAGTGGCGACACTCACTCCGGCATCGGTGGTCGACGGCGGAGGAGGCAGCGCTGATCCACTCATCTGAATTGGATTATCAGTGGTCCTTGGAGCCACATGGTAGTCCGAAGGAGCATCTGATCCCACCACTGTGATTCCACTGCTACTTATAGTACCTCTTCCACCTTCCATACTTCAAATTCCAAGAACAAGAATTCCTACAAAACCCTCAAAAAACCATAATTTTTCTTGGAAGTGAAACGCCAGAATTTTTTTAAAAAAATTTAAAAAAAAAAAAACAGCAAAGATTATCTCTTAAAGAGCTTCTTCGTGTTTGGACAGAACTGGGAACAAAAAAAGTACGGTAAGATCAAACTGAAAAAACGGAAAAGTTAGTGTGGATGAACAATAAAATTATGGGACAAAAAAGATTTTATTTTTTGGAGAATTAAAAGACAAGGATTGAATTTTGGGGTGAGAAAATGGGCAAATTGAGGTATGGTAAGTTAAAGGTACTTTAGCTTTTCCTAATTTTCCTCAGATTGTCCGAATTTATGGTTTAAAAAATGTGAAAATAAAGTGGAAGAAAATATTAAATATTTGGGTCCATTAATTGTTGATTAGCCACTCTGACAAAATATTGTTTTGAACGGTAATTTTTTGAAAAAAGTGTGATTAAAAAGTAGAGAATTACGTATGAAATATTTTATTGGGTTAATGTATAGTTAAAAATGAGTAGGTAAAAAAAATAGTTTTGAAATAATCGAAAACAAAAAGAGGATCATTTTTTATAGCATAGAAAATATGTAGTTTGGTTAATAAAATGGTTGGAGTCCGGCTGGAAAAGAAAATTAAAAAAAAGTAATTGTAGCTGGGAAAAAAGTGAAAATTAGGTTGCCAAGCAATAAAGACCTTCCTTCTCCTTTTTATGTATTCTCTAACATACTTGAATGCACCTTTGGAGAGTGAGTGAAAAGAGGAAGTGTTACTTTTACACCATTGCCTAATTATCCAATTTTACTTAAATCAATTATATGTTCAACTATAAAGTATTTTGTATCTCTGAGTTAATGTAGAGATGCATAGANTTACTTAAATCAATTATATGTTAAAGTATAAAGTATTTTGTATCTCTGAGTTAATGTAGAGATGCATTGAATAGGGCAACATATAATAATTCGTGTAGTTGACTGTAAATTCATTGATAATAGTACTTAGAGAGTGTTTTGTAGGAATTAAAATTAGATTTTTAGTAGATTGTGATAGAAGTTTTTGAAATGTGCAGTTGAAAAGTTGTGGGATCCATGAAAAATGTGGTTAATATTAATTGTTTGACTTTAACTTAAATTAAAATTAGATTTTAATCCAAACCAAACAGGGGCTTAATTTATTGTACACGATTACAAGACAAATTTTGAGTAGGTTTTGATTTTGTCACGATCTATAGAAAACAATTAATAACCAGTGAGTTAAGAAATTTCTTTAGAAATAAAAGTTATAATTACATTGATTTGAAATTTATTCTTAAGAAATATTAGTACTATCTTACAAAAAAGAATAGTTTATAAATGTAAGATTCCTTCAAACCACATGTATTGACCAGAAAAAGAAACATAAATCAATGCCAATAAGTTAACACCAAAAACAAAATTAATAAATTAAAATAAATACAAGGCAATAAATTAGGTTTTAGAAAAGAACAATGGGCTCTTTAAAAATACTATGTACATAAATCAATAAGATGGAGGTGTCGAGATGGACGGTCGGCCAGACCCGTGAAAATCTGCTCGGATCGATCCGGGACTGCGGGCCGACCTGTAACCCGAGCGGACGGTTCATGGGTCAAAGATGTGTGACCCACGGGCTCCGCGGGTTACACCTTCACGGGCTGCGGTTAAGCCGCTGGCCTGTGAAAAAAAAATTGAAAAATTTTGAAAAAAAGAAGGGGAGAGAGCCGTTGTACTTATTCTATAAATATTTGATAATAGTTAGGGGTGGGCAAAAATCGAACCAACCCACGAAAATCGACCCGATCGAGTTAGGTCGATTTTTTTTTTTTAATCTGTTAGGTTCGATTTTTTTTTTTAAAGGAAAGCAGGTCGGGTTATGGGTTGACCTGTAAAAATCGATCCAACCCGCCCAACCCAACCCTCTGCTTAAAAAATTGAAAAAAGAATAAAGAAAAAAAAAACTAATGTTGGCTTCACAAATCACACCCCTATTTTATAGTCAATCTTCCCTTTTCTCTCAAGCTGCAGTCACGTTCAACAATCAAGCCCAAAACCTAAATGTTGCTGACTTGCTGTGCCTCATTCTCACTCGCTCAATCAAGCCCTCGACCGTCACCACCTCTATTTCCATCCAAGCATCGCCGGTCTGTACTCATTTTCTTCAAAATGTGATGCTTTGCTAATTGACCCCCTTCGTATTTTCATACGTTGGGCGTTAGAGAGATGGAAGCATTAAGTATTCTGCCAGTGTTCACTTCAGCGTTGTGAATCTATGATGATGCTGTAAATCTTTACAAAGCTTTTATGGGTATTTTTTTAACCTTTGAGTTTTTTATTTTTTTATTTTTTGTTGCTAATTAAAGATCTTTCAGCATTCACAGTTTTTTTTTTATTATTATTTTATATGCTAAAAATGATGAGTATAGCCATGAAGATATTGTACACTGTTAGGGGTGTAAAATCTATTACATTGCTTCACATCCTTGCTTCAATTTTTGGGGATATAACCTTGCTTCAGTGTTTTAAATTAGGGAAAAATTCACTTTCCCTACTTTATCTTTACCCTATTTCAAAAATAACAAAACAACTTTTACATTTTACAAATCAGAAATTTTGACTTATACATACACATTTATATAAATATTTATTTATACATATAAATAANTTACTTAAATCAATTATATGTTAAAATATAAAGTATTTTGTATCTCTGAGTTAATGTAGAGATGCATTGAATAGGGCAACATATAATAATTCGTGTAGTTGACTGTAAATACATTGATAATAGTACTTAGAGAGTGTTTTGTAGGAATTAAAATTAGATTTTTAGTAGATTGTGATAGAAGTGTTTGAAATGTGTGGTTGAAAAGTTGTGGGATCCATGAAAGATTTGGTTAATATTAATTGTTTGACTTTAACTTAAATTAAAATTAGATTTTAATCCGAACCAAACGGGAGCTTAATTTATTGTACACGATTACAAGACAAATTTTGAGTAGGTTTTGATTTTGTCACGATCTATAGAAAACAATTAATAACCAGTGTGAGTTAAGAAATTTCTTTAGAAATAAAAGTTATAATTACATTGATTTGAAATTTATTCTTAAGAAATATTAGTACTATCTTACAAAAAAGAATAGTTTATAAATGTTAGATTCCTTCAAACCACATGTATTGACCAGAAAAAGAAACATAAATCAATGCCAATAAGTTAACACCAAAAACAAAATTAATAAATTAAAATAAATACAAGGCAATAAATTAGGTTTTAGAAAAGAACAACGGGCTCTTTAAAAATACTGTGCACATAAATCAATAAGATGGAGGTGTCGAGATGGACGGTCGGCCAGACCCGTGAAAATCCGCCCGGATCGATCCAGGACTGCGGGCCGACCCATAATTCGAGCGGACGGTTCATGGGTCAAAGATGTGACCCACGGGCTCCGCGAGTTACACCTTCACGGGCCAGCGGCTTAGTTGCTCGAGTTGAGTCGATTTTTGTCCACCCCTAACTATTATCAAATATTTATAGCATAAGTACAACGGCTCTCTTTCCTCTTTTTTTTTTCAAATTTTTTCAATTTTTTTTTCACGGGCCAGTGGCTTAGCTGCGGTTAAGCTACTGGCCCGTGAAAAAAAAAAATTGGAAAAAATTGAAAAAAAAGAAGGGGAGAGAGTCGTTGTACTTATGCTATAA
>OU503049.1:7660567-7671638 GCA_912172775.2 Fraxinus pennsylvanica
AATAGAATTGTATTGAATAATGTAATTTGTTTACAAGAGAGGTATCTTATTTAAAGTTTAACTTAATAGGAATATTTTACTTTCTAATCAATGTGTGACTAACTAACACGTACATTGTGTATATATGTATATACATTAACAGTTAATAAGATCCCTTTCATTCCTCACAAAAATTTCATCCAATGCTTTGACCAATAACATGAGCAATTTTTTCAACTTACATTTGGTTATTTTCAATATGTTCTTTGAAGGTGACTTTGTGTTTCCATATCTTCCTACTTTTGCTTAAGTTGTCGGATTTCCAACTTTAAACCACTTATATTGTCCCTCAAATTTCTTAGGACTAACTCCATTTCACACTCGTTCGAGGGAAGACAAGGTTTTCTTATCCGTTTTTGTTTGTTTAAGATTTCAAGTTTTTGGTTTCACCTCATTATTTTTATGAGCAAATGTTTTTTCCTGGTTTGAAAATATTGATTCTCAAATTTGTATGTAATGCAGATTAATTGTAGTTAGGAACTAAGTTCTATCTTTCCTCTTGATAATATAGTGACCGTTTTATTGTGAAAAAAATTGTACTATATTTGAAAGATGTCTTTGATTAGTCATTTAAAATTTTGTGGAAACTAATTTCATTGTTATTTAATTTGTAGAGTATGGACGACGTGCAAGACGAACATGATGATGTGTTGGTGAAATTTGATAATGAAAATGTTAAGGAGTTCGTGAACGTGGTCAAATGTGAAACATCGGAGGGAGATAGTGTAAATGTGTCTGAGGTGGATATGTTATTTAAAGATGAAACATATATGTATGAGTTCTAAAAAAAAAAAGATTATGTCGTTGGTTTTTTAGTAAAGAAAATGAATTCAAAAATGGGAACGATGGAATATTGAGATATACGACGTTGACATGTTATCGTGAAAGCCGAATAAGTGGTAATACTAGCGGTTCATTAAAGCCGTAACCAACATTTAAGATGGGTTGTAAATTCAGGATATCTGCATCTTCAGATATTCTTGGAAACAGGAGAATTTACGCTGTCCATCTCGACCACAGTCATGAAGTAAGTCCTTTTAAGTCCAGGTTTATATCGATGCAACCGACATTTGAGTGCACATGAGAAATGGAAGCTTCAAGTGACTGATTTAGCTGGGATCCAGTTGCATAAAAGTTAAAACTCTGCAGTTGTAAAACTAGGTGGACATGAGAGCATGACTTGTATTGAAAATGATTGTTGGAACTATATCGAAAGAGTGGGGCAACTACGACTTGGAGAAGGAGATGCAGCAGTAATACAAGCATATTTTTCCAAATACGAAGTATAGATGGTGTTTGTAGAATATTTTGATGAAGCTGCCAGAGAAGTTTGGACGCGTCAATAAGGGTTCGATATTTGGAGATATACACGAATTGGTGTATAATTCACAGTCCAGTCAAGAATTTGAAGACAGTTGGACAAAGATAATTGATACCCATGGCTTACATGAAAATGATTGGTTGTCAAGATTATACGAGAACACAGGGCAATGGGTTCCTTGCTTTTTTAAAACCACTTTCTAAGTAGGGATATCAATAACATAGAGTAGTGAGAGTATGAATGTGTTCTTCGATGGGTATGTGCATTCGAAGACTTTGTTGAAGCAGTTTGTCGAACAATTAGAAACGTGTCCTAAGAAATAAGGTTGAGAAGGAGTTCCAGCTAATTTCAAGTCATTTTTCCAAATGGTACCGCATGCAACACAATTTGAAATGGAGTAACATTATCGCCCAATGTACACCATTACTAAATTCAGGGAAGTTCAGGAAGAGTTTACAGGAATGGTTTTTTGCGACGTCATATCCACATCTGAATAACTATTGATACGGCATACAATGTATAAGGGCCTTCATAGGAGAAAAAATTCCTCATCTTATTCGTAAGACATAAATGTTAAATTGTTTACAGTTGCCAATTGTTTGAATTTTGGAGAATACTTTACATGCATGCAATCGCAGTGCTAATTTGGAATGACGTCGCACATATTCCGGATAGGACCATACTACGCAGATTGAGGAGATATGTTAGTAGAGCACACACAAGGGTTGTAGTAAACTACAATGGATTAGTTAGCACTCTTGCACAATTGAGATACAAAGAGATGTCAAAGGATTTTGCACAGGTGGCAGACCTTACTATAGATG
Source organism: Fraxinus pennsylvanica (assembly GCA_912172775.2). Classification (NCBI taxonomy): domain Eukaryota; kingdom Viridiplantae; phylum Streptophyta; class Magnoliopsida; order Lamiales; family Oleaceae; genus Fraxinus; species Fraxinus pennsylvanica. The sequence continues at coordinate 7,662,752 of OU503049.1, forward strand.
ATGAAATATGGTCGCGTGGGATAATGGATTGGATAAAATGTCAATGAAAAGAGCTCGTGACCAAAAAATAAAGTTTGGAAGTATTTTCATTTCACATCATATTACGTATTGATTTATCAAAAGCTGCAAGCAGAAGCACACTGGATCTGAAATTGACATGAGGAAATGGCATCGAAGAAAGCAAAGGTATATTCTTTTGTTTGCTTCAGATTTGCAATTGTTTCGAATTACAAATTATCGATTAACGTTGATGCACATGCAATCTGGTGCCACATCAAACACAAGTAAGAGACCAAGAAATAGCAATAGTAATATGGTTGATGGCGAAATGAACTTTTAGTCACCTCAACAATATTTCATCTTGACCCCAATGTCATATTTGCACAATTCCATGCCGCCACCATTCTCACTTTCACAACTGTCAATGCCTACACCATTCTCCCTTTCATAACATGTACCCCTTGCAAACTTCATCCATCTGCCAGGGGAAAATGTTATGTACAGTTCAAAAGGTATAAGCATGTGTTGATATATTAATTTAAACGTCATTTTTTTTTCATGAATTCATCATTTACTATTTCATATGGTATTTATTGTAGGTCAAGAATTGCCATACTACTATCAAAACTTATTTGATGAAGGTAGTAGAGACGTGTGATGTTAGGATTGTGGCTGTTATTTTCCTTTTTTTCAGTTTGTTTTTGCATTGTGTTTGTTCAACTGTTTTCATTTTTGAACATCAATTTTGCACAATCTGACTATGTCCATTTAAGAAAAAACTAAGAGATCACACATTGTTACATTGAATTGTTTTTGCATTGTGTTATTTTCCTTTTTTCAGTGAATCAAAATGTGATCATCAAGGTTCCACTATAACCCTAGATGATTTCAAGGGTTGTTAGACCAATGGTTATTTCTTAATGGTGTTGTAAAGATGTGAGTATGTTAGGCACCATTCACTATCCTCTGTTAATTCAAAAGTTGTAAATATCATTTCTTCTCAAATGTGATAAGCAGGTCATGACATTACGATAAGGTTTTGCTCCATATTAGTCATACGCCTAGAAACATTTCTCAAATGCTTTGATCACTATCTTATAATCAAGTTTGATGATTCCCTTTGTGTACACCGAAATTTGGAGCTCTTCTTTGTCACTCATCTGAACATTAGATTGTAACATACATGACATTTCTTCATCAGTGTCGTTCATCAAGGTGTTAAGGATGGTAGTGTTATCGCGACTAGAATCACCTCTTATTTCTTCTTTGACAACATACTCCCAAAATCCACAATTTCGACTACAGCAAATGAATAATTTTCCTTTATTATCATTATCCTTCTCCACAACAAAGCATTTCTCAAATACATGCTTATATCAAGTGTAGGGTGTTTTCTTTTGCAATTGGAAAAGAAATGGTTTTTAGCTATACAACCATGTCAAATTCCAGAGTTTATTCCAGGCATTCTACGATGTGAATAAAACACCAACAACAAATATGCAGTCAGTTATTTACCAATTCATTACAATATACAAATTAGAATTAATGCCAATGCTCAAGTCGGATAAGCTAAGCAAAAGTGCAACGATGAAACCTTTGGAAGACCCCATATCAACTCCCTCGATGGAAGTCAGAACTAACGAAGTATAAAAATTTCTACCTGAGGACACGGGTTCAATAGGTGCACTTGCTTGCGATGTTCAGTTTTTTTATGACAACCGGATATTGTGGGTCGTACGAAGGTGAAACCTTTGGCGAAGTGCGGCGCGACAACTGGAGATGGTTGGTCGTGCAACAGTGATACCTTCGGTGAAAGTACGTCGTGGCAACACCGGAGATGTAGGGTTTGATATTGGGGCTTTTAGCTGTTTTCGGAGAGAGAAGGTTGTGGAAGAATGATATCTACTGCTTGTCTTTTAAATTCTTTGAAACGCTCCCTCTCCCTTTTTTTAATTTGCAAATGTCACATCAGTCTGTATTTAAGCCTGTTCGAGTAGTGGAATTGGGTTGTTTATATCTAACATGTCCGAATTAGAATTTTTCAAATTTTGCCATGTTTGTCTGAAATGAAAATATACATTACCAATTGCACAGCTCTTATGTGTCATTTGATTCAATTGGCAGATAGATATAATCTCAATGCATGCTTTACCAATCCGAAATTCACACACAACCAGGAAATCTTATGCAGAGTTCTACATGAAATATTCGACTTTTTTTTAAAGAATTGACTAATGTTATTGAGTTAATTAATCAACGTGATGAGTGCTTTGTCTTGAATTTCCGTTACATGCTGAATTTGCTAGTTAATTTTGGAAAACAGTATTTACGATTTTTCTTATGTACGATATGTAGTATTCTTGATTTATATTCAACTATTATACTAAATAGAAATGATCTCATACTCATGATGGCTAAGATAAAATATGTACATCGCTGATGTGATAGTGGTTAAGCTTACAATTTTTTTACAATTGTACACATCGCTGATGCGACAGTGGTTAAGCCTACATTTTTTTACAATTAAACGTTGAATTGCCAAAAATTTTAAGTCCACATCAGGGATGGGCAAGATAACTCCTACCCACCATGGGTAGGAGATCATTTTTGATATACTGTATTCTTATTTTTAATTAGTGCAAATATGATTCTTTTTTCCCCAATCAATTTAGTTCAATATCTACATAATTAGAGTGTGTTTAACTAAGCTAAAACAGTTGACTTATAAGTACTAGTGATGGCAAAAAAAATCCGTCCCACCAAGACAGGTTGGCAAGGCGGGGCGGGGTAGAGATGCCCCGCCCCATGAAGCATAAAAAAAAAAACTAATTAGCTACAAATTACAAAAAACGCAACGGCGGGCAATCTTAAAGTCTAAACCTCATATCTTCATACTATCTCCATCTCATCTCTAGTTCTACTGATAAATGAAGTTGTGAAGATAGTTTGAACATTATTTGCTTTGGATTTTTAAATTTGAATTTATATTTTAATTGAAAATTTTGGAAAAAAAGGGGGGCGGGAAACGAGGTAGGCCCGCGCCCCACACCCGCCCATGCCTCGCCTCGAACCCTGCGGGACCCCCTCGTTGCTGCCATCTCTAATAGGCACAAACAAAACTATTCAAATAAAGAATTTTTAATTGATGAAAAGTTAAAAATAAACAAATTGCTTATTTTGAAGTAAAATAATAATTACTTTTGAGAAAAGTAATTTTTCTACTTAAGCATGTGTTTGGTAACCATTTTTACCATAAAAATACATTTTTCCTCTCAAATCAGTGGGACCCGCCTGTGATTATGCACTAACTACAGGAATTCCAATTTATCGGGCTGCCCTTACTGTAGTTCATAATGCATTTTGAATAAGGGCTCGTTGGTCATTTTAGTCCCTATTTGGTCAAAAAAGTTTGTCCCCCTCTCTGCCACTTACGGGCTGCCCTTACTGTAGTTAATAATGCATTTTGAATAAGGGCTCATTGGTCATTTTAGTCCTTGTTTGGTCAAAAAAGTTTGTCCTCGTCCCTGCCACTTGTATTGCATACCCTGTCAATGGAACTGTATAACGTCTATAATTTGTCTACAATTTGAATGAAAATTATTACCAAACGCATGCTAAAAATAAGAAAAGCAAGTTTTTGCTATTCTGTGTGTAGTTGGGACACTGTCATTTTGATTTTGACATTATACTTTTTCCAGCTTTATTAATGCTTCAAAGAAAATAATCAAAATACAGAGGAAAATCTGGGAGATTTTGTTGACAAAACCAAGACAAAAACTGCATCATAGTACTAATAATACTTGGAAAAGGACTAGAGTTGTACAAAAATGTCTGCTGGATAGTGGGGGTGGGGACCATAATTAGTGTATGTACAAGAATAATGATAATTGAACGGGCTAAAAGATAAGGAAATGATGAACAGATTGATTTGGCAACACCCATTTGAGTGTTTTTTTATTTTTATTTTTCAAACTGTCTAATCACGTGTCGACAAGTGTCCTCCAATTTTGAAACTTGTTTTTGAGACTATTTATATAGCATAATTGATATGTACAAATGCCAAAAGTTCCAAAACTTAAAAATAACTAGATCGTCTTTGCATTGAGTAATGATGTGTGAGTCAAAGTAACTCGTGTGTTCTTTCAAGAATGTGAATTGATCAACCCCAAGTTATAAAGATTTTTTCTCACAATGCTCCCGAGTGATGCCGTAGCACTCAATGTGGGCTTGTCTCCTCTGTGGTGATAGATCGAGGGCAATTCCTCCACTTTCAATTCATTCAAGCCAATCGTATGTCGAACAAACTCAATGACCTCTGAATCACATGGATTCCCAAATGGATCTGTTACGTAGAATACGTTTAGTGCCTCACTCGTTGTTGTGGATATCTCAGCTCGAGTCACATTAAGGCCATTTTCACGAAAGGTGCACATTATGTCCGCCAATAAGCCTTGTCGATCAGCCGTACGTAGCTCGAGCCTTACACCCTGCTATCAGAAAAAGAGAATTCTGTTAGACTAACAAAACTACAAAGAAAACACGTGAAATGTTAGACTCAAAAGAGTTTTTTCACAACATGCCAAGGCAGGAGGACGGCACCTGATATGCTCGTCTCTCAATTGCACCTCGTAAGCATAGAATCACGTGTTGTTTTTCTGCTTCTGAAGTAATTGGGGTTCCATCTGTATTCCTAATGAAGAATTCCTGAAGAAAAATTTATAGCAAATTATATAATCGACAGAACCCGAGCACAAACTCAGGGTTGATAGTCGGGATGTCAATTCTCAAGTGAAGTCACTAACGAACATTAAACAGAATTATTTGTACAAAAAAAAAAAAAAAAGAGCAGAACATATACCAATGATGCTCTGCGTTCCGAAGTGTTCACAGTGGCATGGAACACAACATATTGCATGTCTGTCAACGCGCAAACAACATCAAACAAAAGCTTTGTCCGATCCTTACACTGAACATGTACGACGGAATAACCCTTTTCCAAAGAATCCTGTACTTCAACAACTGGACGATCACCACTCGGCTTGATAATCGGCTTCCTCTCATAATCGCCATCAGCAAACATCATCTGATGAAGCCGTCTTTCTGTATGCGTAACAGCCATCGAAACCAATGTTCTAGCACTTCGAATATCAATATAGGGAAATTCATGTAAAGAATTGTAGTCTTCCATTCCATCAACTTTATTTGAGTCCTCAATCAAAGAACCAGAATCGATATCCCTAATATAAATTAAGGATGCAACTCGACCATTGTGTGTCCAAACATTAGCTTCTACCACATTGCATTCGAAATTCGAAAGAACTGCGAAAATCTCGGATAAAAGGCCAACCCTATCAGTACCAGTTAATTCTATTGCAGTTAGGCCCTCAATACATTTCAGTTTTCCGTAATGAATTGTCCCAAGTGACTGCATTCATACATCCAAGAATTAAAATTTGTTCAAATTTAAATTAGTCCAGTACATGAATCCAAATAAAGACTAAAAGTAAATGTGTTTTCGGATAGAATTTACACTACATTTTTTATGCGCTTAAAATAAGTAACTTCTTAAGTTTGACTACTTGCTTTTAAGCAAGTCGAAAGAGTAATAAGTAATAACTACCTTTTCAATACATTTGAGGAAACTCTCATCAGTTATTTTTTCTCCATTTATATCAGTCACATGAAAAACTGCAGAAATAAAGAAATGAAATGCCTTAAACGAAAATAAAATAAAGCTCGTTAATCTAAAATGAATGTCAATAAACAGCTACTAATGTGGGCTGTGGCGGCGTTCGATAACAAAAGGTTGACTAATTGCACTTACCGTCCATGAACCATCGTCCATCAGAGGAAATGTAGGCCTTCTTGATAGAGAGATTCATATCAGTGAGAACTTGAACTGCTTCAAGAAGAATTCCATGTTTTCTAGCACTGTCAATCTATGTAAACATTAACAAAAAGTTGATCAAAATTAAGACTCGATTAAAAGCACATTTCATTTGCCTTTCTGAGCCATATTCAAACCCATAGGATAAAAAAAAAAGCTGTTTTTAAGCACGATCTTAGAAAGGTTGCATACCATGACCCGAGTGGCGTTGGCACAGCCCGTATTATCAATCACTACACTGAAAATGAAAATTTTAACAGAGGAATCGTCACTTACAATAGATTATATAAGTTGCACTACGATATAAATGAAAGGAATTTGACTTTTTTTATGGAATGAGCTTATAAGCACATTGAGCACTCGCCCGTTTTTAAGGGCAAATTTGGCTTTAGAGTATTCAAATAAGTTTACATTAAAGGAAAAAAAATCAGCGTGATTAATTGATAAGTTAATTTCAATTGAGGTGAAAAATTAAATGGATTAACAGATTTTCCAAATATATTGGCCAAAAAATCTCGGAATGATTATCAAATCAGACAGGATAATATGATATATCTGCGAAACGTGAAAAAGAACGATGAAAAATATTTATAAAAAAATCAATAAAATTACTATGATTGCTTGAGGAAGAAAATTGCGGCCCAGATTCCAGAATGTGATTGCAATAGAACAGTAAAAAATTCAGCAGATTCATGAAAAAAAATTATTTTCAGTGAAACCCATTTAATTTACAAGACAGACAAATTATAACAAAATCAATTCTTAAAAATTCTGAAGAAAACAAGAACACACACAAACCTTGGAGTAGACATTCGAAAGAGAAGTTTCTCGTATTCATCTGGCCATTCCATTCTCCTTAAAAATCACAAATCAAAACACAAAATCTTTTGTCTCCCTCTCTCTAAAAGATGCTCGTGGCGTTGGCTAGTTTATTGGTTTCTCTCTCTAAAACTCAGCAATGCATGTTTTGCTCTTTCTTATACTCCAACGAGAGAGGAGGGAGTGTGTATATATTTCTGAATTAATATGAAGCTATATTGTTATATATTTACAATAATTTAAGGGCGGCCCCTGCCCGTACTGACCAAAGTTCAACCTTTTCAGTTTTCTCCTTATATTTCCCCAAATTATTTACCACCACCATATATTTCCACGTGTCAAAAGATCCCACAATCTGGGACTACTGTTTCTTTTCCAGCATGGACGCCACGTGTATTGTTGTGATTTATTTTTTTTACTATTTTAGCTACACATTTTCCTAAAAAATCATTTTTCTCAAAATCTATTTTATTGGATCCTTCAACATTTTAATTTTGAATCGAGTCAAACCGCTTCAAGTAATTTGGTTTAGGTTTCAATTTTTACAAATCGTTTCAAACTATCAAAGCGCTTACGAAAAAATTAGAAAATAAATTAATTTAGATGTATCCCATCCAAGAAAAATTAAACATATCACAATTAAAAATACGTATCCAATTAGGAATTTATATTTCACAATTAATTAATTAAATAATACTCAATTACCCATCGTTATCACGATTATGAACGCAAAACTCTCAAATTGGCTGAAGTACTGAACAACTACCTTAAATCATATTCATCGGTCCCCCATCACAATTGAGGTACAATTAAATTTAGATTTTAATTCAAAATCATACAATTTCTTTTCCTTTTACTAACCGTTTTCTAGAATTTTGACTCAATTTCCACGCCAATTTATTCAATTTTATTATTTTTGGTAATTATTTGCTATATTTTATTGTTAGTTGTGTTGCTTTGTTATGATTTGTGCTAGGCTACCTTAAATTTTTAACTGAACATTATTTTTTGTTTATTTGCATCACAATTTTCTGATCAGGTCACTCAATCTTTTATTTAATCAAAACTTTATTTTTTTAAAAAAATAATATGTTTTTAATTTTTTTATTCCATACTTTATTCTATTTTGCGTACTATTAACTTAAAATTGATTACTTTTATTTTTCTTCAACATGACTTGTGAAAATGATCAAAATATTGATAAAATTTGTGTTCTTACTGTTTGGTTATAATGTAAGCTCCAAGACCAATAGTATTTATGATCGTTTGGCACATTTTCGATCTCATTATTTGATTACAATATAAATATTATGGATATAACATTGTGTTTGTTGTTTTTTTTTTTTAATTTTAAACTAATATTTACTTGTGGACGATATCTTATATTCAATTTTCTTTTGAAGAATTAGCAATAAAACAAGCCTCCCTCAATATCATTATCTAGTCAACCATATCAAATCATAAGTGAATATGAAATTTGTAATACCCCAAACCAAGAAAGTTTAAGAGATTTGATAGGTATTACTCATACCAACAAGGTACACCTTCTTTTCCGGAAGTCCATCGTTGAAAACTCCACAGTTAAGCAATTTATGATGGGTGACCCCCCTGGGAAGTTTACTCGGGGAGCGTGCGAGTGAGGACAAAACATGCTGAAAAGATCCATGTTGGTACAGTGAGGACAGTACGTCGTCGATCTAACGGTCAGAACAGCCCGTTAAGTGGGACCCGGGTCGTTACAAAATTTTTACAGTTAAAATAATTTTATTCATATTTTTTGTTGTTTTGTTGTCGTTAGAACACAACAAACCAACACTGGTCCAATTCCTCAGTGTTGTTCACCAACTAATTTTACTAAAATAATAATAACTTATTAAATTTAAAACGATAGTTTAGTCGAATGCGTCGAATATTGATCGTACGTGAAATATGCCGTGTAAGCTTGTAACACGTGGATTTAACTTTCTCTTCATCATAAGCATATTTACCTAAAGTTTTGTTGAAATGAGTGGATTTAAACTTAATTATGGTCACTAATAATGAGATTTTGAATCGTTAGGATGGTTTTATTTGGGGCCCGCATTTGAAAAAGAGAGGTGCTACAAGTGCAGAGGCATTTTCAAAGGCCCCTACCAGACACCTCACATGGGGGGGAGGGGGCTCAGTCTTTTTTTTTTTTTT
>OU503049.1:7674223-7689249 GCA_912172775.2 Fraxinus pennsylvanica
AATTCATCAAAGGTATCATTCTCATCACAGTTTCTATCTAAACACATTGCAGATCCTCGTTTGGGAATTGAAAATTGTTTAATTTCCGCTGTGCATGTTAAGTAAATTCCCAACAGTAACCATATGGGCTCTACTCGAATGAAATTAGAAAATGTCGTGAATCTTTCAGCATGTGGAGAAAGATCAAGTTTTTCTTTACAAATCCCAATATATCAATCCATTAGATATTTTATGATCTATAGAATTAAATATGATTAATCAATATTGATATTTTAAAATGTATATGTTATCGCGTACAACTTCATTTACTCAGGATATGAAACCTGTACATGTTTAGACTTCGATTCAACCAGAAAGCATACGATACGCGTTTAACGTTAATTGCGTAATGTGAAAATAAGATTCCAACTTCTTGCATACACTGCAATTGTATGTTTCAATACCATCGTGTATGAGGTGTAAAACTTCACTAGTCAGTTAATTAAATGGTTGAAATAAGATCTAGAAAGGAGATTGATATGAAGATCGATGAATTATTATATGATGAAACACGTATAATCAACATGTAATCTAAATTTGAGAGATGCTAGCTACGATGAAAACTTATCATATTGATGGTAAGAAGGATTAATCTAGTTGTACAAAATAGTTTGACAAAATTTATCAAATGAGTGTGGCAAGATCTAAACCATTGATTTTGAAAACTGTTTTTGAAATCATTGACAAAATGAGCATTGCTAGGGGTACATCACCCCATACATAAGGGTCTACACCCCTCTCACAAGGGGGTGGGACCCACTCGAATAAAAAAATATTATTTCAATGGGTCCCACCTCCCATGTGAGGGGGGTGTAGACCCTTTTGGACAATTATTGATGTACAAGTAGAAATTTCCTTGACAAAATATTAACACCTTTGCTTTATTTCCCTTCTCCGTGGGCTTGGAGTTGAAAGTAATATTACAACCGACCTTCGATACTGCCCAATCTAACATAATTGAGTAAAAAATAAGTAATGTATTTTCCTCTATCCCACTTATATCAATCATTCTTGCTAGGGGATGGTTCTTTGTGACAGCTTTAGTTGCGAGGTTTGACTTTATTGTGCATTTACTAGACTATGGTCCCTTTTTCACAATTCTTCAAGAAAATGACTTCTCTATATTTTTCTACGATAGTGTGAAATGTTAACGTCGCCCTGTATAGACCAGTCCAAACTTCCGATAGCGATAATTTTGAATACAAAAGAAAAAGAAATACATTTTTATACTAATTATTCTGTTTAGTGTTATACAATATTGTGTGCCGAACATGTGTTATTTGATATCTTGCCATTCGAAGAATGAGTCGCTAGTGACCTCATTGTATCCTGTAATTTGACAAGTGGGACGAGAGGTATTGCTTCAATTAATGAGTTTGTCACTGTTTAGTTAATTCAATCATTTGAAATGACCCTTATGATATTACTCTAATGATGTGGATTAAATAATTGATACAAACTTTTTCCTCATAAGTATCTCTTAAAATTGATTCCAACTTTGTGTATTATTCACATTACATCTTGAATACTCGAAAAAACTTTTTGTATTTGTCAAGATTTTCACAGGATTTGTCCCCTTTTGGGGGGATTTTTGGGGGTATATATTGAGGAGCCAAGTTGTCTATTGAAAGAAGAAAGGTGGAGTTTCAAAAGTGCCATATGGAGAATGTGGCCGATCCTAATTTTTCTTCCTTGATCCAAGGAAGCTTTTTAAGAAAGTAAAGGTTTTGGAGCTTAGATTTCAACCCCTTTTTAGTTGTGCAAATGATCCTATTTATAAGTATTTTATGGTCTTTTTAATCGTTTCTGTTGACATACAAAAAGTGTAGTCCAAATCGAGTAGTCCAAGGGATAAGATCCAGTTAGGAAGTTCAGGATGAAGGTCCAAATAGGACCATTAATGAATGCAGTGGAGGCTCACGAACAAAGTATCGTCATTGCCCAAGCTTGCAAGATGCCCAAGCTCTGAGTGAGTGGAGTGCCTTAAAACCGCCCAAAGTGAATGAGCCTATTCTCGCCCAAACCTTCGAATCGCCCAAGATCTTAGCAAATAGGAGGTAATATGGTTATTCAGAGCAGTAGTTATTGAAGCGGTTATTGAGTAACATTATCACCCCCCACTATCCAAGAAATCACAGTTGTAGGCGGTTGAACGACGAAAGTAATGGCAACAGTTAGAGACGGCAGTTCCACGACAAATCAACCATCATAAAGAAAATGGATAGTTATAGAGCAAACAAGCAGTTTCTAAACAGTTTGTCATGAAGAAATCCTCAAGGAAGTATAAAAAGAAGAGAAGACGTAGAGAACATGACCCCGAATCAAACACTCTGAAACAGAGAATATGTATTTATTTCCAATTGTAACTTTCATCAATAAATCACCCCTTTTTGAGATTTTGTCTGAAGAAGTTTGTTTCTTACACAATCGTCTGATCCCCTTTTTAATTGTTAGTGACAATCTGCGCGAAACTGTTTCTATGAGTTGACATGCTCTCATTATTGCTTTGTAGATTATAATTAAGTTCAATTCTTAAGATTTTATTTGTGTTGTGCTTCTATCACATTTGTCAAGCAATTTGTGGTGAGCAAGCATGAGTTTGTTGTACTGAATTCCTTGTTGATTGTGTAAGAATTGACCATAATGTTTTCGCCTAATTCTGAGATTTAGCCAATTGTTATTGTTCTGTGTGGTTTAGTACTAAATGGTACTTCTACAATCGAGGCATCTTTTGCTTCGATTGTACCTCAGTGTCCGAGGTGCGAATATGCAAAGATACATAAGCATGCAATGGGGTGGAGCCCTGGTGGATAATAATTATTTCAGCACGCAACATTAGTCCTCTGAGTCGGAATTTCATATTTATGAGAAATGAAGGATTTTGTTATCTTGCAATTGCAAATGTTGAAATTTTGAGTTGCTGGATTATGACCGTTGTATGACATTTCCCATTTCCTAAAGTATTATACTGTGCGCAGGTTGAAGCAAAAATAAATAGGCTAGTGTTGATATCAAAGCACCTGAAAATAAATCTGATGCTTGTGTAATTGTGGCCTTCTCAATCAGGGGCGGAGACAGGGGTGGGCTGGGGTGGGCTGTAGCCCACCCTTGTCCAAGCCCAGGTCTGTAAAAAAAAAAATTGGTTATAGGTTTTAGCCCATTGTTTTGCCACTTCCAGCCCACCGTCTAGGCTCTAGCCCATTTGAAAAATAAAAACCCAAACCCATTTGTCAATGAAAACCCAATTCACATCCCAAATTCCCGAATCTCAAACCCTTTCAAAATCATTTCCTTGCACGGTTGATGCTCCGCTTCCGCCGGTTCTTTCAGACATTTCTCGCATTCTCTGCGGTTTTGGAGTTCGCGGAGGTAATTCCCAAAAATCCCCATCAATTTTTAAGTTCTTTTCAATTTTCATTGCCTGCGTGTATTATCTATCTTTCCTGATCTTTTTTATATGCATACCGTGAATTTTTTTTATGCTTAAAAGATTTTGGGTTTTGAGTATTACTGTATTAGTAATGATCAAAGGAGACTTGAGTTTCTTTTTCTTTTTTTATGTGTTTATCTTACTCTCGAGGACTGAACTTTATTCGATGTTCTGCAGACTGCAATCTGCATTGGCTAAATCTGAATTTGCACGCTTTTTGAAGGAAAATAATTGGTGGTTCAGTATTTGTGTGTTTTGAAACAGTGAAACGAATGTAATGTTATGAAATCGAGTTGCTTAATGGCTGGATTTTCATGCCTTAATACATTTATTTGGGTGGGTGGGGAATGTTTGGGTCTTTTAAGGATGTTGGCCAATTAAATATGTCGTTCATTTGGTGCTGAATTCATTTGTTCCTTCTCTATCTTCTTTCTAGAACTGTAAGGAGACAAATTCTTCATTTTTACCTTTTTTGGTTCCTATTACAGTAGATTATTTTGGTAATGTGAAAATGGTTGTTTTTAGATTGTTATTCGGTTCAGATTGAGATGAATTCTTTTATTTTTATATCATCAATTAGCTTGATCTACTTGAACATCTTTGTTTAGCTTAAGCGTTAAAAGATTATGCCTGCTTCTGAGTCTGTAATTTCCACATTCTTTTGGAGAATTTTTTTTAATAATAAACTGCTTGAATGAGTAGATTTGGTGTTTCAAACAATCCCTATATTTACATTTATGATTTATGTGCTGATTTATGATATTATTTTTTGGGACATAAAACTAAATTTCGGTTTTCAGTTTTCTTTACTAGATTGTAGTTGATCTGCAATATTCCCCACTTGCTTGTTATTGAACTGTATTGATTACAATCAATCCCTATTTTTACATTTATGATTTATGTGCTGATTTATGATATTTTTTTTTGGGACATAATACTATATTTCGGTTTTCAGTTTTCTTGACTAGATTGTAGTTGATCTGCAATATTCCCCACTTGCTTGTAATTGAACTGTATTGATTAGGGTTTAAACTTGATAACTTGTCTAGAATATAAATTAAAGCGCTTATGCTAGTGGTTGAACGTGATAGTTTCTCCTTTTGAGAAATTGGGCATGATCAATCATTTAACTTCTTTACCATGACATGAATAAGGGGTTGGGGAGGAAGGATAAAGAGATTGGAAGCATCTTTATATATTGAATCACTATTAACTGCCTGGTTCCTTCTCTTGCAATAATTGATGTTATGAATCAAATTAACATCAATACACCAGCTGCAATGAACATTGATTTCTACAACATCTCTTGTAAACTAAATCTTGATATTGAAATTTTTATTTTTTGTTGCAAGTAATTCTTTTGATTGGCTAGTTGTTACAAAAATGGCATGAAGATGACCTTGCACTTGTATATTGTGCCACTGATGTTGCGTTAGTGAAACAGGATGAGAACAGGTACAATGCCAGCAGAGGTGCCCACCTGAATCTGAAGAGAGCCGAAAAGGCACGGATCTTGATCAATAAAATTCCGGGTATGTTCCAACCTATGAAATATCTTTCCATTCAAATTGATTTACATAATAGGTAGCTGATCTTGTGAAAAGGGAATTAGAAGTTTACGTCTGAAAAATAATAGGTAACGTTATATTACAATTTTTCTAGTTATATATAAATTTTATTCGTACATTACATTTTAAAAATTTTAGCCCCCCGTACGATCAATTCCTGGCTCCGCCCCTGCTTAATCAATTCCTGGCTCCGCCCCTGTTCTCAATCATAGATACTCTTTTAATCCGTGGTATTTTTGACTAGAAATCTGATCCCAGATATTCTTTCAATTCGATTCCATACCATGAAGGGATGTTCTTTCAATCTCAAAAATTACACTTGTGCACGTTAAATGAGGTAAGTTCACTTTGGACTTTCAGCTTAGCTCCCCTGTCAGTTTTAGGTTAATAGGGTTACCCTCGGTTGGAGCTTATTTCAATCCCGATGAGATTTGGTTTGTGCAGGCATATGAATGTAAGTCGATTTTGGGTTCTTAGTTTAACTCCTGTGCCAAGGCTTTTATATAATTCCCTGATGATTTAATCGAGGAAAACTTTAATAGGACATTGACTCTTTCACTCATATCTGGTCTCTCATCTCAGTTTCTAAAATTATCATGAATTGGTAGGGTCATTCTTGAAATTTTGGTAACTTTGGGCCAACTTCAAGTATGGGACCCTATTAATGTTCAAAAAATATATACAATTGTTAGAATTTGGTTGTGACCCGAATACTTTGTGGAAGTAATTGAAGAATTCAAATTGTAGTAAACATCAAGAAGAATTCAAATTTGAAATGCTATTGGAGTCGTATATCAAGTTGAAGTTTTATTTTGGAAGCACGTTGAGAGTTGGAAATTGGTATTGGACTCGAAGAAGAGTTCGGAATGGAGAAGAATTGCTTTGGAAGCACTTTGGATATTTTTGGCCCGAGACCTGGCGCCTAGACGCCACCTGTAGATATCTGCGATCTCCGCTTTTTTTGATTCCTGCTTCGTTTTAGACTCGTATTTTTGGCATTCTATTTCATCAACAACTCTACCAAAAGGGTTTGGACGTCCCCTACATGTTCCCTATAAATATTAGGTTCTTCTATACAATTTTCGTAACAATTACATGTGAGAAAATAAATTACTAGAATTATAGGATCTATTGTAATTTTCCCTCTTCTCCAAGAGAAAATAGATTAATACAATTATAGGATCCATTGCACCTTTCTCTCTTCTCCATTATTTTTGAATCAATAAAATCTCTTAATTCCTCTGTCATATTTTTGTCTTTATTATTATTTTATTTGATCATATACTTCATTATTATTTGTCATATAAATTCAACATCACAATCCAGTTATTGGTGTCACAACAAGCGACATCAATCATAACAAGCGACCCCGTTTCATAACAATAATAAGGAAAAAATAATAGTTTTTAATATATAAAAATATTCAAAGTCATAAAAATAATAAAACTTTCAAATGTCAAAATTAAGTACTCTTCTAAAACTAAATTGCATGTTTTACTCTTTCATCTTCTCTATGAAGAGAGTAGATGAGTGTTTATATTTCTGAATAAATAAATGAGGCTATTTGTTAAATTGCAATAATGTAAGGGGGTGCCCGAAATTAGAACTGCCCGTACAAACCAAATTTCTACGCTTTCTCCTTATATTTTGTGCTCATTCGAATTTCAAATATGTTACTGGTACCAGGTTTTTCAACATGTCAAATGATCTCACCATAAGGTTCCTCTGGCCAGCATGAAAGCCACGTGTATTATTTGTGCTTTGCGGGCATTTGACTCAATCGGGTGGGAGTGTGATTTAAGTAATAAGTGATTGATCTTAATTTGAAATAAATCAAAAGTTATTATTTTAACGTATGCACAACGTCACAAACTATATTTGTGGTAGTTGTGCATGAAGTGAACTACTTCATAGCGATGGGTATTGTTATTTAACATCGCTTGGTACAATCGGGCATGAGGCGAGGCCCTTGATGTAACAATTTCATGTTCACAATTTTAACTCTCAGAATAATGTGAAAGCCATCATAACTTGGTGGTAAAGTTTTTATTGTCCTTCATGGAAGGACATTGGTTCAATTTTTCGTTTTATTTAAATAAATTTGTGTTATCGGTCCTCAACTTTTACGGTTTCTAGCAAATTCTTCCTCAATCATTTAAAAAGGACTTTTTAGTTCTCTATCATTTACTTCCATTTGCATATTTTTTCAACTCCTATCTTAATCTCCTAATGTTTAGAAAGATAAAGTTGACAAAACACTATATTTAAACACTTACTATTTTTAGACTTAAATATTTCGATCATTTTCAATTTCGAAATCCAAAAATGGAATTACTCATTCTCTTCTTATTCACAAATGTAATTAAAAAATAGTTGAATGAATGGTCATTTGAGCACAAAATTGTGTAAACTTTTCAAAGGATTGTGAGTTTTTTTTAATTTTTCACTTAACTCAAATATAATTGTAGGTTTTCTTTGCTAATATATCATGAATGAAATTTTTACATTTTGTTTACTTTATTTTGCGTGTTTGTGTTTGTACTTCTATCAGCTCTAGAACGAGGGACTTTCTAAGCCTAAAAGGCACTAGACGGCACGACAACTAAGTTAGTCGGGATCTAATTGATTGCTTAACTTAGATAAGGAAAATATACTATAGGGTAGGGCTGACTTTCAAATGCGGGGGCTTTGTCCCCTATTTCCATTTTTTTCGAATTTTTAACTTTGTTTGAGTTAAAACTTGATTTTTTTAAAAAAAATACGCTGTTGTTATTTTTTTTTCCATATTTTATTCTATTTTATGTAATATTAGCTTAAAATTGATTAATTTTATATTTTCTTTAACAAAGATTTTGAATAAACTAAGTAATTTTATTATTTTAATGCGGCTCTCTCTACCAAAGTAGCGGCGCTGCTCGTGAAACAAAAATTAGAACTTGTGGATCTGCATCTGGGCGTGAAAACTACTAAATCCATAGTGAAAATGATCAAAATATTATCGAAATGTTAAAAAGGGTTTCTTACTATTTGGTTATAATATAAACTGCAAGGTCGAAAGCATTTAAATGATAAAAAAGGTGGTATCTTACTATTTGGTTTATGTTGCAATTCCATGATTTTCGCCGTACAACCATTAATGGCGATTCTAATTCTCAGGAATCCTCAGCCTTGTTGGCTCGCCGAGATAAGCCCCAACAACGGCACTCTCATCCAAAATCGAATTCTAGCTCACTGAACCTTACCACTGAAAAACAGAAAAACAGTTATGAAATTGGTGCTGCTAAATCAGATCGATATTGTACTCATTGTGGTGAAACCGGCCATTCTAAATCCCGATGTTATGAATTGATCGGATACCCAGATTGGTGGGATCCTACAAAGGCACCACGCAAGCGAAATTTACAAACCAACCGACAAGCTTCCGTTGCCATGGCTGAACCTGTACACACCTCTCCTGAGAAAGTCTCCTCTCTAATTGCTACTTCAGGTAATATTGGTAAGGTCCTTCATACTTTTGCACCTAGTAGTAATAATACATGGATCATTGATTCTGGTGCAACTGATCACATGACCTTTGACACTCGCAATATTCACTCTATAAAACCATCCATACACACTGTAGTATCTACTGCCAATGGTAATTCCTCTCCAGTGATTGGAGAAGGCTCACTTACTCTTTCAAATAAATTGAATTTGGATTCAATTCTCATTGTTCCTTCCCTCAACCATAACTTGTTGTCTGTTGCTCAAATAACTTGTGCTCTACATTGTATTGTGATTTTTGGGCCTAACCATTGTGTTTTTAAGGACATCAACACTCAGGAGACAATTGGTTATGGTACTAGGAGGGGGAAGCTCTATCATCTTGATATGTTACCGGATAGCTCAAATCAGTTGGCTCAAGTTTTCTCAGTGGATCACTCTGACAAGACTTCAGAAATTTGGTTGTGGCATAGGCGCTTAGGTCATGCATCTTTTGGATATTTAAAAAAATTATTTCCAAAGTTATTTTCTCAATGTAATACTTCGGATTTCAAGTGTGATATTTGTGAATTGGCTAAGAGTCATCGTGTGTCATTTCCAATAAGTATGAATAAAAGTCCAGTACCATTTATGGTAATTCACTCTGATGTATGGGGTCCAGCTAATAATTCTTCATTAAGTGGTGCACGTTGGTTTGTTTCCTTTATTGATGATCGCAGTCGTATGATTTGGGTTTGTTTGATGAAATCCAAACATGAAGTTAGTTCACTGTTTCAAAAATTTCACAAAATGATAGCCACTCAGTATCAATCTCAGATACAGGTGCTTCGTACTGATAATGGTGGCGAATTTGTTAATCAAGATTTGAAACAGTACTTGCAGATACATGGAATTGTTCACCAGACCACTTGTCCTTACTCACCTCAACAAAATGGGGTTGCCGAGCGAAAAAATCGTCACCTCCTCGAAGTTGTCCGTGCTTCCTTGTTTGGGGCTCACATGGCCACTAGTTATTGGGGTGAGGCCATCACTAATGCCGCCTATCTGATCAATCGTGTTCCTTCTAGTTCCTTACATTTTCAAACACCTTTTGATGTTCTTCACCAGACTGTAAGTGCTCCTACTATCCCAAATCTACCCCCTCGAATATTTGGGTGTGTTGCTTTTGTGCATCTTCATAAACCCTTGAGAACTAAATTGGAACCTCGAGCTCTTCGCTGTGTATTTGTTGGATATGCATCACATCAAAAAGGCTATCGGTGTTATCATCCTCCTTCCCACAAACTATATGTCACTCTTGATGTGGTATTTCATGAAAATGACATGTATTATTCCGAGTCTTCACTTCAGGGGGAGAATCGAAATAATCAAAATGAATTGCAGACTCTGAATTATTCATTGGACAAGTCGGATTTTATAAATAGTGATGAGTTGAATATAAGTGGTGAATGTCCACATGAACACACTTTAGAGGATGAAAATATTCCAGATCAAGTAGAAATGGATTCACATGTATCACAAGAGCTACCTGTATCACAAGAGCCGGACTCCCCAACTCATGAGGTACCATCTAACCAATTGCTCCCTGAAGATGACTCCTTTACCATACCTCAGGTAAATTTTGAACCTCACCTGAAAATACTACCAAATCGAGTCACAAAAGGAATACCAAGAGCAAGATATGAACCTGTTCTGAATTCTAAAGCTAAGTATCCTATAAGTAATTATGTGTCTTACCATAAACTGTCAAAGGAAAATGAATCATTTGTAAATCAATTATCTGCTGTATCTATTCCTAATAGTGTGCAGGATGCCTTGAAAGACCCCCAATGGAAGAAAGCAATGAATGAAGAAATGCAGTCCCTCCAAAAGAATGCAACATGGGAAGTTGTTAACTTACCTGAAGGAAAGAAACCTGTCAAGTGTAGATGGGTCTTTGCCATTAAATACAAAGCTGATGGAACCATTGAAAGATTCAAAGCTAGACTAGTTGCCAAGGGATATACACAAACTTATGGAATTGATTATGGTGAGACATTCGCACCAGTGGCTAAAATCAATACTGTACGTATTTTATTATCCTTGGCCGTGAACCTTAACTGGTCCTTACACCAGTATGATGTGAAGAATGCATTTTTGCATGGCTATCTTGAAGAAGAAGTCTATATGGAGTTGCCCCCTGGGTGTAATATGCAGTCTGAAGATAACAAGTATGTTTGTAAGTTAAAAAAGGCCCTCTATGGATTGAAGCAATCCCCCAGAGCGTGGTTTGGACGGTTCACAAGTTCTATGAAAAAATTTGGATACAGGCAAAGTAATTCTGATCATACTCTTTTCTTGAAGCATAATAAAGGAAAGGTTACAGTTCTCATTGTATATGTTGATGATATGATGATAGTAACTGGAAATGATCAAGAAGAGAAGAAGGCATTGCAGGATTATCTTGCTGGTGAATTTGAAATGAAAGATCTTGGTGAGATGAAATATTTTCTTGGCATTGAAGTGTCAAGATCAAAGAAGGGTATCTTTTTGTCTCAACAAAAATATGCGTTAGATCTGTTGAAGGAAACTGGCATGACGGCGTGTAGTCCTGTTAGTACTCCTATGGAAGAAAATCTTAAACTAAGTGTGCATTCGGATCAAGTTCCTGTTAACAAGGAAAGGTATCAGAGACTAGTTGGGAGGTTGATGTATCTTGCTCATACTCGACCAGATCTGGCTTATGCACTAAGTGTTGTTAGCCAATTCATGCATTCCCCAAGAGAAGAACATATGAATGCCGTCATTCGTATTTTACGGTACTTAAAGTCATCTCCAGGAAAGGGCATTATGTTTACAAAGGGGGACAACTTGGACATTCAAGGATACACCGACGCAGATTGGGCGGGATCGGTTGAGGATAGACGGTCAACATCTGGATATTTCACGTTTGTAGGTGGAAATCATGTTACTTGGCGAAGTAAAAAACAGGAGGTAGTGGCAAGATCAAGTGCTGAAGCCGAATATAGAGGAATGTCTAAGGCAGTGTGCGAATTACTATGGATCAGGAATCTATTACAAAACCTACATATTGAACAGACTAATCCTATGAAGTTATATTGTGATAACAAAGCAGCATGTGATATTGCCCATAATCCAGTTCAACATGATCAAACTAAGCATGTTGAGATTGATAGGCATTTTATCAAAGAGAAATTGGAAGCAAAGATTATTGAAGTGTCACATGTGCGATCTGAAAATCAGCTTGCAGATATGCTTACTAAGGCCTTGCCAAGCCAAGCATTCAATGGATATCTCGACAAGATAGGCATGAGTGACATCTATGCACCAACTTGAGGGGGAGTGTTGCAATTCCATGATTTTCTCCAAGTTGGTGGACTACCATAATTCCATGATTCTCTCCCACTAGAATCACTCGTGTAGATTGATTATATAATTGAGTAAATTGTAGCTTTCCTAGATTAGAAATATACTTTGGCTACTTAAGCCATTAGTCTCTGTAATGTTAAAATATATTAAAAAAAACATATTTCTCTGAATCACTTCTGTTTATAATATAAATTTGCTTCTTTTTTTTTTTTTACTACCCATACTCCATTTTTTTTTTCATTGAATTGATTGTGTTCTATTGTTTATCTAGTTTGCAGTTGTGGACGATATCTTTTCCTTGTTTGGGCTTCATTTTTCATTAAAAAAAAAAGAAATATATATTTATTCAAAACTCATTTTTAGCCACACATTCTCCCATAAAATAATGTCAAAAATAAATTCAAATTTTTTTCTTATTTTTTAACTATACATTCTCCAAAAAATTACTATTTCAAAATACATTTCCCCAAAAATCTCATTTGCATGCCAAAATTTATTCTTACATATCATACTAATGAAGTACAAGCTCAAAACACGAACACTCTTTATTTTTATATAACCATGAATGTTCAAGCCAGTTTGCGTGCACCTTGATTAATTCCACGAGACCCTGAAATTTATAGTCGAGTACTCACCTCAGTTGTTTTGAGGGGACTGAAACTGGTGATCATTGGAGAGTAAACTCAAAGTCTGACCAATTAAGCAACCCCTCAATATTCAAAACACGAACAATCTTGTAAGTCCATCTCAATCTTAACTTCAAACCATATGCAAGTAAATCCTACACATGGGATCCTTGAATTTTGATTTGATTTTCCTCCCTTGGCTTTTCCATAATCAATGCAATATCCACACATTCATGACCCCTTCTCAATCTAAAAATTTTCATAAAAGTATGAGTGAGCATAAAGTCTCGTATAATTTCGTATGTGCAATTTCCTTAGAATAAATATACATATTCATATGCAAAAAAATAAAAACTTCACGACATAGATATTTTCACGTAGTTGTGTTAGTAGTAAAAATTTTAATTTCGAAGAATCTGTAAAGGTCTTAGAAACCAATTATGACTAGAACTTTAGCCTTCATGATTTATAACTTACAATTACATTTATAAACATAAAATATGAATAAACATTCATAAGGATAATCAACTTGCACCACCTATGATTCGATTTTTGGGCTTTTAACTAATCTATGAATTTGGGATTTTCTTGACCTTCAAGGCTTGTTTCTTAAATGGGCTACACCTACCAAACAAGCAAATTTTGGGACCTTACACCTTTATATGTATATCTATATGGAATATTCTATCAAGGTTATGTACAGTGTAGACAACCTTTTACTGTTTTACACACCTTCTACCCCTTTTCTTGTACTTTATTTTTGAAAATCTGGATTACAATTTATTTTCACAAGCCTTCAAAAAGAGTAAAGACATTTGTACAAAAAAAATGTGTACACCTTAGTGTACAGATGATGATGTGGTAGCAAATGAGTAGCTGAATTAATTATGTTTGTTATGGAAAGTGGTGTTAGATCTTGTCAAGTGTAAATTTTGCAAATGATGGCATAAACGAGAATGTACATGTAGCATGATTGCTTCAATAAAACACCGTTTACCGTTAAAGCAATGAAAATTTGAATTTATTATACGTGTAAGTGTTATACCCTAAATCCAATCGATTATAGATATAAACACTTTTTATATATAGTTGATGTATTCTATTTATGGCAGATCTATTCATTACGAAAAAACATGGCTTCAGGCATGGGTTTTCAGTTCCTGAAATTATGATATCCGTTGTTATTACTATTTACCAACGGAATATTAGCAACCACAAATCCGTTGTTAATTTTAAGATCCCTCGTAGTTACTAACGGATTGCGCCATAGGTAAAAAGTATGAACATTTTACCAAAATTTTGCTAGTAAAAATCTTAACTATTGTCCACTGACTTTCCGTTAGTAAATGACTACCATTACAATTAATAAAAATTAGTGTTGCAAAAAGCCACATAGGTGCGAGGCGTGGCAAAAGAAATATATATTTATTTTTTATTATCGTTCTTATCGTTTAATAAATATAATTTTTTTTAAAATTTTTTAGCCAATTGAATTGAAAGGCCCAAAAAGTAATTTAACCACTTATTGGACCACTAATTTATTGATGGTTGTTCCAAAGACTTGTCACGAACTTTCGATGAGGAATAAAAAATTCTTTGGTTTAACTGTAATGTAGTGTATTGTACTATTGTATAAATAATTATTAATAGTTTATTACCCTTCAACTATGTATAATTAGTAGGTGAATGATTGATTTTTTCAATTATTGAAATTGATTAATATCATCAACGGATTTTCCATAGATAATATGAATTAATCTTTACCTATGGAATTTCAGTTGGTAAAGAGGCTAAAACTTTTATTTGAAAAAATTAGTTACCCTTCGCCTACGAATATTCCATAGAATAATGTTTGGATTTTCTAATTATTAAAATTGATTAATATTAGCAACAATAATTCCGTTGATAATATGAACTACTCTTCACTTACATAAAATACGAAGGTAAAACGGTTGACCTTATTTTTAGAAGGAAAAAAAGTTGAATTACATAATCTACGGAAAATGTTGTTGTTAGGCATATTAAACAACATAATTAGACACAGAATATTCGTTGGTGAAGAGCTACTACTTTTATCAACGAAATTTTCATTGGTGATTTTCGTAGTTAAAAGTCTAATACTTTTACAAACGGATAATTCATTCTTATTACTAATGGATACAATCTATTGGTGATTATCCGTATGTGAAAATCCATTTTTTAGTAGTAATTATTTAATTGAATTAATATTCCATGAAATTAAAAAAATAGAATTCGTAAAATGTTCAATGTATTGTGAGTTTAATTGAATTAATATTCCATTTTATTATTTTACAATTTTAATTGTGTAAGATGTTCGAAGGATTGTGAGTTTTTTAATTTTTCACTTAACTCGAATATAATTGTAGGTTTTCTTTCCTAATATATCATGAATGGATTTTTACATTTTGTTTACCTTATTTTTGTGTGTTTATGGGTATGCATATAACTTTGATTTCCAATTGTTTTCTATTATTTTTTTCCATTTTTTTC
>OU503049.1:7689557-7708893 GCA_912172775.2 Fraxinus pennsylvanica
AATTTTTTTTTTTTTTTGGTAAATTTTTTTTTTATATAAAAATATATTTAATGCCTTAAAAATACGAAACGCATTATGGCGCTTATTCTTCGCATTGACACGCCTAAACTTGTGATTCTTGATTCTCGGCCTCGACGCATCGCAACACATTACACATTTTAGAACACTGCTATTTGGGCTTCATTTTTCAAAAAGATATATCCAAAACTGATTTTTAGTCATACATTTTCCCATAAAATAATGTCAAACTTAAAGTCAAAATTTTTTCTTATTTTCAAACTACAAATTCTCTAAAAAAAACACCATTTCAAACACATTTCTCCCAAAAAATCTCATTTTCATGCCAAAATTTATTCTGAGGCTCCATTTGATACACCATATTTTCCTTTTTTCAACTTTTGTAGTATTTGATAGGCAAAAAATTTTCAGGAAAATGTTTTTCCACTTTCC
The DNA here is from genome assembly GCA_912172775.2 of Fraxinus pennsylvanica. Taxonomy (NCBI): domain Eukaryota; kingdom Viridiplantae; phylum Streptophyta; class Magnoliopsida; order Lamiales; family Oleaceae; genus Fraxinus; species Fraxinus pennsylvanica. The sequence goes on from OU503049.1 coordinate 7,690,008, forward strand.
AAAATTTCCTCATTTTTTGGGAAAACAAATTTTTGATATTTTGATTGGTAAAAAAAAAAAAAATTAATTACTTTTATTGACAATTTTCATACAAAACAAAACCAAACAAATGGTATTCGGTATGATAATTTTTTTCAATATTTTTTTTGACAATTGGAACAAATTCTAGATCCAAATGTAGAAAAAACTATTACTTTAATGGACAATTTTCATAAAAAATAAGTCAAACGGACACCAAATTTTCAATATTTTTCATGAAAAATCATACCAATCAAACACAGTTAATTACAATTCCCAATAAAACAATTTTTAGACAAATCAATTTCCTATAAAATATTTTTTTCACATATTTTCCACATTTACAATCAAACGGACTCTAACATATCGTATTAATGAAGTACAAGCTCAAAACACAAACAATCTTGTAAGTCCATCTCAATCTTAACCAGGGACGGGTTCAAAATCTGATTACAAGTTAGGCTAATACGTAAAAAAAAGAAAAAAAAAAATCAATGGGATGGGGGTTGGGCCCGGTCCAACCCTCCCTAGACCCGTCAGTGATCTTAACTTCAAAACATATGAAAGTAATCCTACACATGGGAGCCTTGAACTTTGATTTGATTTTCTTCCCTTGGCTTCTCTATAGTCAATGCAATCTCCACACGTCGACGGCCCCTTTTCAATCTAAAAATTTTCATAAGAGTATGAGTGAGCATAAAGTATCGTATAATTTCGTAGGTGCAATTTCCTTTGAACATATACTTCAAATGTCAAAAATAAAAACTTTACATTATAGATATTTTCATGTAGTTTTGTTACTGGTGAAATCCTTGATTTCGAAGAATCTATAAAAGTCTTAGAAACCAATTATGACCGTAAAACTTTAGCCCTCACTGTTTATAACTTACAATTATATTTATACACATAAAATATACATAAACAATCATAGTGAAAATCAACTTGCACTACCTACGATTATATTTTTGGGCTTTTAACTAACCTAGAATTTGGGATTTTCTTGACCTTCAAGGCTCGTTTCCTAAATAGGCTACACCTAGCAGAACAAGCAAATTTTGGGGCCTTACACCCTTATATGGATATCTATGTGGAATATTCTATAAAGGTTGTGTACAATGTATACAACATTTTACACATTTTCTACCCATTTTCTTGTACAGTGTGGAAATAGTCGTACTTTGGTGATATTAAATGTTACTCTGACAAGAGTCGCTAATATGATATCGTTCGAGTATGTAAAGAATCATACGAAAGTTGTGAATAATCAATAGAGGATTCGCTACTATTAGATAATAACAGATTATGATCAATTAAGTTGGTAACGAAATCATTAGCCAAAGTATGCTCATAAGTTGAAAAGAAATATTGGCTTAAGATTTGGATGAAAGATATGATATATAATCGAGATTGACATACTTTCATATCTCATAATCGATCGAATCATATTGACGAATTGATTATAGTTTTACAGTAAACGAACAAGTTTGATTTTATCATACCACATGACATTTTCCGTCACATATATTGTCCTGACACATCGCTAGATATCAATTTGAGACGACAATTGTGAATTGATAATAAATTAAAATAGGGTATTTTAATTTATCAACTCTGATTATATCAGAATGTTTGTGCCAAACCCGCAAACGTAAGAAATCGTTGACAAGTAATATGTGATGAGTAGCGTGTATCATTCCAGGAGGAATAAAAGTCAATCAAATGACTAGTGTCTAATCATATTCAAAGAAAGCAAACGAAAAAGATTTGTGGTTTTTAATTATTCTAAATTAATTTACAAAAAACTTGTAAAATTCGAGTTTTGTATATATATGGAATGAGTGTATTGGATTATGTATCAACCTATTATTATCTATTTCAATTCTCAATTACGTAGCTAGCTTCACTCATGCATTCTCGACAATCGATAATTTTTTTATTAAAATTAATTCTCATTTCCTATACAAACTAAGAGCTTGTTTGGGAGAGATTTTTGGAGGAAAAATTGATTTTGAATAGTGATATGATGGGAAATGTGTGGTTGAAAAAGAAGAAAAAATTATTGATGTGATGGAAAATATTATTTTATTGAAGAATGTGTGGTTGAAAATGAGAATTGATTTAGAGAATCAATATGATGGGAAATGTGTGGTTGAAAAAGAAGAAAAAATTATTGATGTGATGGAAAATATTATTTTATTGAAAAATGTGTGGTTGAAAATGAGAATTGATTTACTGTAGAAAAATTTAATCCCTCTCAAACATGGCCTAAATATATCTTAGTCATGATCCGAATCTATTCTTAATCTGAATTCGAATGATTAGAGTGTATTAAAGTTTGTATTATCTATATGATTGCACACGTGATAAATTTTATTTCTAACATCTTTTGTACATATGTTAATTTTGCTGCGTTCTAAACTTATTATAAGTCTTATAACACTATAACAAGCAACTAATTATTTAATGGTGGCAAATTGATTAAATAATACAATGAGCATGCAAAATTAATCAAAAAACATAATAAATAAACTAAACTAATAGTCTTGAATTAAAACAAATATATAATAAAATGTTTCATCTTCATCTAATACATGAAAAAAATTAGTCTAGCATGTTGTTATATAAATTATACAAAAAGGTTTGAAATAATATCACCCGAAATTGAAAACAATGATTGGAAAGTGAAAAATCAATTTATTCTTCAGTAATCTTCAATCTCGAATTTTGAATTTTCAATCTCTTATGATAATTGCCTTTAAATCTCATGCTAGACTCCTTCTTGTGATGAAAAATAAGGTTTCATATATGTTGGTTCATTCTCACCGTCCCTTGTGGGTTAAATAGTAAGTTGAACTTGATTTTATGAAAACTTGGATCAAATTAGGGAGTTTGGCTGTTTAGGCCTAGGCCCTGTTTGGAATGGATTAAATTTTTCTACAGTAAATCAATTCTCATTTTCAACCACACATTCTTCAATAAAATAATATTTTCCATCACATCAATAATTTTTTTTCCTTCTCAACCACACATTTCCCATCATATCACTATTCAAAATCAATTCTTCCCCAAAAAATCTCTCCCAAACAAGCTCCTAGAAATGGCCCCCACCAACTATTGACTTTGCTCTCAGTAAATGCACGCTAGGTCCCCCCTCTCCCCGCGAGGCAAAATGCATGTGCACCCGCGCCGTTATAAAATTTTCCTTTTGTTGCACTTTGGACCCTCAAATTCGTTCTTCACTTATTTTAGCCCATTTTATATATTTTCTCGGTCTTCTATCTTTCATTTTCATCTAATTGTCTCCACCACTTCTTCAATCATCATTAGGTCATATTGCACTTTACGATTTAGTCCTCAAAATTTGAATTAGTCCACTTTAGCCAATTTTTAGCCCATTTTGTCCAATTCTATCGTTAGGTGGTATCGTGAACGAGAACCGAATGAATCACACATAAAAGGAGAACCAGAAGAATTAATTGATAAGTATTGTACAATTAATTAATTGAATTTCGTATTAATAGACTAAGTTAATTAATTGGATTAATTAATTTATAGACCAAATTTAATTAATTATATTAATAAATATTGGATTGAATTAAATTCAAGAGACAAACCAACCCCACTTGAACTACTATTAATAAGCTGTTAAGGTTTGAGAACTCGTAGCAGATAATTCATATTCTTGCTAGCACAAAAAAAAAAAAAAACATAAATCAATTTTCACATTCTTGTTTCCTGTGCGAATTTTCATTGAATGCTGAACAATTGAATATCAGTGGATTGCAGATTGTGATTGTTCATGTTCAAGATAAGATAAGTAAGGGAATTTGTAGAATTCAACAAATATATAACATCTACTACAATTTCTATCTAAACATAAAGCAGATCATTCGTGGAAAATAAAATCAATTTTATTTTTAGTTGTATGTGATTAAGTAAATTCTCAACTATACATGCATTCAAAAAGTAATAAATGTAAAAAATCTACATTATAAAAGTCAATCATGTTTTGTAATGATTTCAAGATTTAAATTGCACTCACGAAGGCTTACAAAAAATTGAGAAAAATGTAGAATATGATGTATTTCCACACAATTGGGCAATAAAGAAATGGAATTTATTATCTTCATTTTTTTTTATATATATAATAATTCGACCATGTTCTTAGGGGAAAAAAAAAGTTTTTACTAATCAAGAAGATGAAACATTTATTGAATTAGTTGCTTTATTTATTTTCCTTGAGTACGAACATTAGTTAGATATTTATCATTTTCTTTTATTAATTAATTGTATATTGTAATAATAAGTTGTATGTTGATGGGAAACTGTAAAAATAAATGGTCTCTTAAGTTTCCAAAAATAGAAACTTGAAAAGAAAAATTAAAATAAGTGGAAGAATCTTAATTGGTGATTTTTATTTTTTCCCCGAAATTTAATAGTTTTTGAGGCCTTCTTTAATTTCAGAGCTTTAGACAAGTAACCGATTTACCTAATGGATGAGTTGATTCTGGGAAGGTCATACGATAGCCTATCAAAGATTTGGACAGATTACCTCGTGGCGAATGATTCTATAATTATAATAATAAAAAGTTGGAAACCAACTTGTACTTTTTTTAAAGTTGAGGGACGATGATACACAATTTTCATTTATAATTTATAAATTTTCAGAATTAAATATTCATTCATTACGGGGTGTTTGAGTCCATTATTTTTTAAGAATGTATTTTATAATTGTAGATTGATGGAGAACAGTTTTGGTCTCCTACGCGCCATAGCCCTGCGCGCAGGAAACCAAAACGTTGGTTTTGGCTTTGCGTGTCAAGCCAACTTTTAATTAAATTTTTTATTTTTATTTTTTTGAAGGGCTGTCAACGCAGACAGCCCTTGTTTAAAGTTTTTTTTTTTTTTAATCTCAATTTTTGAAATTATTATGAGGATATCAAACGAAGTCGAAATATTGTATTTTTAATATTATATCGAAGTATTCACGACCTAATTTCCACCATCTCTAATGGCGTACGAAACGGTCAACCGTAGCAAAAATAAGCACTCGTTGAAGTAAGACGTTCCAAAATATATAAAAGATTTTTCTTATTTTGTCTCAATTTTCGAGTTCATTACGGAATATCAAACGAAGTCGAAATATTGCATTTTTAATATTATATCAAAGTGCTCACGACCTAGTTCCCCCCATCTGTAACGGCGTACGAAACGGCCAACCGTAGCAAAAGTTAGCACTCGTCGAAGTAAGACGTTTCAAAATATATAAATGATTTTTTCTTATTTTGTCTCAATTTTCGAGGTCATTACGGGATATCAAACGAAGTCGAAATATTGCATTTTTAATATTATATCGAAGTGCTCACGACCTAATTTCCCCCATATCTAACNCGAAGTTAGACGTTCCAAAATATATTTAGGATTTTTCTTATTTTTGTCTCAATTTTCAAGGTCATTACGGATTATCAAACGAAGTTGAAATATTGCATTTTTAATATTATATCGAAGTGCTCACGACCTAATTTCCCCCATATCTAACGGCGTACGAAACGGCCAATCGTAACAAAAGTAACACTCGACGAAGTAAGATGTTCCAAAAGTGCCTAAAAAAATGTTACTTCAACGTTAATATTTTGGAACATCTTACTTCAACGAGTGCTAACTTTTGCTACGATTGGCCGTTTCGTACGCCGTTACAGATGGGAGAAATTAGGTCGTGAGCACTTCGATATAATATTAAAACTATAATATTTCGACTTCGTTTGATATCCCCATAATAATTTCAAAAATTGAGATTAAAAAAAAAAAACTTTAAACAAAGGCTGTCTGCGTTGAACGCCCTTCAAAAAAATAAAAAAAATTTTAATTAAAAGTTGGCTTTGTGTGTCAGCCAAAACCAACGTTTTGGTCTCCTGCGCATAGGATAGCCCTGCGCGAGGCGCGCAGGAGACCAAAACTGTGATGGAGAATATATGGTTCAAAAAGAATGATTTTTTAAAAAATTTGCCTTAATATTATTTTAATGAAAAAGTATAGTTAAAAAGGAGAGAAAAAAAAAAATATTTTGAAAAAAATGAAAATAAACACCCCCTACATTCGAATGTGTTCGTTCTTCCCAAAGACCTTTTTGACTTTCTTGTCCTTCTTGAAGACAAACTTCCAAAAGCAAGACTCCAAAGGTCACATTAAATTCAAGGGTACAACCAGAAACAGAGGACAATAAAAGTCCTTGTTTGATAGACACTAAAATCAAATTTTTAAATTTTTTTGATAAATTGATAAATACATGTGGTTGAAAAATTGTGTATCACGTGAAATATGTGGCTAAAATTAATTATTGACTTTAATTTATAATTTTAATTGAATTTTAATCCATACCAAACATGGACCAACTCTCTTGTAGATGCAATCCAATCCATAAATTCTTAATCTATAGAATGTTAAATAATTTTGAACTACCAAAAATTGACAAGAAAGAAATTTATCGGTAAAAAAGATGAAGAATATCAATAATTGTTTTTCTCACTTTCTTCCTAGAGTCTGTTTGAACCCCATTAAAGGTTAAAAATGCATTTTGAAATAGTAAAATTGATGGAAAATGTGTGGTAAAAAATAAGATTTTTTTTTTGAATTTGCGTGTAATATTATTTTACTAAAAAATATGTATTTGAAAAGAAGAGATAGAAAAAGGTACTTCGAAAAAAATTGGAGTCAAACAAGGTCTAAAGAAGAAATTCCCTGGAAAAAGGGTACACACTTTTGATTAGTTCATTAGTTGAATCAACACAATTGTAGAGGAAAGCCCAAGAAAGGTACCCCACTCTTAAAGAATAAACCCACCACTCCCATCTAGAGAGAGAGAGAGAGAGTACCCCATTGGTCCCCAGTCTACCTTGTCACTAGCAAGTAAATACTGAACTTTAAAAACGGACGAAATTATAATTGCACAATTGGAGCATGTTTGAGCCTCATTTTATTTATTTATTTATTTTTGTAAAAAAATATTTTTTGAAATAATAATTTGATGGATATTGAGTGATTAAAAAATAAGAAAAATTTGGAGCTTACCTGAAATTATTATTTTATTAAAAAATATGTGGTCGAAAATAAGAAAGAGAAAATGTATTTTAAAAATAATGGAAATCAAATAAGGGCCCAATATCAATATAACTGAATCCACCAAAATTTCGTTAAATAGCTACATGACCCCTCATGCATATGAAACTAATATAGATTTATTTGCCAATGTAAATTGGTGTCCAAATATTCGACATAAGAGAAAATTTAATAAAGATTTGGACATTTTTTGTATATGTTGAAGATTAATCGAGCAATTCTGTTAAAAAAATTGACACGAGATATATGTCTATAATGAGATCCTAGTGAGAATATCGCCAAAATGTTCTTTAAATATAAGATACTCTAAGTAGTGTTCTAAAAAGTATAAAGTATGTAGTCAAAGTTTCAAGTTTTAGGAGCTTAAGCGAGTCTAAGTGCAGCCTAAGCAAAAAAAGTTTTTATTATTTTAAATTTTTAATCTTTCTAAAAAATTATTTAATAATTAAAATAATACATATCAAATATCTAAAATTGTAAGATACTATATTTATTTAATATTCCTATAACTAATTATATAATTTTTAAATTTTTGAAATGCAAAAGTTAGACTATTTTTCATAATTTCAATTTTGTGTAATTAACACATAACTTCTCATCTTTCATTGTTATTGTGAAAAACATCAATACCTTTCATTTTTTTGGCATTTTCACATTTTATTGCGCAAAATATCATTTTCACCAATTTTCTCAATTAAAAATTATGAAATGACGAATATACCACTCTCTTTAAATAAAATAAAAAGGAAAAAAATTAATTGCAACCACATTCTCATATTTTTTTAAAAAGCGCAAATAACTCACAAATAAATTATTAAAAGGGTAATTAGTACATAATGTCCATATCTTTTACCGTTATTGCGAAAATCGTCAACATTTTTCTTTTTTTGGCATTTTCAACATTAATTACACATTTGATTGCGCAAACCATCATTTCTATCCAATTTCATTCAATTTCTCAATAAAAAGTTTTGAAATGACGAATATACCATCGTTTAAAAAAAAATATTTTTTAATTTTTAATTCTTTAATAATTTATGTGGGACTCGTTTTTATTTTTTAATTTTGAAATAAATTTAATTAGGACTTGTTTGCATTTAAAAAAAAAAAAAAATTTATTGGTGACTTTTTCACTTTTTAAAAAAATTTGAGACTATGATTGCTATTAATTCATTAGCTTTTTATTTAAATAGTAGGGGATATTCGTCATTTCACAAATTTTTATTGGGAAATTGAATGAAAATTGATAGAAGTGATGGTTTCCTCATTCAAATGTGTAATTAAGGGTTAAAATGTCAAAAAATGAAAGGTGTGGACGTTTTTCGCAATAACGGTGAAAGATAGGGACAATATGTATTAATTACACTTTTAATAATTTATGTGTGACTCATTTGCGCAGTTTAAAAATTTTGGGACTATAATTGCAATTAGTTTTTTTTCTTTTTGTTTTATTTAAAAGGAGGTATATTCGTCATTTCATAATTTTCAATTGAGAAAAATAGGTGAAAATGACCTTTTGCGAAATGAAATGCGTAAATAATGATGAAAATGCCAAAAAATGAGAGACGATAACGTTTTTCACGATAACAATGAACTGTGTGAACGTTATGTGTTAATTACCCATTCAATTTTCAATTAGACAAGTTCTGCTTAATAGGTTCATAGGAACTTTATACATGCTTGCGAAGTTTTTAACAAAATAATGAATCTTAAAATCATAATTATATAACGTAAATAATACTGTAACTTAAATCGTACTTAACTCGTTATTGGATAAAATTTTTGATTTTTTGTACATATATAGTCTCTTTTAAAATTTGAAATTAAAATCAAATACAAAGTTTTTTAAAAAATAAAAAAATTAATAAACTAGAGTTAAATAAAGAACATTCAGAAGAAGAAAAATTTTTAATGAAGAGATAGAAAAAATCCGACCATTTAGGAATTAAAAAAAATGCATATGCGCGAAGCGAGACGTTTTGCCAAGCTCCGAGCGTAGGCCCGCATAGGCATTGCTAGACGAGTTTTTCAGAACAATATTTTAAAGAGTCAACCCTTAAAATTATGTTTAAAGAGACTATTTATATTAACATTTTAATTTGGAAAGCCAAATTTACTCTCTAAAGTTATATACATTCAAAATATTTTGATTTTAAATGAAAGAAAACAATATAATAATTTAGAGGAAATTTAGTGAAAATAAAAAATAGGAAAAAATAATAAATATTTTTTTATAGCATTAAAATCAAGTATTAAATATAAAGATTCTGTTAGAGTACATAAAAATTTTTTACTCAAATTTAGAGACACTTTCTAAATCATAAAATATGCTATTTAAAAGTAAAGAATATGAGAAGAATCGATGATGCTATGATAATTTAGCAAAGATTTGCACTTTTTGTGGATCAACAGTGCAATTTTCAAGTAAAAATTTTAAAAATTGATCAAAATTATAATTTTAGTGCTTCGTTTGGTAGAAATTTTTGGGGGAAGAGATTGATAAATATCCTAATGTCTGAATTTTGGCATCTACTCCCAGCTGGGCATCATGCATGAAAATTGTGGAGACTTAGAGTGTGTTTGGTAGGGATTTTTGGAGGAAGAATTGATTTTTGAATAGTGAAATGATGAAAAGTGTGTGGTTGAAAAAAAAGAAAAAATTATTGATGTGATGAAAAATATTGAAGAATGTGTGGTTAAAATGAGAATTGATTTAGAGCTTAGTTGGTAGAGATTTTTGAATAGTGATATGATGAGAAATGTGTGGTTGAAAAAGAAAAAAAATTACTGATGTGATGAAAAATATTATTTTATTGAAAAATATGTGATTGAAAATGAGAATTGATTTACTGTAAAATCAAAAAATCAAAATCAAATACCCCCTATTGTAGAATTTACGAATAAAAAACAAACGGGCCATTAAAAAGTTGATCAAAATTTTGAATCTTATAAAAAAGTACTATTGTTTCTGATAAGGACGTGTTGGTACTTAGGCGCATCCAACTGTCCACCAATAATTATAAAGTAGGTCAAAATCCTCACAAGTTACAACATCTTGACTAATCCCCTCTTTCAAACCCTAATTAATTCATTAAATTATTCAAGAAATAAAGGTTTCTTCGTCTTACTTTAATTCAAAGTTCTAATTTTTCTATGCACTTTTGTCTTTACCGTCTCTCTCCCCCTTTCCCAAAACTTTCGTTCCTCTCTCTGTCTCACCTTCTAGCATTCTAAAAATTTAGGGTTTTGTTTCCTTTTTTCTTGATGGGTTGTGTTGTAGTTAAAGAACAGTTGGGTTGTACAGTTCATTTGAGTGAAGGATCTTCTGCATTTTGAGAATAAGTTTTGATGTGTGTTCTCGGGGTGTAATCTGTTTCAAGACTTAAACTTTTTGAGTTCCTTTCTCTCTTTTGGGCTTCTTTGTTTGGTTAAGATCTAAAATTTTTTATTTTCTTGAATTTTTATTTTTTCTTACTGTAATTTATTATAAACCCATATTAAACCTTGTTGAATATTGAGTCCGTTCTTTTTTAATGTTTTAATTTTTAGAAGTTGTCTTTTTCTCCCTTTCCTGGGAGTTTAATTCTGATTTCTTTGGTGGGTCAGTTCCAAATTTGCAGATTTGGTCCGAAGAAGGGCAAAGGCTGTATTTTTGCAGTGACAAAATTTATAAAGATTGATCTTTATTGTGAGATTTAACTAAGTAAATGAATGGATGGAAGAGAAGGAATGTCATTACCTGGTTCAGCTTCATATTACTTCAATAGAGGAGGAATTGGGGGGTCTGGGGATTCAGCACCAGGTTCTAATGCACAGTCTGCTGGTAGAGGTTCGGGAACTTTTCTGGCCAGTGGTGGGATACATACCCCAACCGGGTTCAATCCTGTTTCGAATCCTAGCATTCAACTTCAACCCAATGTGGGTGCTAGTGGGGGTGCTATGAGTGGTTCAACATTCCATGTTGAGAACCCATCTCCCATTTTTCCCCGTAGCATTACCAAGGGTGACTTCTCTAGTGTGTCGACTAGTGGTGATCCGGTGAAGAAGAAGAAGAGGGGTAGGCCTAGGAAATACGGTCCCGATGGGGCTAACATGACATTAGCATTGTCTCCTGCCTCCACATCTTCCACAGGAGGTATTGCCCCAGGTGAGAAAAAAAGAGGGCGGCCGCCGGGGACTGGATGGAAGCAGAAGCTGGCTCCTCTTGGTAAGTTTTTTGTTTTTCTCTACATAATTGGAGTTAATTACAACATTTCATATTTTATAATATGTTTTAGATTTTTCTTTATAATCTAATTGCTCTTAATATAGTATATTTTGTTTGCAAGGTAAGAGTATTTTCTCAAACCCTAAGGAAAATACATAATTACATGTTTGGCTAGCTTATTAGAAAATTTACCTGTGTGAAATTTACTTATTGGCAAATTAATAGTTTTCAGAATAAACAATTTATTTGTTGGTCAAAGTTGGAATTAAGCTTATCCAAATATGTTGGAAAAAAAATCATTTTTCAGCTTAGATAAACACACTCCAAGCAACAAATAAGAAAAAAAGAAAAGAATATATTTTGACGAGCACAGTTTCTGAAGTGTATCCATATGTTACAGCCTACTTTGTTAAATGTGCACAGCAGGGTACTTGAAGTCTGGGGGAATGCAATTAAGGGTGTGTTTGATGGATATTATTTTGGAATAATGTATTTTGGAATAGTAGATTGATGGAGAATGTATGGTTGAAAAAGAAGGAAAAGTTATTGATGTGATGGAAAATATTATTTTGATGAATGTGTGGTTGAAAATGAGTAGAAGAATGAGAATACAAATTTTAATGGGTACCAAACAGGGGCTAAGCCTCCAAGTTGTGGTTTATTGCTGGTTCTTTTTTTTGAACGAATGTGCACCTAAATGAATGGTTTTTGCTGAAGCCACTAGCATATACCACAGCAGTGTAACTGGTTTGGTGATTGTAATGTTTACTGTAAACTTGCACGTTTTGATTATGGAAACTGAACACAAGGATATACTCTCTTCTATGTGGGTTAAAATGTATTCCGACCTCTCATTCCTGTCCCCAATAGGAAAAATGCCATAGAAAGACAAAATAGAGAGGGAAAATGAAACTGAGAAATGCTATTTCTTCACAGCCCCTTGTGTGTGTGTGTGTGTGTATCATGTGCGTAAAAGATTTAATTTCTTTGATCAGGTGAATGGATGAACAGCTCAGCTGGATTAGCTTTTACTCCGCATGTCTTACATATTGGAGTGGGAGAGGTATGTTTCAAATTCTTTATCTTCATCTCTAATACTGATAGCCTCCCCCGTCAAAAGGCTTTGATAAGTGCTACTTATTTAGATCTGTTATGATGTTGATATTCTTTCGATGGTGCAATTGTTTTGTTATACTCATAGTTAATGTTTGATGTTGAAATTATTTTGTTATATGTTTGATGGTGAAATTATTTCGTTATTCTGTGCAGTGTGCCTTTCCACATTTATAGTTGCATTAAATGAACATCTATACATATGCAATTGGTAAAGATACGGATTAATTATATATTCAATATTATAAATATTCATTAACAAATGTTTGCATCACCGAATATATTCTATTGCAGGAGAAGTGATTTTTATTTATTTATTTTATTTTTAAGACTTTACTTGACTTTTTTCTTGTTCAGTGCATCGTCACCAGATTGCACCTATTTTGTTCGGCAAATTGCACCTGTTTTGTTTGTGGTGAGGCTTACGCCTCAAAAGGTTTTGAGGCTTACGCCTCGCCTCATTACAAAAAAAGGCCTCGGTACCCGTTTACGTTTTTTCAAACTATGTACATATGCAATTGGTAAAGATACGGATTAATTATATATTCAATATTATAAATATTCATTAACAAATGTTTGCATCACCGAATATATTCTATTGCAGGAGAAGTGATTTTTATTTATTTATTTTATTTTTTATTTTTTCTGTAGGATGTTGCAGCCAAAATATTGGCGTTTGCACAACAGAGGTCAAGGGCTTTATGCATCTTGTCGGCTAATGGATCCGTTTCTGCTGTGACACTGCGCGAACTGACCACTTCTGGCGGCACTGTCACATATGAGGTTAAGATTCTTTTATTGCCTTCCTTCTTGCTTTTAAAATCAAAGATATCAGGAATTTTTTTTTTACCATTATTCTGCTTTAGAATTGGCTAAGTAGAGCCATATGGACATTCAACTATTAAGTGATGTTGTATGGTTTCACAATTCATAGTTATTACTTTGTTTCACCAAATTCTTTTAATCGAACGTTTCCAAACTTATTCCATATAGGGTATATATTGTGGAAGTGCTTTAGTTATGGCATCTAATTTTTGAAAAATAAAATGTATTTTGATTTTCCATGAGATCTTGGTGATAAGGAATAAAAGCTTGCCTACGCATGACTTACTTCTATGTTATCATTTTATGTACTTTGAAAGAACTTGCTGACCAGTGAATTCAATGCATATCAGAAAAGTTCCTTCCAAAAAAATTTATTCGTTTCTTTGTGTTTTGTCTAGTTGGTTGCTTTACTAGCAGAAACTTGAATTCCATTGTAAACTATTTTTGCAGATGAAAATAGAGATCATAAACTCTAGGTCTAATCACAAAATGGAAAACATTTAAGTGATGTCTCAGTACTATCTAATATTTTTTGTTTATTCTCTTGTAAGTAGCTTTTCTACCATTTCATATTCGTTCCTTCTGTGCGACTGTTCATATCTTCATGCTGGACACTTCGGTATCAAGCTCTGGATCCAATATCTTTATAGTCTTCTCAGATTTACCTCTTGCTAATTACTATTCCCCCATTTGCCCCCCATTAAATTATAATTCATTTTTCTATCTTTTTTTTTTATCAACCACATATTCTCCAATAAAATAATATTATATGCAAATTCAAAAACTTTTCCTTCTTCTTTAACCATACATTATTAGTATTCCTCTCATTATAATATGGAATAATGAGGGCCAAACGGGCGTTATACTTGGAAATAGCTTTATCATTGATGTAAGTTGAATTTTTATCAAAAAAAAAAAATATTTCCCTGGACTTTTTGGCTATGATGATGCCCTTCTCTAATTAACGAATATTTTTGTTTACCTCGTGTCTTACTACTTTCTTTCAGGGCTGTTTCGAGATATTATGCTTGTCGGGGTCTTATTTGCTTGCTGAAAGTGGTGGTCCTCGCAATCGGACTGGCGGTATGAGTATTTCGATTTGTAGCCCCGATGGACATATTATTGGTGGAGCAATTGGTGGTAACCTCATTGCCGCAAGTTCAGTGCAGGTATGCATGTGATCACTTGTTAATTTGAGATCTTGTTTGGCTAAGCTTTTAAAGTTAATTTATAAGTTTTAGCCGTTGTTTGGGTTCCATTTTAATTTAATGCATTATTCTCTTTCTTTATTTTCAACCGCACATTCTTCGATAAAACAATATTACATGTAAATTTAAAACTTTTCTTTACTTTTTATCTACACATTCTCCAAAAAATTACTATTCCAAAATACACTTTTTTTTGAAAAACTCATTAAAATGGAGCCCAAACAAGGTCTTAAAATAATTAACTTCTAAAAGAATACTTATTTTGACATCAAGTAAGAGTCATTAAGTAGCTTTTGTTGAACCTTTTTACCTTTAGCTTAAAATGCTTTTATTTCCTATCTATCATAATTCATGTGGTGGAATTCTTTTGACACGGTGCATAATCATTGTTTATGTAGGTGGTTGCATGTAGCTTTGTATATGGTGGTTCTAAGGAAAAGAACAAAACACATTCTGAACCAGAAGACGAAAAAAATCCTGCAGACGAGTCTGCTGAGAAGTCATTAACCCCAGTTGGCGCTGCTTCAAGTCAAAATCTCACTCCGAATTCTGTAGTTTGGCCACAAGATTCACGTCTTGATATGAAAAATTCCCAGGCGCAGATTGACCTAATGCTCGGGTGATACAAAGCTACAATATGAACATGGTGGTTTTTGTATATTGTTGTATATTAATGTGCCCGGGAAATTAGCCAATGCCTAAACTCAGAGTCAGCCCTTGGGTGAATTGTGAGTTGTGCTAACATATCGTGACAGAGTTCTAATACTAGGTTCTTAGGTAGCAATGGTAGAGACTTGAGGTTGTTGGAACTGATGGGAACTATTAATATTTGTAGCAGTTTAAGTATGTACTAGAAATCAAACTGGATTCTATTGATTAGTTGGGGTTTCTTTCTTTGCTCACCATTCCTGTTGTAACCTGAATCTTTAATTTGCAGTGCCTTTTGGTGAATGCATTATTGACTTTTCTTTTTGGCATGAATATGAGTAGCTATTCAAGTCCTCTATTATTTTCTCCAAAGTCCTCTGGTTGTTACCTCTGTTTTTTAGTATACGTTTGGCAAAACTTATAACTGCTTACATGCTGGTCAAACTTTGTTTTCGGTAAGACTGACAACTTTTACTTGCATCATTATTATCTACACGTTTCATAGGATTCAGAGCTTATAGTTTAATAAAAACTTATACAAAAGCAAATAATTCTGTTTAATTCCAACTACAATGGCAAGAATTTTAATGTACCAAACAAATAGAACAGTACCATTTACAATATACGAGCTGTTATTAAATAGAAAACATTCTCAAACAAAATATAGAATGGAAGTTTTGAACACTAACATAGAAAACATGCATATAATAATGCTTATTGGCATTGACATCCTCATCAGGACGTTTATTACTAGTAACTGAAAGGCATAACAAGATGGTTCTAATGCTTAAGCCTTTTCGAGCAGCTTCTTTATATCCTTCTGCAAAGAAGTACGAAGGGAACAAATTCTCAGTTCTTGAATAACCTTGCCAATGCATGAATTTAAAATTGCCAGATAGTATGGATGATATTTACCTCGATACTAAGAGGAGATGTGGTGGGAGCATAACGATCAACAACACGCCCCTCTTTGTCGACAAGGAATTTGGAGAAGTTCCATTTGATACCATCCCCCAAAAAACCCCCTTTGCTCGACTTGAGGAACTTGTATAGTGGAGCAGCATTGGAACCATTTACATCGACCTAAATCAAGAAAACACAACCACGGTTAAAACCCTGTCAACAAATTCATATAAAAGACATGATATTATCTTCTTTTTCTTCTTAATAATGTTTAATGCCATCCGCAAAACAACCTTAAGAAATACAAGGAAGGTCTTAAAAAGGTAAGAACACATGAAACCACATCCCTAACATTTTACAGGGGAAGCTATATTCATCACAACAGCTCACAGAAAGTATTTTTGCTAATGCTCTTAAAGAAGGCATATAGCTTGTTTCCCTTTGTCATCGTTAAGATTTTTCGATTGAAGAAATCGTTCGTTTATGAAAATCTAGAAATAAGCTCTCCTCAATTTCTTACCTTGTCAAATATGGGATACTCAGCCTTAAATCGGGTGCAAGCAAACTGTTGAATCTCTTCATTAGTGCCAGGTTCTTGTGAGCCAAACTGATTGCATGGAAATGCCAGAATCTCCAAACCTGTGCAATAGGCAAAGAACAATTCATAAATCAGGCACTCTAAAAATCAAAATAGAGCTTTAAAAGTTATAACGTTTCAACTTAATACTGGTTATACCTTTAAACATGGAAAGGTAATGACGGAGATTTTATTGAAAACTTGCCAAAATATGCACTCAGTTGTAAAAACAGAAAGTAGATTTATTTCTATGTATTTTCTTGTCATAATTATTGGTTATGAGTTCAAAAGTATTCCAGTTTATTAATTTGGCAACTTCCCATTTTTGTCAGCAATTTTAGGTATACTTAATCATATAAACACTGATTTGAGATATTCCGCGCTATAACTGAAATTCCCCTAAGCCTCCAAATTTTATTTCTTCTTTCAGCTCTCTTTAGTTGCATGAATATGAAAATTCAGCCCAATAAATAAATAAGTAAACTTCTTCACAATTATTGCTCAAGTGCACAATCAAAGCTAAGAAAAGCAAACCAAATCGAACCTTGATCCTTGTATGTCTCATATATCTTTGTCAATTCCGTGTAATTTGAATTGGTGAGACCGCTGCAGCGAACAAGGAATAAGATAAGTTTGTTTAGAAAAGAAATTATTGCAAAACGAAATCAGTCTTCATTATAAAAGTATTTATTATAATATGTTACAATATCCATTGAGCATAAATTAAAACTTTTCCACAAGAGCAGCTACCACATACCACTGCGATGCAACGTTGACGATTAATAGGACCTTTCCTTTGTAAATGCTCAAATCAACGTCATTGCCTCTAGCATCCTGCGACCACATAATTATAGAATACAATAGCAATTTACATTAGATAACATGTTTCGTCGAGGTATGATAAGATAACAACGGAAAAATTCAATTTCATTCATAAACATTGAGAAAAACTCCAACAATATTTATGAGAAATCGGCAATTTAGCAAAAGATGTGACTTGTTTATGAGAATTATGGGTCCGTTGGAGTAGGACTCGACATGAAAACTAACAAAATTCTATCACATAAACGATAGATCTCTTCCTTATTTTTTTCCCCTTGAAGTCACAATAAAACCTCAAATTCTCTTGCAACTTTAACTTTCTCTAGTTAAAAGACAACCACAAAACCTTAATTTTCATGTTTGGCGATAGGATTGGACATGACCGGCCAATACCAAAGACTTCAGATCTTGGATATGTCCAGTACTGCGCATCAAACATGCCTAACAATTTTACCTACAACTAAACTTATATAACACAACAATAAAAAAAAGATCATAACAAAAAAGCACATTTTACAAAAGATTCCAAAACATCCATATCCTACACAAAAATATATTAAGAAATAAATTATTCAAAAAAAAAAAAATTTACATCATCAGAAACTAAACAAATAGGCGAAAAACGGGATACCTTTACAGTGAAATCATGAACTGATTTTGGATTAGTTGAATTGCTTTCCATTGAGTGATCTAATCTCAAACCCCACAAAAACAGAAACTTTCTTGAATTAATATCAGACAAAGCCACAGAAGACCTTTTTCAATCGGCCGACAAAAAAAGGAAATTGATAAAATAGGCAGTAAATTAAAATGGGCTTGTCTTAGAATTGAAAAATTGCTTTGGTTTGATAGAAATTCGAAATCGAATTGAGGACCAGAGCATGTGGAATAAAAAAGGGAGAATTTCATAAATGTCACTAATTTTGAAAATCCATAAAAAATTTGGATGTGCACTACATTTGTTCAAAAATGTCACTTTTTTATTGTGAAAGGTCCAAACTAGCCTTGAGGTCACCTTTGACCCTTGTAAGAGCAATTAATGCTTGATTGGAAGGTCATTAATTGTTTGATTTGATGATTAAATTTTTATTATTTTATTCATTGTATATATGTATATTATATTGAATAAAACTTATTTTCTTCCAAAAAAGAAATAAAAGAAATTCAAAACATAACATAAACAAACCCTAAGTCCTAAATCATCATCCATTAACACATATTTTCTTCCAAGAATTTCATCTTCTTCATTCATCTTTTTCATTTATTCCTTCATGAAAAACACATGAGTATTTAATTGATCATTTATTTCGAGAGGTTAGTTATTAGAAATTGTTTATATTTTCATCTCTTAGCTCATTATTTCGTAAATATTAAATACAACATGGTGATACTAAATTTCAATTTTTGAAGCTATTACTCATTGATTTCTTTGATTTTTGTATTATTATT
>OU503049.1:7797560-7811197 GCA_912172775.2 Fraxinus pennsylvanica
ACATTTTTAAAAGTTTATTCTGTATTTTTCTTTTCTTTTGTTTTTGTTTTATTTTAATAAAAGGGTAAAATGGTCAAAAATTGGAAAAAATGATATTTTGCGTCAAAAATGTGAAAGGTAGGGACGTTTTGCGCCAAGGAATGAAACGTAAGGACGTTTTGCACCAAACATGTCAAACGTAGGGACGTTTTATTCTGGTTTGAATTTGCTTCAAAATGTGGGAATATATATAGTTGCAGAATTAAGTTAACAATCAAATCAAATATTACAAGCTATCACTTTACTGATTAATGCCCCATTTCAATTTTAAAACATTGGTGGCATTCATGTTATAACAGTAATAAATTCCAAAAATTAGTGCTTAATCTTATTTAAATGGGGTGAGGATCCCTCCAACTCGGTACGGACCTCGGTGGCGGGGCCCATCCAAAGTATTTTGTTAACATTAAGGTTTAAGAATATGTTTATTTAGACGTTTGAGGAACGTGAAAGGCGTTGTTTAAGTTGAGATGGATTCTACTTTTTATAAAGATTAATTATAAATGTATATCATAGTCTAGTGCTACATAAAAATAAATAAATAAATTTTTAATGTGTCTATTATTGAAAATTCTTTATTATGTCAAATGATTAGCCTCCATTTGGCAAAATTTATAAATGGTCAAAATTCAATTTTAATTATATTTCAATAGGCTCACAAGTGATATTCACTCATCCATCGCCTATATCTAATTGTTTGAAGATTAAATCGTTTATAAATTCTTTAAAAATGGAGGAATAACCCTTGTTTGATTTAGCTAAAAATCAGATTTTAGTAAAATTTGAAAAAATGTGGAGTTGAAAAAATTGATAAAAATTGTGGATCCCAATATGATTTATAAATGAGTTTTAAAAAATAAAGGTCAAACATTTTGAGAAAGTTAAGCTAAAATTCTAAGAGAGCATTTTTCAGAATAGTAAAAAGGGGGTGGAGGGGAAGAAAAAATTAGTACTAAATCAAACAACTGCCTCACTTGTTTATGGATTGTCTTTAATTCATGAGATGATATATGTTCGCGTGAAACCAACAAGCACACGTGATCGTTGTAAAAATAATAAGATTTGTGAGTTAAGAATATCATTCTAATAAGGAATAAAGTATAATTTGTAGTTCATTAGTTACTATTAAATTCAAAGTGTGATGATATCAAAAGAGTTGTGATTTGTTTGTTATTTATTATAATTCTACTATAAAAAAGCGATAAAAAGTTATTAAATCTAATGTTAATATATGTAGCGAATTCATGTATCTCCCTATTTCTATCTATTTCAATTCTCATTATGATTTACTCAATTTATGCATTTTTTACAACAAATAAACCTAATATGTTAAACGCTTTTTTTCTAAAATACATCAACATATGACTAACACAAGACAATTATATTTCTAGTCCAAATTCATATGAAATCGGCATTTAATTTAGATTATCAATAAAATTGCATGTGTGAAATGGATTATTCATAATTCTAACTACACATGTTGATTTTACCGTGTTGTAAACTTATTGTGAATATTCCTACACTATAACAAGTAACTTACTATTTAATTGACGGCCAAACAATCAATCAAATAGTGCAATGATTATGTAAAATCAATCAAACAACACAAAAACTTCCTAAATTAACGTCTTGAATTGATATAAATGGAAATCTGGTTCAAACACTCATCCAATACAATTGAAAACTAGTCTAACATGTTTAGAATTAAATTACAGAAGAATAATGGAAAAATCATCACCCGAAAAGAAGAAATAATGAAGAATTAGAAATTTTTCACGTTATTGATGTGAATCTTGAATCAGAATGAAGAATCTTCAATATCCTCTGTAATTCACCTTGATTCCAAGTTGTTAGCTTTGTTCTTCGCCTACAAAATTGTTAGAATCTATAAAAATTTTAGGTTTAGGGGAGGTTTCCCACATTTTGGACGGCTTATGGTATATATAGTGTCAAAAGATTGCATATCGAATATTTCCAAAACAAAATAAGGAAACACAATTTATTTGAGTGTACACATATGCCTATACATGGTATTGCCATTTTTGGACCAAATTGTATATTGATCCATAAACTTTCCCAAATGTGTATTTTGATCATTTTTTACATTTTTTATCATGTTGGCTTCTTTTCACCTCCAATAGACCCTTGACATTCTAGAATCGGTGTCTTACAATCCGACACAACTATTGGAATGTTGAACTTTAATCCCCATAGTTTGGATTTCATCATTTTTCTTCAAATTTCCGTTCTTTCTTCCAATTCTTCATGAAATTATCCAGTTTTACCTATTAAATACAATATAATACAAATAAGGCCTTAATCCATCCAATAACACTTATCAACCCCCCAAATTTGAATGTTTGGATGACCTCAAGTAAAACTAAAACCCAACTATAGAACAAAAACACAAAACAAATTAGGCCTTAATCCATCCAATTACACTTATCAAACCCCCAAATTTGAATGTTTGGTTGTCCTCAAGTAAAACTAAAACCCAACTATAGAACAAAAACACAAACATGCAAAAACATTTACGTAACTAACCTGGCATTTTATCTCTGAATTGAAATCATGACATTAAATCTAAGCGCAACTTCAAAATCACAATACAGAAATCAAATATTACTTTTTCAATGCGAAGTAGACGTTTGTGTGAAGAATTAAGTATAGTATCATGAATTCACAAATTGTTTCTTTCCCAACCCTGAATGATCAAATATATCTATCATCACTCGTGAGATTCACACCACCCCAAACTTATTCTTTTTGCTATTTTTAATTGTATGGACTAAGTTTGAATTTTATATTATTCTCATCTCTCTACTTTCAGTAAATCTCCCCAACTGCAATTCAACATGTCAATAAACAAAGATTCTCCATTAAATTTGATTGCTAAAATCTCCGGAACTTAACTAGGCATATAATCTCTTATCAAAAGTCGAATCTCCCTAAATAAGTGTTCGAGACTTAACCAATGCATTTAGTACATCTTTTGGTTCATGCACCTATTTTTTCTGATTTTCTATATTTTTTCTCAATTTTCTTTTTTCCAACACTTTTTTCTTTGTTTGCAACATTCTCCCTTAAATTTTCTAAATAACTCATATAACAAGTTTTAGGTCGATAACTCTCGAGTTAGTTAACTTTAGGACAATATGTTTTAACACCCTTAGAGACTTAATAACTCTAGTCATAAATGCTATGAAGAGAAGTTTTCAAATAAAATGTATTTTTTTATATCTTGATTAGTGCAGTGCCCCTCAATAAACCCCTATCCAAGTAAACCAATTTCTAATTTAAGACTTTCACTCAATTTCATCATATTGACTTTAGACAATTCACACAAGATTTTAAATTTTACACATTGAATCCTCATTTATCTCAAACAATTCAAGTAAAAAGACATCTAACTTGAGATTTTCACCAAATTGCATCCTACTGACTTTAGACAATCCAGACAAGATTTTTTTATTTCACACATGGAATCCCAATTTATCTCAATATCTTCCCACAACAGTGAAATCCCCCCAAATTATTCTAAATTTGGTCTAAAGATATATAATTTAGTGGCTCAGATTTAGTATTTATGGCCCACTACGTCAATATATCCAACTATGATATCAATTCATTTCTACACAATGCTTAACTTAATTCATGTGCTCAATATATATCAAACTTCAAACGAAAACCAAAAATTAATTTAAGTACAACATATTCACCATTCATAAATCAATTCATAATTTAATAAATTTATCATTGCTGGTCAGGGGCAACTAACTCATGCAAGTACGCAAAAAGAAAATATTTTGGAAATTTTCAATTAAATTTTTTTTTTTAATCTTCCATATATCTTAAAGCAATAAAAGTACACAATAACACATTAAAAAAAAACTCATATTTTCCACCCCAAACTAAAACCAGACATTATCCTTAATTTCTTAAATCCTAGATCTGCCTATAATGAAGTGGAGAAGAAAATGAAGAAAATGCTCCCCTGATATGGTGTGAAATCCAATGGCTAGCTTGTCTTATTGGTCATGTTGTCTCCTTGGTTAATATTAGTTTAAATGTTCTGCGACGTTAGTTCTTGCACAAAGCGATCAAATAAAGCATTAAGACTCAAAAACTTAGAACAAGTATTACTTAACTCAACTATCTAGTAAACCAACAAACGTCTCAAGGACCTAAGGAACTTATCAAAATAATTATAAGTCTAGAAAGCATAATAAATAAAATAGAAAGAAATGTTGTGTTGCCTCCCAATAAGCGTTTGTTTAAAGTCCTTAACTTGACTCTTGTTATTTCCAAGCTCTTCATGGTAACTTGAAAAGAGTTCTCTGCCCTACACTTGATTTTGTCATTGCACTTCCTCAGCTTATCCTTAAGTCTCCAAACAATCGTGTTTCCATTATTGTCCCCACCAATAATTCCTCCTATATTTGGCCTTTTTTGTAACTCTCCTAATGATCCACTCGTTGGCAATCCTCAAAGTTGGAGGGTTAAATGATTAGATTCTCCATGGTAAAACTCTGCTGCTTATCCTCCATCATCAAGACTATTTCATAAGTATCAAAATTCAGCAAAACTCGACTTGTAGATAAGAACGGCATTCCTAGGATTACTGGCATCTGATATGCCTCTTCCATGTTCAGGGTGATGAAGTCAGCTGGAAAAATGAACTTCCTTGCCTTTATAAGCATGTCTTCGACTATTCTGTAGAGGCACTTTCGTGATCGGGCTGCCAGATGAAGGATGATAGATGTTGCCTTAGAATCTTCTAATCCCGATGCACGGGGATTAAATTAATACTAGCTCCTGAATCAATTAACCAATTTATATCATGTAAATTTCCTATAGACTAAGGTAGAGTGAAACTCTCTGATCTTTAAGTTTAGGAGGGATCCTACACTGAATGATTGCACTGCACTCTTCAGATAAGGCTATTTTTTCATACTCGGGCAGCATCCTCTTTTTAGTCAATATCTCCTTCAAAAACTTAGAATAGTATGGGATTTGAAGGATAGCATAAATGAATGGGATGTTGACATGTAGCTTTTTAAGGACCTCCAGGGATTTCCTGAATTGTTTCTCTATCTTGGTGTTTTGTAACATTTGAGGAAAATGGACTAGAGATGTTAGTGAAGTGCTAAGAACATTTGCCTTAAGCTATAGACATCTGAAACTATATGTTGATCCTTTTATGTTGCTTTTTCAAACTGTTCAACTGGTTCCTTGTCCTTAGTAGGCATTTGAATTCTCTCAGTCTCCTTCCTTTTTGCAGTGATTTCTGGCAACTAAATGCCACTCCTAGTAATGATGGCCGAACCTGCTCCATTGTTGGCTGTTGTCGAAATCTTTGAGGGAATGGAATGGGTGGCACATAAGAATTTTTGAGTGGTTTTTGTCTTCTTCCTCTTTGCAGTTCTGGCAACTGAACACTACTCCTAGTAGTGATGGCCTGAACTTGCTCCTTTGTTTGCTTTCGTCGAAGTCTTTGAGGGAATGGAATGGGTGGCACATAAGCATTGACATGCGTAGTGGAAGTGAATGATGGAAGCTCAATAGTTGCATAATTCAACACCTCAACTACTAATACTTGCTCCTGTGGGTCTTCTCTGTATCACTCGACAAGGTACCTTGTGGTCTGTTGGCTATTGTATTTGTTATCTATCCCACTCGATGTACTATATTCTTGATAGAAGCCTACTAATTCTAAAAATTGGTCTCAATCTTTGTGATGTACTGAGATATCAAATCTTCTATTGACGTCTTTCACTCTTACTGATGCAGCTGTTGTTAGAACCATGTTAGTCTATTCTAATAATTTTTCCCTTGATTATTAGCCATTGAGAAGTTTTGTTGTTGTTCCGTTCTGGATGGTAATTGTTGGGGTAGTTCCGCTATATCTGGAAGTTTTGTGCATAACTGACCTTTGCTGGCTGACCCATGTGAGTAGAAGACAAATGGCAGCTTATAGTGATGTGATCTGCCATACAACCTGAAGCACACTGGAGCTGGAGTTTGTACCATATTTACATAATGGGCCAAAGTGTCAAGCTTTCTCATTATTGTCTCCATGTGTGCTTTCGACGTTGTCACTACGTCCACACTATGCATATCGGTTGTTTTCCTCTGGACTTCCCTGTCGCTCTACCACATCAATTGATATTCTTCAATTATCTCATACGGCTCATAAGCATCATCCACATCCATAGTTATTATCGATTCTCCTAATGAAGCATCTACCATGTTTTTGAAATCCTAACGTATATCGTAATGGAAGAGGTACACTTGAGCTTGCTTAGGAATGTCTAGATTAAGACACTCCCTGTACAAACTCGTGTACAGTTCTCATGTTTCTGGATAGCTCTCGAGGTACTTTTGTTTAAATATATGTATTTCATTCTGAATTTGATGAACTCGAGTTGGCGGGAAGAACTTCATTGTGAATTTCTGAATCATATCGTTCCATGATTGTATGCTTCCATAGATGTCGGCCTCCTTCAGAGTGTAAGGAAATAGACCAATTCAGAATGCATCTTGTGACATTCACGCATGGCCAATTACTTCGTACAGCATGATAAAGGCGTTTATGTGTTCATGAGGTTCTCTATGGCCTTTCCACAGAACCTGATATCATGATGAATCGAGAAGAGGTTTATGACATTGGTCGGATGTGACAGTTAGCTTGTTCGAAGTGTGGGTAGACGATCGGAGGTTGAATTGGAGCTGGCATTAGATTAACATAATTCCTACTAAGAGTGAAACACAAGAATATTAGGTATCTCAATTAAAACCTAAAAAGAATAAAAGTAAAATTAAAAACTGAACTTAATATAAATTACTAAATTAAAATTAAATCCATTATTCCCCGACAATAGCGCCAAAAATTTGTTTGCGTGAAACCCGCAAACGTACGGGATCATTGTATAGGTAATAAGATTTACGAGTTAAAAGTTTTGTTCTCATGATGAATAATGTCTAATTTGTAGTTCATTAGCTACTGTTAAATTTGAGTATGGTGACATCAAAAGAATTGTGATTTGTTTATTATTTATTTTAATTCTACTCTAAGAAAGTGATAAAAAATGATTGAATATAATGTGAATGCTTGTTGTGGATTCATGTATTCCCCTATTTCCGTCTATTTCAATTCTTAATAATCATTCTATTCAATTCATGTAATTTTTACAACCGATAAAGTTAATATATAGTATAGTGGTGAGTATTCTTGCTTGTCATGCGGGTGACCTGAGTTCATTCCTCGAATACGGCTCCAAAGATGTGCTTGCGTGAAATCAGTAAGCGTACGTGATCATTGTACAAGTAATAAATTTGTGAGTTAAGAGTATCGTTCTGATGAGGAATGCGATCTAATTTATATTTTAATAGCTACTATCAAATTCGAAGTATGGTGACATTAGAAGAGTTGTGATCTGTTTATTATTTATTCTAATTTTACTCTAAGAAATCAATAAAAAGTGGTTAAAATCTAATATGAATGCTTGTAGTAAATTCATATATCCCCATATTTCCATCTATTTTAATTCTCAATTATCATTTTATTCAATTCATGCATTTTTTTACAATCGATAAAGCTAATATGTTAAATACTCTTTTCCAATATATATTAACATATGACGAACACGAGATATTCATTTATATGAAATCATGCATTTAGTTTAGATTATCAATAAGATTGCACGTGTGAAAGAGATTATTCTTAATTCTAACTACACATGTTGATTTTACAGCGTTCTAAACTTATTATGAGTATTCCTATAACAAGTAATTAACTATTTAATTGATGGNATCAATCAATCCAAATAAGATTTGAGTGTACACATAGCCTGCAGGCCTATGTGTACACAGGGTATTGCCACTTTTTTGACCAAATTGTATATTGGCCCCTGAACTTTTCCAGCGTGTATTTTGATCCTTTTCGAAATTTTGTGCTCTTTCCTCCAATTTTTCATGCATTCATCAAGTTTTACCTATTAAACACAATATAGCACAAATTAGGCCCTAATCCATGCAAAAATAATAAAATATCATCATTTCGAACCACGAATAAGTGTAAAAACTACATCTATCAATATCATTTAACCACTTAAGATTATAGTGCGTGATAAACCAATCAAATTTACAAAAATATTAGTAATGACCTATAAAGTAATTATTTTATTACACAGTGTTGAATGATTTTACACAAGCTTTTGAGTGGATATATCACTTACAAGTAAAATAAAATAAACTTATGTCAAAACGACCCATAAAAGTAATGAGTTGGTCTAGTGGTAAAGCATGACTTTGTACCAAAACGAAAGAATATAACCCTTGTTTGATTCCCAATTTTTCAAAATACATTTTTCTCTTTTTTCTTTTTAACTATACATTTTTCAATAAAATAATATTACAAACCACTCAAAAACTTTTCTTTCATTTTTAACTATACATTATCCATCAATTTACAATTTCAAAATAGAACTACTTTTGGAAACTTATAACTGCACAAGGACTCATCCAACAACAAACAAAGTAGTGGGGTTAAAAAAAAAAGTGGGGTTCGTGCTATGGTTTGATATTTAATCATCACCGTTCAAAGAAGGTGTAATTATACGGTATAATAAAACATTAATTGAAAAAAAAATGGAATATATTAATTTTTTTGCTCACTAAAGGGGAGTTGTTCATGGTGGATCACCAATTTTTTGTCACATCAAACCTAGGCACTACATACAATATATTTTTGTCCACGAGTAAATTTACATTGCTACGTTGATTTAAAAGTTTACCTTAACAAACTCTGTAAGATGATAACTTGTTTGTGAATGTCAATTTTAAAATTCAACTACTCATCTGAGAGCTTGTATGGTAGAGATTAAAATCCAAGTAAAATTGAAAATATAGCCATTATTGGGTCTCATTCGTCTAATAAAAGTCAACAATAACGGCTAGTTTTTCAATTTTAATCCGATTTTAATATCTACCAAACAAGTTCTGAATTTTAAACATATTAAATTATTTGTTTAAACTTTAAAAACTTTGTGGCTTTTTGCAATCCTCAAGAGTCAAAGACTCTTTTTACATCTCTTTCTGATTCAAATGTACGTTTATATGTGCAAAAGTTTCATGGACCGCCATTATTTTTACAAACATCCAATCCTTCTTTTGCCCATACCCCCATCTTTTCCTCCTTCACTCTACAATCCATTCGCATGCTCCATTAGATTCTTAAAGCAAAAAAGGAACGATTTTGTGATATAAGAAAACAATAATTTCGTAGTGTAGGATCATCCTACACACAAATTCTTAAGTGGATATGTATGAGTCTCGCACTCGTGAATCAAAGTTAATCGTATGGGACTAACAAACATCTAAAATGACTCATAAAAGTGAAACTTTAATGGAGTGATAAGATTTGAATCGGTACCACCAAGATGGTAGATAATAATAAATTTTGTTAGACTTAATTAATTTTATTGGGGTCCCAAACTATTCAAAGTATTGCATACTATCTCTAAATCTTTCATTTTTGTCACCCCATAGTCCCAAACATTTCATCTCGATTGCAACTGGAGGACATATAAATGAAACCCATCAATTCCTCTATTAGTTGACCAAAAAATTAAAATTTTAACTCATGTTGACAAATTAAGTGAAGGGTAAAATTGCAACTTCAAGTTTTTTACATAAAATAATTTAAAAAAGAAAAAGAAAAATATCGTTCATCTTCTTTCCCTTTCCCATTCCCATTCCCCCAACCCCCCATCCCATCACAATCAACCAAATCAACCCAACCTGACAACCCCGGTCAGGGTGGTTGGATTTTGAAATTTATTGCCATAATTTTCCGAGCAACAGCATTTGAACTCGAAAGAACTTTGTCCCTTAATAAACTCCCCATTGCTTGTATCAATGGCAGATGCATTCGACGAAAGCCTTTTCAAAGACATTATCTGCATGCAAGTCCCTTGGCCAACTAAAAATTTCGAGGCTGCCGCCATTAAATTACTATACTGACCCAAAGCTTAACAACCCAATTTCATATATTTTCATGCAGTTTGATTTTTTCAAACAGAAGAAAGGATAATTAGGTTACAAAGAACAATGATTTCGACAAATCAAAGAATGAGGGGGAATGGGAAGAGCACAGCCCTAGTGTATGAAAAAAGAATTGAAGTATTTATATAAAGTAGAGACCGTAAAACCTGAATATTAATTAAAGAATCAATAATCTGGTTGGGAGGCTGCCACCTTGGTAGAAGTCGCATCAACTTGGGAGTTAAAAAGATAGACCCCTCTCAAATTCAGAAAACGGATCGAAAATCAAAGCTGTTTTATGGCGAGAGAATTCCGTGCATGGATTGGAATCTGTGAAAATTGCTGTGAAAAATGGATTGGAATGCTCCGCGCACTTGATCTCTACTAAGCAATCTCAGATCTTTGATCAGAAATTGAAATGATTTTCTCCTACGATTGTCGGTGGGGTGGGGTTGTTTCGGGTTTGGCATGGGGGTTGAGAAGGAAGATGAACAGTATTTTTATTTTTATTTTTCTTTTCTTTTTTATTATTTTATGTAGGAATAAATTTACAATTTTTTTATTATTTTAATTGGTTAGATTAAGTCAAAAATATAATTTTTTGTTCAACTAATGGAGGAATAGACGGATTCCATCCATACGTCCTTCGGCTGCAATTGAGATGAAAGATTGGAAATTGTGGGTGCAAAAATAAAATATTTTGATATAATCTATAACAATTCGAAATGTTTGGGATCTTAACTGCAATTCTTCCTTAATTTGTATAATCTACATATATCAAATAAAAAAAAAGGATGATTACAATCACACCATAATTTTTATTTTTTACATCACATTTTAATTGCACTTAAGGTTCTTAATATTTGTTCATTATAGTAATTATGTCCATGTGTTTCATGTCATTTTTATCCTCACACTTTCTATTAGTTAACACGTTTTGTATTTGATAACAGTTTTATGTCCAAAAGTCCGGCAAAATGACATAAAACAATTTATGGTGTATCAAATAATAATAATAATAATAATAATCGATGAGTAGATGTAATATCCTTGGAGGAAGGCTCCCTTGGGGCCAGGAGTATAAAGGGTGCACAGACCCTGGTCAATTTGGGCATATCCCGCGATTAACCTCCACCCATCACTGAGGGGCCGGGGATGGGTGGTCCAGGATATAGTCTAGTGTAAGTTAGGATACCTGGATATCAAAAAAAAATAATAATAATAATAATAATAATCGATGAGTTAAAATCCTTGATCATTCAAGGTCATTAATTTTGAGGTTTGTAATCGACAGTTACAATAATTGTCCTACGTGGCATCCTAGATGGCAACTTATTATTTGAAATATCAATTTTCTATAATTTTGTTGTCTCAAATAACAAGTTGTAGTTGCTGATTACGTGACATTATTCTTTATCTTGAGTGCATAAGTTTCAAAATCAATCGTGTTAGATTGGCACATTAAAATTGCAAAATATTTATTTAAAAAAAACTATAAAAGTAAGGCTTTATTGTAGTGGTAAAAGCGGAATTGGTACTAGCAAACAAATATCAGGTGCAAAAATAAAATATTTTGATATAATCTATAACAATTCGAAATGTTTGGGATCTTAACTGCAATTCTTCCTTAATTTGTATAATCTACATATATCAAATAAAAAAAAAAGGATGATTACAATCACACCACAATTTTTATTTTTTACATCACATTTTAATTGCACTTAAGGTTCTTAATATTTGTTCATTATAGTAATTATGTCCATGTGTTTCATGTCATTTTTATCCTCACACTTTCTGTTAGTTAACACGTTTTGTATTTGATAACAATTTTATATCCAAAAGTCCGGCAAAATGACATAAAACAACTTACGGTCTATCAAATAAAAATTGTGGAATAATAATAATAATAATAATAATAATAATCGATGAGTTAAAATCCTTGATCATTCAAGGTCATTAATTTTGAGGTTTGTAGTCGACAGTTACAATAATTGTCCTACGTGGCATCCTAGATGGCAACTTATTATTTGAAATATCAATTTTCTATAATTTTATTGTCTCAAATAACAAGTTAGGACGATGCTACTTGTACATCAAGATGTACATAGGGGGTTACACCCCCCTCATATGGGGAGTGGGACCCACTCAAATAAAGAAATATTATTCAAGTGGGTCCCACCTCCTATGTGAGGGAGTGTAACCCCTTATGTACATGTCTTGATATACAAGTAGACATTTCCAACAAGTTAACCTCAAATAACAAGTTGTAGTTGCTGATTATGTGACATTATTCTTTATCTTGAGTGGATACACATGGCTCTCATGTGCATAAGTTTCAAAATCAATCGTGTTAGATTGGCACATTAAAATTGCAAAATATTTATTTAAAAAAAACTATAAAAGTAAGGCTTTATTGTAGTGGTAAAAGCTCTTAACCATGATCGTTTGTTTATAGCTCACGTACAGAAATTGGATGTTGGATATACTTTATTGATATGATATGTGCCCAATTTTCATACGTTGTTGATCAATAAAAATCCACATTATGTGTGTAACAATTCATGAAATTAATGATTTGTAGGGCAAGAAAGGCGCCCTACCAACACCAGATAAATGATTAAACCAAAAATACAAATAAGAAGATAAGATTTTTCCACCTAAACCTTGGGAGATTTGATGCCTGCAGTTGGGCCATTGTTGAGATTACACTCAAATTCACTACACAACATCAAATACGAGGCAAGATTACAAATTACAAGATGAATTCTCACTCGGAGTACAAAAACAAGGTTATTGTTCATCAATTCTAAAAAACCTTCGTCTTTTGCGAACATTCACTCAGAATAATTTTGAAGAAAAGAGAAAGAATCAAGAGAGAAAAATCGAACTAACTATTTTTTTCGTGTTTCAGAATATGCCGAGAACCTTCTAGGTTTTTTTTAACCCTAGAATGAGATGAAATTCAACCTTTGAACTAGTGGAACAATCCAAAAACTAATCCAACGGCTTAGAAAAAAAATATTCACATGTCACAATCTCAACAATAGTAAGTCTTAATGAATAAGTCACATTTCTAAGTAGTGAATTTACCACAATCTTGACGGCAATTAAAGTGGACAGTGGACCAAGTCACCACAAAGATCACTGGGCCACCATTTTCTTCCGTTTTTTTTAGGCTCAAGTTTTAAGCAACCCAATCCTCACATGATTGAATTGGTATAAATTATGGACAAATTCAGGTCCTGTTTGATAGTACACATTTTTCATAAAAAATGAAATTTTTTTTTCATATTCCAACTTTTGTAGTGTTTGATAAGTAAAATTTTGCAGGAAAAATATTTTTCAACTTTCCAAATTTTTCACATTTTTGAGGAAAATAAATTCTTGATATTTTTGTGAATAAATATGTTCCTTTTTTTTCAATTGGCAAAAATTCTAGACACAATGGCAAAAAAATAAAAAATAAAAAAATACTTTTATTGACAATTTTCATGCAAATCAAAGTCAAACGAATGGTATTCGGTATTATTTTTTTTCAATTTTTTTTTTTTTTT
>OU503049.1:7811345-7823780 GCA_912172775.2 Fraxinus pennsylvanica
AAAAAATTATTAATACCTAATTTTTGAAATTGAATCTTAAAATGTAGTGTTTGAGGTAATTTTCCCATAAACTATAGAAAAGCTAGTTGGAAAAGTTGAAAGCACTAATGATCCATAAAATTGATGTTTGAGATGACTGAATTGGTGTAAACTATGATAGAACTGCTTGTGAAAGTTGAAACCACGTCAAGAATGAAACAAGAATGAAAAGAATGGGGTCGGGGGTTGAATTGACCACCACCATCAAAGAGATTGTATTAGAATGTCCAATATCAAAAAATGTACTGCAAATGAAAAAATGAAGGGAAAAATAGAAATATAGTAATTGTTGCTTAGCAATTATGGAAGAGTTGTAAGAATATTTCATTCTTAACATCAAATATGATTCGTATTTTAATGTTGTACTTCTATTTCTAGTTATTTCACAATATGCCAATTGTTGTAAATTATATGTCTAATGGTGAATAACAATTATACCCCTGCCATCCTAATTTTTATTACAATTGTATCCCTACTTATTTCCTATAAACATAGGGTTCTAGTTCTCAAACACAAGTTTATTGACTTCTCTAATTTTTTTTTCTCTATGTTATAATATGTTATTAACACGAAATTGTAGCCAATTGAGTTAGCAAAATTTATTTATTTCTGCTTACAAATCTAGAAAAAAAAACTCCTCCAATCAAAGAAAGACAATAATGTCTAGCCAATTAAGTTTACAAGGGAACTCTCATTTCCTACTCAAATAAAAGATCGATATTCTCTTAATTTTGAAATTGCATAATGAAGCAGTATAGTTATTTGATCCTGTTATATCGTTTTGACTATATCAATTTATGATAGACAAATATTTGTTTGAATGTAATTTATTTTCGCTCAATACTTCAATACAATATTCTAGAAAAATATTGTAGTATTATTCTTGGAAAAAAAATAATCTACATCAATATTCCAGAAGAATATTGTATTATTACTTGAAAATGAATATTATATTTGTATTATTTTATTGCAACTAAAGCGCACAACTTTACAATTTTTAATATTCTCGAAGAATATATTTATTTTCTTAAATTAGCAAATATATTTAATGATGTTTATGCTCCTAAAGAAGCATAACTAAAAAATATATTTATTCTAAACAAATATAATGTTGATATTCTCAAAGAAACACAAATTTTATAAATATTAACATTGTATTAGAATACATACTCCTAATGAGTTAATGTTTCTAAGTAACATTTTGTTGATACTCTTGGAGTAGCACAACATTATTTATATTCTAAATTAATATTAACTGCTCTTGAATATTATGATATTACAATTTTAATATTTCAAATGAAAATATTTTTGTTGTTCATGAAGATGATAGAAAAACATAAAGGGATTATAGATTTTTTAATCAAATCATCTTCTCATATAAACCCTAAAATAATATTCCTTGTTGAATCTAAGAAAATAACAAAACCACAAATATACCTGGATTCATGGATGTCAGATTGTTTTGCCTAGATGAGTTATGATCTTCCAATTGATTTGTGATCTTCTCTTGATTTTCACTCTCTGTTGATGAGAATGCAGAGAATCTCTAGAATACCAACAAATGTGGAACATAACCATATAAAATAATAGTAATTGAATAGTCATTATCTTTCAATTGCTTGAAATTGGCCACTCATTAATTTAAAACAACATTTCGGTCTCTACACTAGATTTTCATGAAACCTAATACTCATTAATCACAATACAACTTTAACGGATCACTTTAATTGACTAATATCCTGTAAATAATAGCACCACATATTTTAATATACAATGTATGGCCTCAAATATATTAAAATTTTTCAATAATCTCTCACTGGGCCATATGTGTAATCTTACAAATGTGTACAATCTTATGAGCTCATAATTTTGTTATCATTATTATGGGTATTACCAAACAATCTCGTCCAGTAGTCATATCAATATAGGCACAAAGCGATTTTCGTCACATTTAACATGACTAAATCCATCACATACACCCATACAACCAAATGACATAAATCAATGAAATCCAACAATCTCCCACTGGGCCATACATGTAATCTTACAAATGTGCACAACTTATGAACTCAAAATTATGCCATCATTATTATGGGTATTACCAAACAATCTCGTCCATTTGTCATATTGGTATAGGATCAAAGCAATTTTCATCACATTTGACATGACTAAATCCATCAATGGTCACATATACCCACACAACCAAATAATATAGATCAATCATGGGAGTGTAGCATGAAAATTATATGTTATGTGATCCAAACATGTCTATTTCCAACTGATCCAATCTTATTTCTTAAGTGAGATCAATATGAACATAATAACAGAGTAAAATGAGTTGAATACTTTATTTCTGTACAGAATAATATCCAAATAAACAAATGTGCCTTGAACATAAAGCAATGAAAATACAACTCCCACTAAAACATGATATCCCCATGATATACAATACCCATACGAGCAGTGTGCTCATGAAATACCTGGGTGTCAATTCCTTAGTAAGTGGATCCGCAATTATGGAGTTTATCTCAATGTGCTATATGGAAATCTGTCCACTCTGTACTATTTCCTTCACAATCAGGAACTTAATTTCAATGTGTTTTGA
This sequence comes from Fraxinus pennsylvanica, assembly GCA_912172775.2. Classification (NCBI taxonomy): domain Eukaryota; kingdom Viridiplantae; phylum Streptophyta; class Magnoliopsida; order Lamiales; family Oleaceae; genus Fraxinus; species Fraxinus pennsylvanica. Next base: position 7,813,990 of record OU503049.1, read on the forward strand.
CTTAGATGAACTCCTTTTATTATTAAAAATAGAATCGTTGAGTTATTGTGACAATATAACTTTAGTGGTCTTTCTACACCATTCATAATGCGTAGCCCAGTGACAAACTTTCGTAGTCATATTCCATGATTAGATGCCTCATAATATGCTATAAATTCTGGTGCCATGGTAGAAGAAGCTATGAGTGTCTACTTGGCACATGTGTTTTGACTTAGATGAACTCCTTTTATTATTAAAAATAGAACCGTTGAGTTATTGTCACAATATAACTTTAGTGGTCTTTCTACACCATTCATAATGCATAGCCCAGTGACAAACTTTCGTAGTCATATTCCATGATTAGATGCCTCATAATATGCTATAAATTCTGGTGCCATGGTAGAAGAAGCTATGAGTGTCTACTTGGCACTCTTCTAAGAAATAGCTCCTCTAACTAGCAGATACATATAGCCTGATGTAGATCTACTACTATCTTGGCATCCAGCAAAATTAAAATCGGAGTACCATATGATCTCTAACTGATCTAATATGATATATGTAAGCATGTAGTCTTTTTTTCTCTTCAAATACCTCATAACCCTATTGGTTGTTTTCCCATAATCCATTCTAAGGTTGCTCAAATATCTGTCTAACATTTCAAAAATGACAAACCTCTTAAGACCACCAATAGTGTTGTAATTATTCAAGACTATTATGCCAAGAATAAGAATCACATATAATTGACAGTTCGAGATTCATACCTACGGAAAACATTGTTACGTATGAATATTACCAACTAGATCTTTCTCTCCTTACTCCTCAATATAATCGACCGTCAATGGGGCAAGCCAAAACCATATGGAGAGGAGAGAGGACCTAGCCATACATACATACATACATACATATGAAATTATAAATTCGGCCCATTACCGACTCTAACCCTAATTAGGGTTTACTTAATTTCGGCCCATATACTTAAAATTACCATATTATAAACAATAAAGCCTGTAAGATGTACAACGACCCAAGTGATCACTAACATATTAGGCTTAATCATAGTATTATTGCAGCCATACATCTAACCCGTAAAAATCGCAATCAAATGGAAGCCCACATTATAGTATTATTCCAACATTCTCCCATTTGAGCAAACATTTGATTGCTATAGAACAAAAATTTTAACATTCGAGTCAGACTACATAGGTGGCCACACAAGTACAGCTGCAATAATAAAACCCTACACAACATGATCCTATCCAATAAGAATGTTAACATCGAACATGGAAGTCGTTACACCAATCAAATGATGTAAGACCACTCCACAACTACAAATGCCAACATCCTTATCGACATGGATCCTCATCCTCCAACTAATATGGTAGTATGTACTATGAACTTGGGACCAAATGTGATCAAAAATTGTGCTAATTCATATCAGTCCTCAAAATACTTCTAATCGAAATGAAGCCACATGTCCCAAAAGAGACTCATCTTATGTCTTTAATTGCCATATCTCGATATCAAAATGATACCATAATAAAAGACATAAGTCAAATGCATGTACAAAACAATTTATGAATAGGGAAAAATATATAATATCATTAGAAGAGACTGTATCCGAAGAAAATATGGGTTGCTTACGTACCCTGTGAAGGATCAAGCCAAAACGTAGTCCTCTTATGTAAATAACTCCCACTAACCAAAAATATCAAAGATTTCCACAATACCCATATTAGTAACATGAGTCTTAAAAACTTTAGGAGCGAGTCTCTTAGTCAAAAAGATTTGCAATCATCGCATCTATATTGATATGCTCTATCTTCGTCTCTAAACCTCAAATATTTGATGTCAATATGTATCCATCTATTGGAATTTTATTATTTCTTGAAAAGAACACTACTGCGCTTATTATCATAATAAATAATGATTGGCATCGAGATAGAATCAACAACTTTCAGCCTATAAATAAAATTCATTAATCAAATGCCTTGAATTGTAGCTCCATAACATGCAACAAATTCAACCTCCATAGTAGAAGATGCCACTAAATTTTGTTCATCATTTTTCTACGAGATGGAACCACCAACCAATATGAAAATATAACCTGAGGTTGATTTTAAATAATCTTGACATTCAGCAAAATCAGAATGTGAGCAGCCTACCACCTCAAGGTGATTTGAACGCTAGAAAGTGAGCGTTTTCTTTAAGTATCTCATAACTTTCTTAGCCGCTTTTCAATGCTCTTGTCATGGATTCAACTGAAAACTATTGAGCCAAATCACTGCTTGCATGTACAATGTCATCAACATATATGACAAGATAAGTAAAATTTCTCCCACTGATTTTAAGATAAATACATTTATCGACTGTATTTTCAACAAAAACAAGAGAAGCCACAATCTCGTCAAACTTCAAATACCACTGTCGTGATACCTGCTGGGGGCCATATAAGGATTTATTTAACTTGCATGCCAAGTTTTCTTTTCACTTCACAACAAAACCTTTAGGTTGTCTCATGTAAACCCTTTCCGAAAGATCTTCATTCAGAAAAGCGGACTTAACATTTCCTTTTGAGTCCAACTTGCTTTTGAAAATCCAATTATTACTATGGCTTTAGCATCCGAATAAAATTCAACAAGTTTCCAAACTTTATTCTATTCCATAGAATTTATTTCATCATCCATAACATTTATCTATTTATGTGACCTAGGACCTGTCAATGCTTTATTTAAAAGTAACAGGGTCAACAATATGCCCAACATTAAAATCACTCCTAGTGGAAGCTTTTCTAGTGGATTTAGTCAACTATCTTCTTATACAATCCAAACAAGCATCAAAATCAGAGAAGTCGAAAGAGAGAGAGATGAAGGTATCTCAATTTTAACTAATCTTTCTATCATATCCTTTGAAATGTGACCCAAACTCTTAAGTATAACATGGATGATGATTCACAAATTAGAGACATTTTCTTTGACATATTCGCAACATAAGAGACTTCACCAAAAGAAGCCAAAAAAATATAAATAAATCATCACATAAGAGGCAATTTCCAATTAAATGAGAATCATAAAACAATTCAACCATTTTATTACCAAAATTAAAGGAAAAACCAAAAGCATCAAGTATCGATATTAAATTTCGTCTCATTGTCGGTACAAATACAGTATTTTTCTAAAAACCTAAAAAGAAAACAGATTCCAAAAATAACTTCACTACTCTTATGAACTCAACTTTCACTTGAGCTCCGTTCCCAATGCACAGGCTTACTTCATTCTCACTTGGCCTCCGTTTGCTCGTGAACCCCTGCAGAACTCTTCTTCTTCTTCAACCAAGTTCTAAACTTAAAACAATCTTTCTGCCAATGACTCTTGAGACCACCAAAAGTCTGACCTCCAAAATTTTTGTTCTGCTGATTCCCATGTGACTTGTGGCCCTTGTGGAACTTAGACTTATAGTTATGAAAAGACTCCTTGTTCTATGGTGGTTGAAAAGCTAATTGTACAGTTTCAACATTTTCACGCCTCAACCTATACTCCTCTTAGGCACATACATCAATATGATCATTCAAATCCCATTGATTTCTTTGAGCATTATAAGCAACTTTCAACTGATTAAACTGGCTCAGAAGGCTATTCAGAACATGATAGACCAGAAAAAGCTCAGCAATGTGAATTTTAAGAGCTTTTAATTTAGAAGAAATATTAATCATCTTCATAACGTGCTCCCTAACTCCACTTATACCATCATATCTCATATTCATTAGTTTTTTCCATCAAAACTCCAGTTTTAACTTTATCAGATTCAACAAATCTCAATCCTATGGTATTCACAAAACCTTTAGCACTTTCATTATCCGGAATAGCACCTATAATGGAATCGGATATTGAGCGCTTAATAACTTTCAAACAAAGTTTATTAGTCATTTCCCACTTTTCATACTCGGTTACATATTCATGATCGTTTTTATCTGTCGGTTTCGAAAGTTGCTTCTCCATTGCAAAATCTAACCCCAAAAGATCAAGTGCTATTTCTACATCTCGTTTCCATTTCAGATAATTATTCTCGGTCAAGGTTTCAATGACAGACAATTGACTCGAAAGTTGAGGCATTTAAAATCATGGAAACATAAAATAACGTGTTTAATATCATCCAAACATAGTGCATTCCAGCAATGGATGATAACATATTCATCTAATTAACATGGGCTAAATAATTAGATAATCCGTAATTAAAGTCAAAATCAAATGAACATTATTACGATAAGAGCCTAGATGCATCACTATAAAGTCACATTTGGACTAACGATATAACATACTATAAGGTACTCTTAAAACGCATAATCATGTTAGTTAACAAAACAGATTGATTTTCGAAACACCAACACCTTTGGGCAGAAGGAGATTTCTAGACCAATTAAAATCGTTAACTGTTTTATACCAATTTTCAAAAAAAAATATCACATATAATAATATCTTTGGGCAAGATACTATATGTGATAATTCAAAATTACAATACTACATTCAATTTTTTTTAAGAAAACCAAAAAACTAAAAATAAGTGTGTCACTTTGGCAGTTACTACCCACTTTTATTTCAAAATATTTTTCATAATGAGAGCACTTAAATAGACTCGAAGTCCACGAAAAATTTAATTATAATAATTAAGCAACATAATCATAATCATTAACTAACGAAAAGAGAAATTTAGCGCGATTATGAAACGAAAATAGCAGCTTAAATTTCAATACATGAAAATGAAAAATAACGACATTCAAATATTTCCACGAAAATTAAAAAGTCGTTAATTTTAAATATAATTTTAATTTTAGGTCAAAATTGAAACATGGTGGATCCAATTTAAAAATCTCATAAAACTTTAAATTCAATATTTTAAAATTACAAAATTGACTCAGAATTAAAATTATGTAAAGAGGGCCTCAAAATTCATAAATTACAGCACAAGTCCTTTTCTTTAAAATAGCAAAATGGCCCCTAGATTGTTAATTGCAAGAAAAGGGCTCGCTAAAACATAATTGCACGTAAGCCTCGAAATACACATAATTACAGTTAAGGCCTTTTTCTAACAAAATAACCCCTTCTTTAAATTGAAGGAGAAGCCCCCAAAAATTAACAAATTGCACAAGAGGCCCCCATCCCCAAAACTGTTGAACCGACCAAAACTAAAACCCTAGGCCTCAATCTATATTTTTTTTGTTAAATGCCGCCAGCGTCTAGATACCCACGGCCGGCGGGAAAGAGCTGCACGCTGCTGCAGACAGCAGCGTCACAACCGGCAGGGAAAGGCTGCACGCTACTACAGACAGCAACGTTGCAAGCTGCAGCGGGCAACGCTTTTGCAGACAACAACGTGGAGCTGCAGTATAGCTCAAGCTGCAGTGCCCGTCACCGCACATCAAACATCAGCGGAGCGAACCCGCCAACGCTGACTTTCCACACAGTAGTACACACAAAATCATACATACGCACATATACAATAGAGCAAAACCCAGATGCCAATAACACAACCACACACAACTCATATATCCTAAAAAAGTCTGATTTCATAACCATGAGTTTTAATCCATCCTTGCTGTATTTTACGCTAGTACACTGAATTTGTGACTGGCCATTGGTGAATGGAGGTCCATGCTAAATAACAAAACCTTCTGGATCTCTCACTAAAATGTCATAGTTGGTGAGGGTTCTGCAATCGCATAGTTGGTGAGGGTTCTGCAATCGCTATTAATGGGCAGTGGAAGCTATTCTAAAATTTAAGGGTAAACCCTGTCTGTGTCTATAAGTGCCATGCACATACAAGAAGAGAAGAATAGAAATTGTGGTATTTAATAATTGAATGTTGGAAATTGAAAAGGAAGTTTTCTTTTAAAGGATTCAAATCTTAGCATGAGGATCTGATACCAATTGTTGTAATTATTCAGTACTATCATGGCAAGAATAAGAATCACATATAATTGACATGTCGAGATTCATACCTGCGGAAAACATTGTTATGTATGAATACTATCAGTTAAATCTTCATCTCCTTGCTCCTCAAAATAATCGAATGTCAATGGGGCAAGCCAAAATCATATGGAGAAGAGAGGGGACCTAGCCATATATATATATGAAATTATAAAGTCGGCTCATTACTGACTCTAATCCTAATTAAGGTTTACTTAATGTCGGTCCACATTATAAATAATAAAGCCTATAACATGTACAACAGTCCAAGTGATCACTAACATAATGGACATAATCACAGTATTATTGCAACCATACTTCTAATCCGTAAAAATCGCAATCAAATGGAAGTCCACATAATAGAACTCAAATATCTGCCTAGCATACCAACAATGTCAAACCTCTTAAGACTCCCAACATCTGATGCATAGGAAATCTTCTACATTTCCTTACTTCAAGGTTATTTTGCGGGCATTGTCTGAGATTAATTTTGTCCCCCTTGGCAACATAGGTGTCACCTAATTTACAGTCATGCATGCCAAACCTCTGAAGTACATTGTCGATATAGCTCTTTTATGACAATTCAACAATATCTCGAGAGCGATCTCAATGTAGATGAATCTCTAATATAAAAAAGGCGTCACCAAGATCTTTCATCTCAAAATTCCTTAATAAAACCCTCTTGGTTACGTGCAACATGCCTGTATTATTATTGGAAAACAGTATGTCATCAACATACAAAATCAGTAAAATATGCTTACTCCAACTAAACTTGTGATACACACAATCATCAACAGCATTCATCTCAAAATCAAACGAGATAATTATTTGATGAAATTGGTAGTACCATTGACTGGAAGCTTGGTTGAGCCCATAGATGGATTTCTTTAATTTAAAAGCCATATTCTTCGGGTATCCTGACACAGTTTTCTAGTTGCACCATATAGTTCGTCTCATCAATGTCGCCATTGAGAAACGTCGTCTTAACATCCATCTGATGTAACTCAAGGTCAACGTGCGAAAAAAGTGCTATAATTATCCCGAAAGAGTCTTTTGTTGAAACTGGAGAAAAAGTCTCATTGAAGTCAATGCCTTCCTTTTGGATAAAGCCTTCAGCTACAAGATGAGCCTCATATCTTTCCACATTATCTTTCGAATCACTCTTGGTTTTAAATATCCATTTGCAACCAATGGGCTTCGCAACTTCTGGTAACGTGGTAAGATCCCATACTTTATTTCCTTGCATAGACTTATACTCCTCATTCATGGCATCAATCCACTTTTGAGAGTTAGATCCCTATATGGCCTGATGGAAGTTGATTGGATCATCTTCCATCAAACCATTATTTTCCTCATGTTCTTTGAGAAAATATAAAATCATCTGAAATAGCATTTTTCCTTTCTCTTGTGGATCTTCTTAAAGGTATTGGTTCTTGAGGTTGTTGAGTTTGTACATCTTGAATAATTACGTCATTTTGGATGGAAGGTTCAACATTGTCTTGTTGAGGTTCTGGATATACTCCTTGATCAATGACAGGTATAGGAACCTATACATTGTCAAAAGTAATAGTAGGAATGGAAACTGATTCTTCCTCAACTTCTTCTTCAAAGACAATGTCTCTAACCTTATTTCACCCTGAAACTCAACATCCTTAAAAAATATTGCAGTTCCCATTTCAAAAATTGACTTAAGTGTGGGATAATAGAATTTATAACCCATTGATCGCTCAGAATAACTAATAAAGTAGCTGCTCACTGTTTTGGAGTCCAATCTTTTCATGTAGCCTATAAGACCTAGCCTCAGTTGAACATCCCCAAATGTTAAAATACTTTAGACTAGGTTTTCTATCTGTCCAACGTTCACAAGGTGTTTTGACAACAGCCTTAGTTGGTACTTTGTTCAGAATATAAGCTGCAGTCTTTAATGCTTCTCCCCAGAGTGATTCTGGTAAGGTAGAATGATTAATCATACTCCTTATCATATCCTTAAGAGTCATGTTTCGTCTCTCAACTATACCATTCATGCTAGAAAATCCTGGCATTGTGTATTGTGGGACGATTCCACATTCCTCTAGGTATTTAGCAAATGGTCCTGGATATTGTTTACCTGAACTGTCATTTCTATCGTAGTATTCACCACCACGGTCAGACCTAACGCTTTTTATCCTTTTATTAAGGTGATTCTCAACCTCAGTTTTAAACACTTTGAACATGTCCAGTGACTCAGACTTTTCATGAATAAAATATAGGTACCCATAACGTAAGAATCGTCTATGAATGATAAAAAATATTATTGACCATTCTAAGAAGCCATAGGGAATGGTTCACAAATATCAGTGTGTATCAATTTTAAGACATCTGAAATTCTGTTAGCACATAATCTCTTAGTTTTTGTCTGTTTTCCCATGATACATTCAATACATACATCAAAATCTGTGAAATCAAGGGAATCCAAAATATCATCTGATACAAGTCATTCAACTCTAGCTTTTGAGACGTGACCTAAGCACTTGTGCCATAATTTTGCTGAATTTTCATTATTTAATTTGCTTTTAGTACCACTTGATTCCACATACAACGTTTCATGATACGATGCAACAGTATTAAGCATATATAGGTTATCAAATGTGAATAATAAACTAGTACCAATAACAATCGAATTTAATGAAAGACGGAACTGATTGTTTCCAAAAAAACAATAATATCCAAATTTGTCCAACAAAGAAACAGAAACCAAATTCCGTCTAAAAGAAGGCACAATAAAAGTGTCTTTCAAATCCAAATAATGACCAGTTTTTAACAATAATTGAAAAGTGCCTACTACTTCAACTTCCACTAATTTGCCATCACCCACATAGATGTGTCTTTCACCATCATTTGACTTTTGGTAGCTCAGACAACCTTGCATAGAAATACTTATGTGAGTAGTAGCACCAGAATCTAATCACCAAATATTTCTAGGTGCTGAAACTAAATTAACCTCAGAACAGACCAAAATAAGATTTGTACCTTTATTTGCAAGCCAGGCGTGATATTTGGTACAGTTCTTCTTCAAATGTCAAGTCTTGTTGCAAAAGAAACAGGTCCATTTGTCCTCTTGCCTTTTCTGTTTTACCAAATCCTTAGGAGCAGCTTCATATTCTTTCTTTCTCTTCTTGCCCTTATCCTTATAAGTGCTTGCCTTAGAAGTGTTTGCTAAATGAACATTTTCAGCTCTGTCTTACTTCAACATTTCTTCCTCTTGCACACAGTATGAAATGAGCTCATTGTATAAGAAGCGAGATCAATACCAAATGTACGAACAATCATCAAACAACTCAAACTTTAGTGCCTTAAGTTTAGAAGCAATGTAAGATATCTCCATGATGTACTCCCTTATATTTCCTTTGCCCTTATACCTTATTGAAATCAAGTGTTACAAAAGCGTGCTTGTTTTAGCCTTATCATTTTTCGCAAAACGTTTTTCAACTTCGGTAAGGAAATCTTAAGCATTAGTCACTTCTTCATATACTAGGCCTATAAAGGCTTTCGGAATGCCTTGCTTAATGATCATTAGACTCATGCTATTTGAGTGATTCCACTTCTCAAAGTTTCTCTTTTCATCAAATGAACTTTCATCCGTAAGAGGTGTGGGCTGCTCAAACCGAAGCGCAAGTTCTAGATCCATACAGCCAAGAATAATCAATACGTTCTCTTTCCAATCCTTGAAGTTTGTCCCATTGAGCATGGGAATAGAATTAACATTTGCAGATATTATAGTAGAAGATGAACTAGCTGTAGAGAGAAAATGATAAATTATGCTCATATTAATATTAACATTCAATAATCAATAAATTCAAATAATGGTAAGTC
>OU503049.1:7843629-7859755 GCA_912172775.2 Fraxinus pennsylvanica
AACCCACTATTATAAAATCTATTTTTCCAAAAAAATGGAGGTCAAACATGAGGGAAGTTGGCAATTGGTGGCGCATGCATGACAATAATGTAGTATATAATCTAACTTGATGGTTGCCTGGTGATTGCCTACCTTGGCACACTCGTGGCAGGGAAGATCGATGAAGGGTCATGAACGTTCCATAAAATGTTAAATGGTCGAGTGCGAAAGGGTGTGATTGGATAAAATCATTGATGGGTGCGATGAGTAGCGCAATTGATCTAATGAAAATACACAACATTTTAGAAACGACACAAGAAATCCTACAAATATCACTCCACTGGTAACATTCCAACATCCAATATCAATTTTGAAAATTGATCAATCTTCTTCTCCTATGCACAAAAACTCTGTAAAAAAAATTTTTTTTTAATGATATTTCGAGTTCAACTTTTGAGCAATTTGGAATAGCAAAAAAATTCGTTCACGTCAATTTCCATAGTACACATTCCCTAATGGATCAAGGATTTCGTGGTTGGTCAATTATCAGGTGGGAACATGGAACATGGTCCCACATACTATGGAAAAATCAAATTCGATGAGGATTTGGTTCACGCCATGGACATCCCACCGTTCTATTGCAAGCTGCTGTAAGTTTTTGACGAAATCCTTAATAATATCCTAGAAAATTCTTGATTTTTTCGAGAAAAAATTCTCTAACAATTGATAAAATTAGATAAGTTTTAGAGTCTCAACCCTCGATTCACACATTGAAATTCTTGGATAGTCGCCATAAATTCGGCTTACCCCATTTCCTCCTTTTTTTGACCATTTTCCAGTGAAAGACCCTAACCCTATTATATTAGGGTCTCCCACAATATCGAATTTGGATATGAAAGAAATTTTTGTTGATGAAAACTCTTATTCCAAAAGAATTTGACACAGTTCCCTTCTTTTTGTTTTGAGTCACAGCAGTGTCAAACCAAAATACGCAACAAGCATTAACTCTTTCTGAAAGGAGGTGATCCAGCTGCACCTTCCAGTATGTCCACCTTGTTACGACTTCACCCAAGTCACTAGCCCTGCCTTCGGCATCCCCCTCCTTATTGTTAAGGTAACGACTTCAGGCATGACCAGCTCCCATAGTCTGACGGGCGATGTGTACAACGCCCAGGAACGAATTCACCATAGACGTGTATGTAACTATTAAGAGTGAAGATATTCTAATTAATGTAAAAAATCCATCCAAAAGTTTTCTTTTAGTTCAAAACGATCAATATGTAGAATCAGAACAAGTGATTGCTGAGTTTCGAGCAGAAATTAATTTTAAAATAAGTTTTAAGTTAAATAACAGTCAATATTCTTTGCCCTAACCTAAACAATAATTGTGAAATTGGACGAATTCAAAATAATTTGCAAAAACGGGGTTAGGAATTTGCCCCATCCCTGGCCGCCTCTAAGAGATGCCATGTTGCCACTTGCCAATGAATGCCCCGTCCTGACGCGAACTTGGATCCACCTCGCCTTGTCTTCCTACAACAGCGAAGTTGTTTTTATGGCAACAAATTAAAATTTGATCAATAATCAATAACCCATACAAATAATATTGCATGTTTAGCAAAGCTTTGGTGCCTGTTTGGGAGATTTTTCTTTCATCGATTTTGATAATTTTGGATGGCACCGTTTTATAAGATTGGAAAAAACTTGCATCTTAGTTTTATTTTGTTATTATTATTTTTTTTTTTGGCATCGATTTTCAGTGATATAAAAATTATCTAAAATCGATGTAGTGTGAGTTTAATAGTCTTTCTCAACCTACCAAATCAATAAGTTTTGGCCGTTTCTCAAATTCTCTTCCAATTTTGTTTCCTATAACACAGTTATTTTCAAGGACAATTCTTGTGGTACATTATGGGATCCATAAGAGTCTACATAATGGACACTTTGCGGCCTACAATTGATTGGAGTGCCGGTCCCACAGGCACTCCCACCAATTGTAGGCCGCAATGTGTCCATTATGGATCCCATAATGTACCACAAGAACTTTCCTATTTTCAATTCACTTATGTTTTTCAAAACCAACTTGTAAGCATACATTAACTAAAAAAATTATTTATAAGCAAAAAAATTACTTTATAACTAAAAACTTATGTATATGATAAAATTAAATTTTAGTGTAAGAAAATTGATCATAAGTAAAAATAATACTAGCAAGACAAAAATTTACTTATAAGTAAAAAATTACGTATGTGTAAAAATTTATTTAAACATACAAGATTAACTTATAGTTGTACAATTTACGTATAAGTAAAAAAAATACTTGTAACTTAAAATTTTAATTATAAATAAATACTTCACTTTTTAAGCTAAAAATTACTTATTAAGTAAAATTTCACTATTGAGAAAAAATCATCTGAAAAGTAATAAATTGAAAATTTCATTAAGGGGTATATATATAATTTTATTAAAAAAAAAAAAATTTAGAATCGTCGGGTGATAAACTTCCATGAGAATATAGTTCCGCTATTATTCTTGCAATGAGGGGAATGTGTGTTGATGCGAAGCTCACTTCCTCGATAAGAGAGCATAAATGGATTCGAATAGAAAATAATGTCACGCAATGAGAATGCTTATATCTTCATGTGGCTTCATAATGTCGTCAACAGCTACTTATGTGGCCTATTTAACCAACAGGTGCACTAATGACATGATCATATGCATGTATTTACCTAAAATCCTAACCATGGTGTACATGCGCGTCAATTGTTCAGCTCGACAACCTAAGATTGAGGAGAAGGCTGCCTTGAGGTGCGAAATTTCTAAAGTCAAACCTACTGTTTGTGAAATTTATATACGTGTTTTAAAAATCGTTATAAAAAACATTCAAAACGAACTTTCATAAACGTTCCATAATTACCCACACACTCTCAAGCAAGCCCTAAATGCTAGCAAATGCAAACAAATCTCGTTAAAACCGCCATTACTCTCAAGAAAAGCTGAAGCTTTTTTTTTTTCTCGCATTGTAAATTTGTCCATTTTTCCCGAGAGATGCTTGATGTACAGTACTGGTGTATATCAAGCTACAGAGTTCTCTCACAACAATAATGGAACCCATGATTATAAAATAATCGTAAGGTCCACAATTGTGAGAAAGCTGTGTACAAGACTGTACACTAACACTGTACAAACAGCTTTTTCCATTTTTCCCTTCTTTCTCACCTCCCTAATTCCTGTGAAAGAGAATTGTAGAGGCCCGCTGCCTGTCCTTCAATTTTATTTTATTTTGACACGTGTTCCCACGTGTCTCTTTTTCCTCGGTCAGCTTGTCGGTTGGTTTATTATTATGCTAAAATGTATTTTTTTTTCTTACAACCCTTGACTTGTACGAGAAAGTTGGTATCAAGGTTTGAAGTTTGCTCTAAATCCCCAAAAAATTTAAGGTTAAAAGTATTTTTAAAAAAGGAAAGATAATTTATAAATTTAAAATTATAGGATAAAAAATAAATAATGCCAAAAAATTAAATATATATTTTTTAATAATAATGGTTTTTACATTTAGCATTAGAATTAACAATTATCAGTCAGGAAAACCTGATCGACCAACTTTAATTGCTCAGTTTGTCTAATTGCGCCTATCCACGATTGACACGTAACATTAAAAAAAAAAAACAATTTAGTAGCTTTAATCTACTTGAATTTAAGAGCCTCACTACACATAGAGAAAGAATTATGTGGGACCCACGCATAATTTTATTTTTAATACATGATGGACCCACCCATGTGAGTGTCCTGGTGAGCCATTGTGAATTAATCTCCGGTACATGGGGATTAATTCTGAATTTAAGTGCCTTTTTTCTATGAAATTCTTCATGAAGGATTTTCTTACTGAAATTATTAGTAAGTTGACAAGAAATCAAACCCCACAAGTTCAACTGACATTTCCATATCAAGAATTCGAACAACTAAATTAAGTAAAATAGTAATGCTTTTAATATAATATCTGTACATGAATTTGTTAGTACTCGCAATCAACTTTAACAATTTTAAAAGTTGTCAAGATTTTCAAGACTTCTTAACTATAAAAAAGCTAAAGGTCTAGATGGAACAGTCCCGTTCTCCTATCCACGGCGGGCAAGCTTATAATACTCATTCGGAGAGAACCCAACATGGGGTTCTCACATTTGGAGAGAACTATGCTGATTTTGGAATAATCTATTTCGTTATCTGCTCCCGTTCTCCTGCCCGCGGCGGGCAAGTTTATAATGCCCACTCGGAGAGAACCCAACGTGGGGTTCTCACATTTGAAAAGAACCCCACGTAGGGTTCTCCTGCCACATCAGCAGGTGGGCAGGATAAACTTGCCCGCCACGGACAGGAGAACATTTTCGCTAGACGGAAACATACACTTCAAATCTTGAAATTTTTATTTCACATTCTTAGCTCGTCGTGTTATTCCAAGTTTACGGGCTCAAAACCGCAAACAAAAATTCACTAGAAATCTAACGCGTTTTTTGTTTAAGTTTGATCATTTAGTTTTTAAACTACTGATCAATCTTAAGTATCACAAAAAATCTTTAAGCTAGATTGACGAATAATCTTTTATAAAGAATGAATATCTTTTATAGAAATATAAGATTTCTAAGTAACGAGTAAATGTCACACTAACTTTGCACTCATATATTAAACTCGCCACCAGCATTAATTGTGGAGGTTACGAAATGGTTAAATGAAAACAAAAAATAGTTGGATGACATTAAAATTTGACTAACATGAGAAAGACCCATGATCATCAATAAAATTTTCTCAATCAAAATGAATCACGTAGATGTAAAATTTACTCTAAGGCCCAAATTTTGACAATTTTGCTGTGAGCATGTTTAGTAGGGCTTAAAATCCAATTAAAATTGAAAATATAGTCGTTATTGGGTCTCACTCGTCTAATAAAAGTCAACAATAACGATTAGTTTTTCAATTTTAATTCGATTTTAATCTCTACCAAACACACTCTAAATCTCAAAGTACACTTTCTAAATGACAACTTCGCCAAAAAACTGGATCACACGCGCCCTGTGCAACCCAATTTTCTTGCATGGCAGTTGTGTCCATCCAACTAGATAATTAGAGCTTGTTTGGTAGAACTTAAAATCCAATTAAAATTGAAAATATAGTCGTTATTGGGTCTCACTCGTCTAATAAAAGTCAACAATAACGATTAGTTTTTCAATTTTAATTCGATTTTAATCTCTACCGAATACGCCCTGTGTGTACAGAAACTGTGCACACAGAAAACTCCCGGAACACACACAATACGGGTGGGGCCCGCATTTTTGGCAATATTTAATTTCGTGTGGAGTCTACTTTCATGTGAGTTTTCTGTTCAACTTCTTGAGGGATTTTTCTGTACTGGAAAAATTCAAATTTTGATAAATAGAATCAAAATAGATTTAGATCCAATGTAGACCAACTTTGGAATTTGTTCACCGGTCACATTTATGAACCGACCCGAGTCAGGTGACCTACACTACCCGTGCTGTTTTGTCCTATTTCCCGTGGATCCCGCTTGGCTGTCAAAGACCCATACATTACACATGTATAGCCCCGTTTGATGCACGTTATCAATTCAAAAACGTCTTTTTTTTTTTTATGTGATTGAGAATATATGGTTGAAAAAAAATGAAAAGTTATTAATGTGATGAAAAATATTATTTTATTGAAAAATATATGATTAAAAATGAGTAGAAGAATGACAATAAAAAAAATAATGTGGCTCAAATAAGGCCATAACCATTGTTTGAGCATCGTTTTATCAAAAATTCATTTTTTTCAAAATTAATTTACATACACACATTTTTCAATAAAATAATATTTCACATAAATCAAAATTTTTTTCTTTATTTTAACTACACATTCTCCAAAAATCACTATTTAAACATACATTTTTCTCACAAAGTGGGGCCCAAACAAGGGCATAATTACTGTGCACACACGAAGGGTAGATTTGGCCACTAGTGAAAATTGCAACTTTTGTCCCCCGTGTATTGCATAACTAAGATGTTGATCTATAACTTCTCATTATAATTGCATAATCAGCCTTTCTCGATACACCAATGGTCCAATGAGTATATCCATGTACACAAACAAGGAAAGAGTGCACCATTTATATTCAACTTTAAAAAGAATTATGATAGTTGTAGAGAAGGCAGCGGCCAGATGCAGTACCAAAAGATGATTTGAAGAGAAATGATTGGATGAAAAAGTTGACTGTGATTTAAACTGACAAATGATAGAGTGCTATGTAACATTATTTAGAGCATGTTTGGCTAAACTTAAAATTCAATGAAAATTAAAAATATAGTTGTTATTGGGTCTAACTCGTCTAATAAAAGTCAACAATAACTGCTAGTTTTTCAATTTTAATCCGATTTTAATTTCTATCGAACACGCTCTTAAACCTTTACGTCAACTTTGATGTATATATAGCAAGGTCTCTTTCAAAAAAGCAATTGATTTATTGGTTGTGCTATATGTACATGACAATTTATATAATGATTTATCAACAAATGATGTTGTTAGATTTAGTAGGAATAAATCCTCGTCAATCAAATAACTTTTCTACTAATATTTTGACACGTCATCATTATATAAAATGTTATGTAAATAATTATATACAATAAACAGTTTTCAGTGGTCTATAGCTTTGCACTATTTGAAACTCCATACATAAAAGAAGAATCAAACATATGAAGATGAGTCGTGCTTAGGCATTTAAAGGAAGACGTGTTCTTATTGATAATTGATGATACAGAAGTGATTCAGATATACTTTTTGGACGCAGATATTTATTTGATTGGTTCGCTAGGTACGAAAATTTTAGTGAACTCAATTCGATTTCTTATTTTTACATGATTATTATATTGGTGGAACAGTCAAGGGGATATTCATGTCTTAACGTACAGACGAGATTGATCGAACAACATAGGCAGCGCTTTTGAAATGACTACATCAAACACCATATTCAACACGTATTCCTAACTTACTAATTATTTACCACAATAACCTTTTTTAACATTAAAAGACACACTCTTCATTTCAAAATTAAAAAGAAGGATTTTTCCCCCAGACCCCCGACCCCCCCAACCACTCGGACTACCCGGACCCGAAAACCTTGGACCACTTGGACCCTGAATCTCCGAACCTCGGACCACCCAGCCCCCTAGACCTCGTTAACAAATAACAGATATATTGTGATTTCTTTACAAATTTGGATTTCTTCAACATAATAAAAACACATTATTTATCAATATTATAAGAAAAAATTCGTATTTAACCAAATAATATGAAGAAACTTTGAATATGGAGATGAATATGGAAAAAATGACATAAGCCCTGTTTGACACACGTTATCTCAAAATACATTCTTTCAAAACTCATTTTCAATCACACATTTTTCAATAAAATAATATTTTTCATCCATCAATGAATTTTCTTTAATTTTTATTTTCCATTACATCACTATTTAAAATACATTTTTTTTTTTTTAATAATATTCATCAAACACCCCGAATAACAAAAAATGGTAAGATTTTTAAATTTTCAACTTCAAAATGGAGGTAAAATTAAATGGGTATTGTCATTTCCTTAAATTTTTTACCCAAGATGGTGCAATATTTTAAGGCTAAATTACACACACAAACGCGGTATTTATGGGATAGATTACTCTTATATAAACTATCTTCGGTAGCTCTCTATTGGGGAGAGTGGGAAGCAACCTGGCACAATTGCTTGCCCTGCCTTCTGATCTTCTCCATTGCCGTTTCTTCTTTGATTTTACTTTATTCACATTAATGCTTTTCCATCAATCTTTATTTCTACAACATCCCAAACCCCAAATTTCTATTTTCTAGATCTGCTTCGTTTCTGCTCAATTTATCCTAAGAAAAACTAAGATTCAAGTAGGAAAAATCTTAACACAGTAACCCATCTCAACAAATCTTGTGTTGAGAAGTATAAAATCCCTTTTTCTTAAGTTTTTTTTGGGGGAGGTTTGGGTGGGGGAAAATGAAGGTGTCCGTATCTCTGAATAATTCTGAAAAAAATTTATGGGATCCTTTGAGAAGTCCATCGGTGGCAACTATTTCGCCGGCGGGGATACAGAGTAGAGCCTTGCCTAGGCTAATGGTATGGCTGATTGTGTTTGTCTCCGCTACCTATTTAGTGTACTCACTGAAGCTGCTTTCCTCTTCTCACGGTTGTAACGAAGATATTTTCACTCTCCGACACAATAGCATAAAATTGGTTTCGATCCAAAATACCACAATCTATCCTCTGCAAATGGGCATAAAATCAGAAAAACGTGTTGAAAAAACCAGAGTGCAACACATAGTTTTCGGCATTGGGGCTTCGGCCAAGCTGTGGGAAAAGCGGAAGGAGTACATAAAGTTATGGTGGAAGCCCGAAATGAGGGGCATAGTTTGGCTCGACAACCGTTTGAAAAAATACCCCAATCAGAGTGAGAGCCTCCCAGAACTGAGAATATCGGCCAACACTTCGCGTTTTCCTTACAAGAACAAGCAGGGACACCGGTCTGCCATTCGGATTTCTCGAATTGTATCGGAGACATTAAAATTGGGAATGAAGAATGTGAGATGGTTCGTAATGGGAGATGATGATACTGTATTTGTGACTGATAATTTGGTCAGGATTTTGAACAAATATGATCATAATCAGTATTACTACATTGGGAGTTTGAGTGAGAGCCATTTGCAGAACATTTATTTCTCTTATGGAATGGCTTATGGTGGTGGTGGATTTGCCATTAGCTACCCTTTAGCTAAGGCTCTTGAGAAAATGCAGGATAGGTGCATTCAGAGGTACCCTGGATTGTATGGTTCTGATGATAGAATGCAGGCTTGTATGGCTGAACTCGGTGTCCCACTCACCAAAGAACTCGGTTTTCACCAGGTGAGTTAGTTCTAGTTTCTGTTTGTTTTACAAACTTCATAGAGTAATCATTCTGTACAAGATTATCTTAGGTAGTCCATAAATGTACTATGTTAAAGTTGTGAGCGGTGAGTGGACCTTAGTTCTTGCCGGTGAATTGCAATTTTAGTTGTTGAGCTTAATGCTTTGTTATCTTGCCGACACTGCCTTTGGGGCAGCAGATGGTACTGGAAATTTATGGGCTTTTCCTGCATTAATATAGCAGAAGGTTGTCCCCTCTTCAATAATGAAGAATTGATATGCTTTTGAATTTTTTTGCTTTCAAATATAGCCCGTTTTCTCACAAAAACCAGTTTCAACCCCACATTCTTTAATAAAATAATATTACACGTAAATTTAAATTTTTTATTTTTTAACCACATATTTTTCATTACATCACATCACATCGTAAAATACATTTTTTTCACTGTAACATGCATCAAACACCCCATGAGATATTTTGGACGACATATCTGCTATTCATCACCCACATCTTACTGGTTTCCATGTGTCGGGTATCTAATTTGGTGGACTTTGACTTTGGTCTGTAAAATCCCACAGTCCAAGAGGTCCAATAGAGCCAAAGATGTGGGGTCACTAAAAAATAGATAATAATTTGTTGGTGGGGTGGGTGGGGGTGGAGGTCGAGGTGGAGGGCAGTTGTTATTGAATTTGTTTGAGTTGTACGTGTACATAATTATGGGTTACATTATTGTTTGACTAGTTCTTTGTGGAAAAGTTGATAGTGGAATGGGGTTGGTTTGATTATTAATGCTTGAAATTGGTGAATTGGGCCTGCTTGGTTAAGCGTAAAAAGTATACATATAAGTAAATAAGAAGTTGTTAGGGTTAAATTCCAATTTTATATTTGATGTTATTATGATTTGATTTTGTTTTACCATGGCACCAAACTTTATACTTAATGTCATCATGACCACTCAATTTGATTTTATCTCACCAAGGCCATCCAATTTCATATAACGTTTCACTATGATTACCCAATTTTATATAACATTTACCATGATCACTCAACTTCTTTTTACCATTTTCATTAATTTTAAAAATGTGTAAAACAGTAACTTTACATTATATATATATATAAAAAAAATTTTAGAAAAAAATAAAATAAAATTTATTTTTAAAAAATAAAATAAAAACTTATTTTAAAATAAACCTATTTAAAATTTAAAAAAAAACTGTTATATATATATATATATATATATACACACACACACACACACCTCTTTTAAAATTAGTGAAAATGGTGAAATGAAATTAAGTGGCTATGGCTAAACGTTATATGAAATTGGATGGTCATAGTAAAATAAAATCAAATTGGGTCGGGCCAGTGATGGATTTAACCTATTGTAGATAATAAATTATTTTGACATTAATAATAGTTACTTTCAAGAAAAATGACTTCAAGAAAAACATAAGGTTGTGACAGAATTCTGACATCGTCTCTTCTTGGTGGATCACGATTAGTATGATGTGTATGGGAACCTATTTGGGCTCTTAGCCGCGCATCCTGTCACCCCATTGGTGTCGTTGCACCACCTCGACGTGGTGGAGCCGATCTTTCCCAATGTTACTCGAGTCCAAGCTCTCCAGCGGTTGGCAATTCCATTAAAACTCGATTCAGCTGGTCTAATGCAACAATCTATTTGCTATGACAAGGTGAATGGTTGGACCGTTTCGGTTTCTTGGGGCTTTGCCATTCAAATATTTCGTGGGGTGTTGTCACCCCGGGAGATAGAGATGCCATCGAGGACCTTCTTGAACTGGTATAAAAGAGCAGATTACACGGCTTATGCATTCAACACGAGGCCTGTTATGAGAAACCCCTGCCAGAAGCCCTTTGTGTTTTATTTCTTGAACGCGAGAATGGATTCTCGGACAAATCAAACGGTGAGTGAGTACCGTCGGCATAATGTCCCTCATCCGGTCTGCAAATGGAAGATGGCCAATCCTTGTAAAGTTGATCGAGTTGAGGTTTACAAGAAGCCTGACCCACATCTCTGGGATAGGGTAAGTCCATTTCCCTCCCTAACTGGTTCATTCTACACCATTATCGTTCTGCATTGCAGTTTTAGTTTTGCTTCATGACTGTATTTCCTCTTTGCATATATTGATCATTTTTTATGATTCTATTCTAAATCTAAAAGAAAATACATGCTAGTAAGGCATGTACCAATTAAAAAATTAACCCCAAAACTCTAGAGAGGACAAATTACTTGTTTATTTAATTTGTCTTGCGATGGGCCAGAACAAATAAAGATCCTGGAAATCTAGCTGACACCCATTTATAGAAACTACGAACGCTGAAGGATTTTTGATGGGAAAAACAAAAAAAATAGACATGGAATGTGAGGGAGTGTTGGAGATTTAGTTTGAGAAATTTGTCCTTTCTGATATATTTTATAATTTGATATGAGGTGGTCCGACACAAAAAACCTTAAACAATACATTCGACAGCCAGACAACTACAAAATTAGGCCTTGGTTGATGGTTAAGTAAACTTGGAAATATGTTACCTTCCATTTAATTTATTTAATAGACATTCATTTTGTATTGTTCTGTGGCAGTCTCCAAGAAGGAACTGTTGCCGAGTCATGGATTTGAAGAACAAAAGAATGGCGATCGATGTGGGTGTATGCAGGGAAGGTGAGATCAGTGAAGTAGTATGATCTTCTTGTACCACCCTTCTTCCATTTAATTATTAACTGTATTCCTTCAATTTGTTCGATTCAAGTCTTCAAATTTCTTGTCCTAGTGAGCGAAGAATTGCCGAGGAAGAAGGCGAATTAATGTAAAAAACTTGTATATTGAATCTGCATTTTCAAGAATTTGGTAGTATTAGTTCCATTTTTCCCCTTTTTCTTTATATATTTTTCTAAATATGGAGTCAAAGATTCTTAGTGTTTGTTAGTTGCATCAACGTAATTACCAGAATGATTTAATAATCTGTCTGGTTGTTAAGAATTATTAGTTAGTCACAGTCTTGATGGATTATTTTTGTAAATGTTTATGTAAATTGCAATTATCACCTTAGTTCTAAATTATTGCAATTTTTCTAAATTATTTTTTGAGTGAAAATGCCTTTATATCTGCAAAATTAATTTTTTTTGAACTAAATTGCTTTTGAATATGTTTGAATAATTTTCTGGTATTGATTTATCTAGCTAGGAGTTTGTATAACTAATCTAAGATAGCTTTTTCAAAAAAAGTCTTTTTTACAAAAAGCACTAAAGCAGAAGCAAAAATTATGTCAAATTGCCTCGAAACATAAGCTCATGTTTGGCAACAATTATTTCACATTTTTTTAATTTTCACATTCAATTTTAACAATACATTTATACAATAAAATATTGAACGTAAATTCAAAAAAATTTCATATTTTTTAACTATACATTTTTCGAAAAAATATTTTTCAAAAATTTATTTTCTCAAAATAATGGCATCAAACAGGGCTAAAAATTTGTCTTTATTTTCATTATATTGCTATGAGATCAAGCAATTTCATAATACAAAAATGTTGTGAGTACAGAAATTTTCTATAGAATTTGCAACGGAATTTTGAATTTTACTCACATGGGGGTGGGCCCCATGTGAGTAAGTAAAAAGTTGATTTTTTAACCCACCCACTCCCCTGATGTGTATCATGTACCTATAATAGAACTCTTCCATAATAATATAGGTGAAAGTGTGAAATACATGAACATGACAACGAAGTTAGTAGACTCTTGAAAGTGCCATGAACCGAACGATTAAATGCTAGTCGCTTCAATCGAATACTGAAAATTGATTTTATATTAGAATATTATTGATTCGTTCAAGAATATTGATTAGAATTGAAAAATAAAGAAAACACACAATTTTATTTTTATTTAGTCAAATTCAAAACTCATTATGTGAAAACAAAGTGCGGCGGCTACTATGCTTTTAAGCACTAAACCAAAATTGCTAATATGTTCTAAAATTGCAAGTTTAATCCTTATACTTCTAAGAACTATTAAAAGAGACTCGTTAATAACTGAAAACAAAAATGACATAAAAATGTAAGAAGCGCGTAATAATAAAAATAAAGCTAGCTGTGTATCCTCTTGTCACAACTGCATCATATAAGCTTGGGCTTTGATTGCTCACGAATCAGCTTATATGGTTGAATAACTCGTTGCTTTCCATCTTAGCTTTGTACTAATATTAGACACATCCTCTGATGAGAGTATTTGTTCGGATTTATGCATGTAACTCTCTGCTAACAAGCATTGAATGTATTGCAAAAATGGTTAATGCGTTCGAAATTTGTCATTTACTCCCTCCTCCATTAACCTTTTTTTTTTAAAAAACAAAAAGGTGTCAATTTCAATTCGAGGATTGTTTAGAATAATTCTCGGGGTTTGAAATTTGAATGACATAATAAATGTTGAAATTCATTAGTTTACAAAAATTATTGTAATAAAGGAATAGGAAAAGAGGAGAGCCATGAAAACCATTAAAGGAGATGTGCAAACCTTTCCGTGGACGGGTGAAGACAAAATGACTGTAAGTCTGTAAGGTTAAAGATATTTATACATAATTTAATGTACTGAATTGTTTATCTCCTCTCACAAGCACGCGGGCCCCGTGGGAATAAAAAAATCCCCAAATGTAGTCCCTATCCCCTATTGTGAGTAGTCGGTATGTGATTAGGTAAACAAATTCGATACAGGTAGCATGGTCCATAAATGTAATATCACAAAGATTTCACCTTACATAGCTCCCGTTTTGGCCACCTTCTTATCTCATTAAAATGAAAAATATGACCATTATTCATCACATCAATATTTAAATTCAAATTTTCTATCTCTAGTGTGAGCCTCAATAACGGCTATATTTTTCATTCTCATTCTACAAAAAGGTGACTCACACAGGACCATAATGTCCCATCCTTTTTTTTTCGTGGATTACAACATAAATATAGTACATAGGGTATATTTTGATTTGCTCTACCACCACAACCACAATTGAATCAAAGTTTAAATTTTTGGATCAACTTACGGATTCTACCTATTGTCCTCTAGCCGCAATCGAAACAAAAAGTTTGGGACTATGAATGTAAAAATAAAATATTTGGGTATAGTTTGTAATAAATCGAAAGACTCGGAACCCCGCTGTAATTTTTCCCAATTTACTATGCAAAACAATACTACGTTTGGCAAAACATTTGAAAATTGTAACTTCAGTTCCTAAGTGCGACACCATCCAACTTTATACTTAGCATCACCATATCCACCTAATTTAATTTTATTTCACCATGGCCACCTAATTTCATATAAAAATTCAAAATGACCAGCCAATTTTTTTCATCATTTTCACTAATTTTAAAAATGGGTAAAACGGTAATTTTGTATTATAAATAAAAAATAAATTTATAAAAATAAAGTTTTTTTAAAATTTTAAAATAAGTTTTTATTTTTTTAAAAAAAATTAAGCATTTATTTTAATTTATTTTAAATTCATTTATATATATAATGCAAATTTATCATTTACCCTTTTGAAATTAGTAGAAATTGTGAAAAGAAGTCGAATATTCATGGTGAAACGTTATGTGAAATTGGGTGGCTTGGTGGCACTACGTATAAAGTTGGGTACCATATTGAAATAAAATTACAATAATACTGGGTGTACAATGCCCCTTTCATAGAAGTTTTACAGGAAAATAAAAAAAGGTGACGTGGAGGCCAAATGTGAGGGGGGAAAAAAAGGAAAGACGAGATCCAGCCATTTTGTGGTTCCTCCTTTTTCTTTCCCCAAAATGGAAGCCCGAATCTCGTGAACAATCCCACAGCTCCAAAACCCACATCACAAATTCCATCACAAAATTCCATCTCCACCGAACGGCTCCATTTCCTCATTTCCGTGAAGGTTGACGAGATCGAGAAAATCTACTGAAAATCCACTCCGACCCGTGTACGGTGTGTTAAGAGGAAGGAAGACGAGAGTCCAGCGATTTTCCTTTTTGAAAACCCGCAGATCCATTTCCTTTTTTGAAAAATCGCAGCTCTATTTCCTCATTGCCAACGAGATCGAGAAAATCCAATCCAACCCGTATACGGTTTTCAACCTCAAAGCATTTCTCCCATCCGTGTGCACACCATGGATATCGTCGTCTTATCGGGCAATCCCTAGATAAGTGCTTCGTGCTTCTACCGTCGTGACAAACACCAAAATTCCGTCCTCCCATCCTGGACGGCAAATCCTAGAATGAAATCAATTATGAAGTTCATTGCAGTTAACATATTGTCCCCATTAAAGTTCTTTACTGTTAGCATACTAATTATAGTTTTAATTTTAGATTTAAGTGATGAAATTGACAATTTGATAACAAATCTTTTAATAAATCACAAGATCAATCAATTAACCAATTAGAAAAAATAATATCTGGAAAAAAAAATTTGAAAAACAGCAAGAAAAAATATGACGCATACAGAATATTTACCCAGTTGTGACAAATAAAGATTCTCGTTGCCCGGAGTTCGATGTGAGTACGACGTTTGTGGATTGAGGCAACGACAGGAGCTGGAAATGTTAGTACGGTGTCTGGGGATGTAGATGATGGCCGGATGTAGATGCGACAGCTTGAGGTGGAGGTGGTTTCCGAGGGTTAAAATCGACGAAAAGGGAAAGCCGTGATAGAATTTAAATTTGGGGTTCTATGTTACAGCAGCTTCGTGGACGTCGACGTCAGACAGAATTGAAGTGAGTGCCACTTCCGGCGATTTCTAGGGTTTGAAAAGGAGAAGAATGGGAATGAGAGTGTCTTGAGCATTTTTTGTTTTTGGAAGGAAATAAATTGTTTGTTTCAATAAATCATTTGCCACGTCATTCTGTGAAAGCTCTGTGAAACTCCTTCTGTACTTTTAGCGCGATCAATAAAATTAAATTGAGAGGTCATAATGACACGAGTATAAAGTTGAGTGGTCATTGGTAGATTTAATCCAAATCGGTATATGACCATTTGCAAACACTATCCACTTATCACTTGCGACGTGGACAATCTTACGAAGTAAAAGCTCTCGCTTCCCGCACCCAAAACCCAATTTCAAAATTCTAACGTATAAATCCTCCCCGCTCACTAGGAGAATTTCCAAAATAGTCGGATCAAATGACCCATTTGGATTTTTTA